>OY757542.1:5030697-5035697 GCA_963584105.1 Alviniconcha strummeri
GTTATTGTGTTCGAGCGTTAATTAATTCCCTTGTGAGTTGATTTTGTATGAAGCATGCTGTGTGTGTGCGTGTGTGTGTGTGTGTGTGTGTGTGTGTGTGTGTGTGTGTGTGTGTGTGCGCGCGCGCGCGTGTGTGCGCGCGCGCGCGTGTGCATGGGCGTGCCTGCGTGCGTGTGTGTGTGTGTGTGTATGTGTACGTGTGTGCGTGCGTGCGTGCTGCAGTCGCTATTCGACAAGAGTAGATGATGGGTAGCATTCTTTCGCACTGAATCATGGCAACAGTTTGCTGTCACGGTGACTTTGCCTCCGCTTGGCACATCAAAAGTTTCCGCTTGGCATCTCAAAAGTTACTTATAGGCTTACAAGCTTGCACACAGACTTTGTAGCTCATCTCCGCGAGTATATTTGCATTCAGACAAGTTCTATTCAACTCTGGAAGCACGCCGAACAAACAGCTGTCAGCCATGATTAAATGCAAACCCGGCGTGAGTCAAGCTTGCCCGGGGCCTGGAAAAGGGATGGAACCTAAAGCTTCAAGCCGGGAAAGTGGCTATAAGTCTGTTGGTAATTCCCGTCAGCCATGCCGGTTATACGAGGGCGACCAACACCTGAAATGCTTGTTTTACTTTGTCGAAAACCTGGGTCAAAATGCAAACACCGTGTGAAAAACCCGACAAGCCGCGTGGAATCAGCGTTGATCGTTTCCACCGGGTCTCCCGAGTCTCAGACTGTTTCGACGGCCATGCAGTTATCTCCCAGCCATCTCGGTCAATCATTTGCATTCCAGCTGCCTCTGAAGCTCTTCCCGACACTTGGTCAATTCCTGGGCCGGTTGTTCCTCCACCCAAGGGAAAAGGTTGTTCGCTCCCTGCACGGATTCTTGGCTATGCCCAAGGATGAGGTCCAACGACTGTCACGGTGAACTGACAGGCCGCAAGTCCAGTAAGGTGACAGGGACGAGCACAAGGCCATATTGATTTAATTCCGATGTTGTTAGTGCTCCAAGGGGAACTTGAAAAGAGAAGCATTATTTATGCATGCATTCTGTGCCGGCGGGGCTTGCGCTCAATCAAAGACCGCCATCTCAAAGGTTCTGCACCGTGTGCTACTTTTTATTCAGTGCATTCATGCTAGAACACAGTTTTCTTATTGGCGTACCGGCACAATAAATGTTTGATTTTCTTTCTTCTTTTTCTTTTTTTTCTTTTCTTTTTTCTTCTCTCGTTTGATGTCTTTTCTTCTTTTCTTCTCTCTCTGTCTCTCTGTCTCTGTTTCTCTGTCTCTCTCTGTCTCCCTCTCTGTCTGTCTGTCTGTCTGTCTGTCTGTCTGTCTTTCCCCCTTATTGCTCTTTATAAGCACTGACTGCTGTTTTCTTTTCCAATACTAGTCATATCAGTTGATCAGATGTTTTACTACCTTATTTGTTGGTTGCATGCTCACAATGCATAACCGAGTGACGTATGCAAGTGAGCGTCTGGCGCTGTCAACACTGTATGTATGTAAATGACGTCTGTAATTTTATATTTACTCATCAGTAGCTTATCAAGGACTAGTTGATGGACATGTTTAGACTGAACCTAAACTACTATCCTTGTAAATAAAGTTTTCGAGTTCGAGTTTGTTTTCTCTCTCTCTCTCTCTCTCTCTCTCTCTCTCTCTCTCTCTCTCTCTCTCTCTCTCCTTTTGACCGTCGGCGGTGTATTGAACGTAGCTGTTGTTGATCGCTTTAATATAGCACTATTCTCCGCTCTCATCTCAGCAAACTCGCGGCGCTCGCATGTGATTCTACGTGGTATACACCGCAGTGGATTCTACAAATTAATGAAACAGAGGCAGTAGTGACTGCCACTCACCCGCGGGCATCTACAGCCACAGCAGACGCGGCAGCATTATGCACACAGCCTGGCTCCATGCACACGATGAGCAAATAAAGGCGGATAGCCCCTAATCCCGATTTGCGGGGGCGGGGATAGCTCAGTGGTTAGAGCGCCGGACTCGTGATTGAAAGGTCGCGGGTTCGAATCCCTGCTGGAACGGCGGGAGAATTTTCTTCTCCAGGGTCGACTTTCTGTGCTGACTCTTATTTCGGTATCCGTTCCACCCCCGTGTTACCACAGTAGCACGTAAAAAATCCGATCATTCTGCCAAAAGTGCAGGTGGCAGGTTACAGCTAAACACGCATACACCTTATGTATGTGGCTTTTATTGAACCGTGCTTCGGCATTGGTCACAACTTGTCCCTAATATGTCAAATGACATCTGAGGACATTAAGCATCAACTCATCATCATCATCATCCCGATTTGCTATTGAGTCTGGCTTTCGCTTCACAAACACGAGTCGCTAAAAGGCTCCAAAATAGCCCTTTGTTCTTATGTTTATTTTTAGATCGGGAAACTCCATTGATTTACCAACAACGCAACGGGTTTGACTGACGTCGAAAACTCTCAGGTCTGTATGTTGGACATGATCTTGTAAAGCACGGTGTGCTTATGGACATGATCTTGTAAAGCACGGTGTGCTTACCTTTGTCGGTGAGATACCGCGCTGTTGAAATGGCCGCTATTATTATTGCTATTATTATTAGCGAAATGGTACGTTCCTGTCGGTCGCGGTTTGTGACATTTGAAGTTCCGTTCCACCCACACCAAATTCTTAATACAGGGTCGGGTCGTCCACCGAATATAATAATCAGGTTATTTGCTCTGCGCTCAAAGACAGAATAATCAACAAAATTTGGATCAATAAAACCGAGGTGATTATCCCCAACCGCCCCACCTTCATCAGCTGTGGTCAATGTGTGGTAATAAAAACTGTTTTTAATGTAACTCCTTTAAGACGTGGAGAAGACTTGGGATTGAGTTCCGGTAGTATGCTAACCTTTGGATCAGGGTACTTTAAATGTCCAGTAACGAGTGTTTCCTCTCCGCCAAATTTGCACTTGGAGAATTATTGTACTTTTAGACTAATTATGATTTAACTTAGAAAATGAGATTTGAAGTCTCCTAAAATGATTTGGATTTCTAGGCCAAACCAGGACTAATTCGTTACGATAAGAGATTTCTGTACTCAGTGCAGTAAACGCGAGAAAAGACGTTGAAGAAGTATGTACCACGGGTGGTTAGGTGGCGGGCTGTACCAGGCGCTACACTGAGACCACCAGAGAAGGAGAACCTGAAAAGGGCCAACAAAGAGAGCATTACCATAATCAAGCCTAGAGAGAACAAGGGAGAAAATGAGTTTCGGTGGCTTCAAAGAAAGATACTGTCGGACTGAACCGATCCGTCTGATCTCCATGTAATCAAGTTGACAGAGTTTGTTCACCTGTTCCTTCAGTGCAAGCTGGCTGTCAAAAATGACACCAAGGTTACGAGCTGCATTGGAAAACGGAATGTCGCTCTGATCCACATGTAGTGAAGAAGGAAGATCAGTTCCAGGAGCAGAGCCTCTGTTTTGTCCTCATTTAACTGAAATTATTCCGAACTACCCTGACTTTCACATCTGAAATGCAGGATTCGATGGTCCATGCGAGAGTGAATGCAAATCGTATTCTATTTGCCTGTTCTTAACACAAAGCGTGTTTCCTCTCCACAGCTAAGCCCAAAGTGTGCGTCCGACGGCAAGCGGTAGATTTCGGGAGTTCTCATTTGTCTCAGCTTTGTACTTGTCACAGTCAGGCTGGGGGGAACAATGACTTGTAAAGCGAGTTCCTGTTCACCGCTGAAAGTTCCGAGCAGATTGTTTCTGCCCATATCGATGGATCATGGGGCCGTTTTTGCTGAAAGCGCGTGCGAACCTTAAGAATATTCTAGTGATTATATCAAAGTCATTCCACCTTAAGAATATTCTAGTGATTATATCAAAGTCATTGCTCGGGGTAATAAATTAGAGACATGTTTGTACTAGGGGGGGAAAGGCAGGAAAATAGGCATTGTCATTTGTATTTCCGGTAACTTGCAAAAGTTAAGTACCTCGATGCGGTAGTGTGGGCGCAGAATTAAAGCCCCCTCTACTGAAAATGCAGAGCTAACAGCGCTTTTTTAAAATCTGAACTGGTTCAAAATAATGTAATAGCTTTGCATGCTTTTCCCACATCCAGGAATTCTAATTTCTGTCTCCTCTGTTCATTTAGATTTGTTTTTCCCAGTCCTCTTAAAACGTAAAAGAGGGGTGTCATGAACAGTGAATTATATTGTTTTAATATCTCTTTTAGACGTTTCAAGATGTAGCCACATTTTTTGCGAAAGTGAAATGCTTGTCTTAGGTATTGCCTGGATTATAATTACATATTTTTTTATTTGTTGTTGTTTTACTTCTTGCGCATATTTTCATACAGTTTTTGATCCTGATGTAACTAAGGAACTATACATTAACTAGAAATTATCAAAACTTATCACTTTGAACATATCCCGAAAACTCCGATTGCTCCTTGTTTCCGGTTAATTCAGGTTTTGCCTGTCTGGTAATGACCTTGGTGGATTTAACTTTTTTTCTAATTCAGGTTTTGTCTGACTAATAATAATATGTTGTGGCCTTGGCGGATTTCATCGTTGTGCTGATTAATTCTTGTCTTTTTGACAATAATTATGAGGATGTGTCCTTGGTGGGTTTTATCATTTTCTGATTAATTCAGGTTTTGTCTCTCTTTTAACCCAAAACGTGAATTTCCCAAGGCCATGTCCTCATTATTTCAGGTTTTGTCTGTAATAATATATGTTATGTTATGTGTTGTTGTTTTGTGCGTTTTGTTGTTTTTGTTGTTGCTGTTTTGTTGTTTTTGTTTTCGTGTGTTGTTGTTGTTTGTTTGTTTTTGAATCACAAAATGGTCTTGGGCCTTTGGCTGTTGGTAGTCGACGGAGCGGAAACAGGGTGGGGAAAAAATTAAGTGGGGAGTGGAGAGGGAAGATTTAAAAAGCTTGTGGAGTGTTCGCGCAAATGAAGTAATTGTCAACGGGACTCAAGATGAGGGTGAGTGACATCAGCCGGTGAATAACATGATTA
>OY757542.1:5037008-5056660 GCA_963584105.1 Alviniconcha strummeri
TGGAGAAAACTGGGCGTGGACCGAGTTTCACAACAGAATAATTATAGTCATCCGTGTCTTACCTACTCCGTGGACGTTAAGCAACATGAAAGCAATCTTACCTACTGCTACGAATTCTGCCTTTCTCATTTTCTGCTTTCGTGGTTCATTCCACATCATTGTACAAGTCCTCTTCAAATATAGACTGGCCCGTAACCTGAGCAGTAAATTAGACGTTTACTTGTGATTTGATGGATCGTGTTCCGCCCTGTTATGAGCTTGGCGGTGGCGTGAGTCGATCAAATCAGACATAGATGGGATCGTATCCAGAAAACGTCGACGCTACTTGTTTGGCTCTTCTTCTTCTTCTTCTTCTTCTTCTTCTTCTTCTTCTTCTTCTTCTTCTTCTTCTTCTTCCTTTGTAGCTGTTGTTTAAAAACAAATTCACATTAATGATATTAGAATGATCTTACAGTTATCACGCTAACAACATGTGTCAGCAAGTTGCTACCAATAATGTTTGACTCTTCGCTACTGTTTCCATTGCACCTTCCACTCCAGTACCTGCCGCGGAACAAATCTCAGTGATCGTAAAAGCGCACAGGAGCTAGTGTTTGGTCACGGACCAGGCGCGTACCCACTGGCGATGTCTTGTGGTAGAAATGCACCATACAACGTTCCTTCGCAACAAGCGGAGGAATTCTGATTAATTTTGTTTTGTCTGCGGTTTTTGCTGCGTGCTTGTTGATCGCTGCGGCAAACTGAGTTAGTGGGAGAGCGATGCCCGTGCGGGCGTCATCTGTCGACCCGCTGCAGTCCAGCAAGTGGCCGAGAACAAACTCCCTGGTGACTCGGTCGCCTGGACGGGTCAGTGAATCAAGAAAATCCCCAGCAATCTCCGATATTTTGCCAACGGAGGCAGCACACAGGGCCGACAAGAAGCCATTGTGGAATGACCTGCTCTCCGGACGTAAATTAGATTCTGAGAGGAGAGGTCGGAGTTAATTTGCTTTCGTCTCAAATGCCTTGACTAAATCTGGCGACGGGTGGCGTGAAAAGGCTCACGGACCACGAGCGCAGGCTCTGCGGATAAGAGCGGTCTCTTAATTCCGGACCGGAGATCCTTGATTGTCCTTCCTCGCTCAAAACTTCTGCCATTAAACTTTTTTAAAGTCCAAAGTGGAAGCTCAGATGTTCGTGTGCACCGTCAGGAGGGAGAGATTAATGCCTTGAGGGAGCAGGGTGGGCGGGGATGGGGATGGGGTGGGGTGGCTGGGGAGGAGGGAGTGATAGTCATGTCCATATATGCCAGGGAAGAGCGATGCTTCAGTCGGAGAAGAGTTGGGGGGGGGGGGGAGGGTCATGCCAGGGGAAGAAAGAGTTAATTGCCAAAGGACTGAACTAGTGATGCAGAGGGGGCGGTGTTAAAGTGTAGGAAGTGGGTCAGTATTACTGATGGACGGATAATAACGAGAGAAGTGAGTGTGTGTTGGGGGGGGGGGGAGGGGGGGCGATCAAGCGGGAAGTGCCCCAGCCGTGCCAGGGAAGTGGGTCAGTAATACCGGTGGGTTGACAACACCAGAGAAGGGGGGGGGGGGAGTGGCCCAGCCATGTAAGGACAATTCGTGCCAAGAAAGCGCCATTCTCTAACCCGTCTAGCAAACAAAAAGAGATAGACAGACAGACAGAGACAGATAGAGAAATCGAAGCGAAAAGCAAAGAGAAAACAAATAACTGACTGTTTAGTCAGTATTTTTAGATCTAGAGGACTTTCAGAAGAAGAAGAAGGTCCTATTCGCTTCACAAAAAAGCCGATTTGGTGCATCATTCGCTCCCAAGCCGAATCAGATTTTTGCTCCCACAATGCTAAGCATAAAACATAATTATGATCCTTGTGAGTAACATGATCATGTTGGTTGGTCCGACACGTGTTTCGCTACCTGAGTAGCTAATCAGTAACCATGCACCGGGACATAATGGTGAGAGTACATTATCAGCCCAATCATAACGAAGGAAAAACCCAGAATAAGTGGTAGACTCCGTCAGCATGGGAAACTACTCTCGACTGACACACTTAAGATGCTTTAGTGAAGGGAGACGTACATTTAGAAGAACTGCAAAAAGGTGCTATCATTAACTTGTGATAATCTTTTAATGTTAAAGAAAGATTCCTCTCTCTCTCTCTCTCTCTCTCTCTCTCTCATCTCTCTCTCTCCTCTCTCTCTCTCTCTCTCTCTCTTTTTCCTTCCCCTTTTTCTTCTTTTTAATGCTAAATTTACTTGGAAAGAGAATTTACTCTGCAAGTCCTTGATCTATGGATCCAAAAAGAATGCTTAAAAATAATTAGAGCTGAAAAAAATGGCCCCAAAGTTTTCAGGCTTCGAAGGCAATTTGAACATAGGCTAGAAATATAAGCCTCAACGGCAATTACTAGCGCTCCCGTCCAGTAAGTGGATTCAGTTTTCCACGAAGAACTCATTATTTACAACGCGCGCTAACGCAGTTAAGAAGTAGGGTGAGAATTTGGAGAAAGAAAAAGAGAAAAATGACCCGACGGTGAAGTAGAACAGAAGTAGACAGAAAGCAGAACGAGCGAGAAATTTCTCAGTGGCAATGGGCGAAGCATGTGTGGCTCTGTGCTGACCTACTCCAGGCCTTAAAGGGAGACCACTTGTTATCTCTGTGTTCTCAGCAGACGGAGCCTTCATTTCTGCGTCCGTGATAACGGGGGTAAAGGTAAGCTTTAGGTAAAATATTCCCAGGAACGCTTACCACATTCGATTGTGGAAACTGTATTTTTATTTTATTTTATCGTTTTGAGTCATTGTCTGGGGATAACAACCTTTCGCCGAAATTCGGTTAAGTTTCTCTGCAGTTGTATAACAGAAGAGTAAATTTGCCCTGAACCTACGCTTTCACTGAAGAGGGTCATCTTGTTTTGGTTTGGATGACCCGCTGAACTGCGAAAAACCAATCACTGCAGGACTAAACATGATGAGGGGGCTGCTTCTCCCGCTGCTTGGCCCTGAGATCTTAATCTAGCGAGAAATATCCGAAACGGCTTGCAGGGGGAAGTGTGCAAATGTGGGTGGTCACTCCAAACTCCAGCAATTTCCTCAGTCACAGCGGATGCCTGTTTGGTTGGCTCTACCAGCTGTCCACATGTGGCGGAGACGAAAACGCTAGAAGATGGATCGTCTTGTTTTGATTTCGATGACCCGTGCTTTAGGAAAATAAACATGGCCTGTGTGTGTGTCAGTGTGTGTGTGTATGTGTGTTGTTTGTGTGTGTGTGTGTGTGTGTGTGTGTGTGTGTGTGTGTGTGTGTGTGTGTGTTGTTTGTGTGGTGTGTGTGTGTGTGTGTGTGTCTCTCTCTCTCTCTCTCTCTCTCTCTCTCTCTCTCTCTCTCTCTCTCTCTCTCTCTCTCTCTCTCTCTCCCACATTGACTACGCATCCGTAGTGTGGGGCGGCTGTAGTGATGCTCTCAAAAAACTATTAAATTCTCTACTAAGAAGATCCGGAAAGCTAATCCTTCGAGATAAAAATCTAACCACTGACCAAAAACTGAATAAGATAGGAATACTGAACCTTCACAAACAACTGGACTACAACAAGGGTGTTTTTATGTATAGGAGCACTTACCAACAGTGCGCCAGTGTACATATCTAGCTTGTACAAAGCTCCCCACTCTAGCTCCAGAAACAACTACCTTCAGTTACCAAAGCCAAGAATAGATTTATTCAAAACAAGCATGGCCTTTTCTGGTGCCCTGTTTTGGAATAGTCTTCCAGTGCACCTCAGATCATGTCAGTCACTCAGCTCCTTCAAGAGAAAACCTCCGTGAGCACCTTAACACAACCGCATAAAACAGCTTATTCCCCCCCCCCCCCCCCCAACCCCCCTCATTTGACTCTGTAGACCAGTGCTTGCTATTACAGATGCCGGTATCATCGTTTATCACATCACTGAAAAGTGTTTTACTGTTGCTACCGCGCTGTGTGTGTGTGTGTGTGTGTGTGTGTGTGTGTGTGTGTGTGTGTGTGTGTGTGTGTGTGTGTGTCTGTGTCTGTATGTGAGTGAATGCAGCATTGCCTACAGTGATTTATGATCTGATCTCCATTTTTTCTCCCCCTCCCCCCACCCCCACCCCCACCGTATCACTGAGCCATGTTCTGTTTTCGTGATTTACAAATAATTGCGAGATACGTCAACGCCATTTTTGCTATGTATACATCTTATTTATTCATTTCATTTCAAAGTATTTTCAATGATTTTTGCTGTTTTCGTGATTTACAAATAATTGCGAGATACGTCAACGCCATTTTTGCTATGTATACATTTTATTTATTCATTTCATTTCAAAGTATTTTCAATGATTTTTGCTGTTCCTGTATGTTTATTACTATTAATAGTGGTAGTATTTTATTTTATTTGTTTATATATTGTTTATCCTGTTTAAATATTAATCGAGTTTTTATTTTTATATAATTGTTTCACCAGTTTTCACAGTTTAGCAAGGACTAGTTGTTAGATAGGTGAACCTAAACTACAATCCTTGGAAAATAAAGTTTTCGAGTTCGGAGTTCGAGTCCTCTCACTCTCACAAAGTATTTTCACTGATTTTGCTGTTCCTGTATATTTATCACAATTAATAGGGGTAGTGATATATTTTATTTGTTTGTATATTGTTTATCATGTTTAAATATTAATAGATTTTATATTTTTATTTTTTATTTTTTATTTTTTATAATTGTTTCTCCCATGTTTCGCTTATTCAGTAGTTTAGCAAGGACTAGTTGTTAGACAGGTCTAAATGAACCAAAACTACAATCCTTGGAAAATAAAGTTTTTTCGAGTTCGAGCTCTCTCTCTCTCTCTCTCTCTCTCTCTCTCTCTCTCTCTCTCTCTCTCTCTCTCTCTCTCTCTCTCTCTCTGTGCGTGCATACATATGTGTGTGCCGTGTGCGTGTGTGTGTGTGTGTGTGTGTGTGTGTGTGTGTGTGTGTGTGTGTGTGTGTGTGTGTGTGTGTGACGGTGTGCGTGTGGTTGAGGCTATTGAGTGCAACGTCTGATGCACCTTTAACGGCGCTAAGGCTCGTGTTCTAATGCCTGCTTGTCAGGAATCTGGATTGGTGCACGTTTGTTGCTTTAGTTTCAGCTTGTTCCCAAGTGGTCTATAATTAGAGTCCTGACTGCTGCACGTGCGGCACGGTGTAACGTAAACTCAAAAAGACATAGCCTTCTCCCTTTTTTATAGCGGCTACAACAGCCAGATGCTTGGTGTTGTAGCTTTCAGCCGCAGCTGAATACTGTAATAATAATAATAAATAACAATAATAGCGGTCACTTGTATAGCACATATCTCACAGACAATGGTGAGCACACCACGCTTTGCGAGATCAACAATAATATATACACATTAAAACCTCAAAAATAATTAACTATTTAGTCATAATTGTGTATTCCTTACGCGCGCGCGCGAGCACACACACACACACACACACACACACACACACACACACACACCGCCAGAGAGAGAGATTGTACATTAACAAATGCAGTTCCACGTGGAGAGAGAACTACGTGTGTGGCAAAAATTCTCTAGTTTTTGTTTTTTCACGGAGGATTCATCTCCATTTCCGAGGTTGGATTCTGTTGAGCAAGGAGCTAAACACGGCTCTCCTGTCTATGGGTCTGTTGCGCGTGGCCCCGCGAACTCCAAGCACTGGTTTACGACGTCCTTCCTCCATCCACTGCCATAACTGATTGCGCCATAGGTCTTAGTTTTTTTGTTTTGTTTTATAGTTGTTGTTTTTAAAGCTGTCAGCTAACGGACAGTGTTTTGTTACTGCTCAAATGACAGTAAGTTTGTAATAGTCAACTCAGATTAATCAGGCGTTTCTTTCATAACAGCCCACGCTGCTTACGCCAGCACAATTAAACCCAGATTGCTTGTATCGAGACGGAACTTTTTTTCTACTTGGGGCGGACGCGCATCATATTTACGTGCGTGCTTGGATGCTCTGTTGCCTCCACAGTTTTAATAGTACCCAAACCTTTCGGAGCGCGCTGACAGCGTCGGTGCACAGCTGCTCGAGATAAAGAGTGCCCGTTCAGTGGCGTAACCATTCTGGCAGAGTTTGGAGGAAGGTGCCGGAAAGCGGTGCTCAGAGCATAGACCTACATATACATGTATGTATACATATATATGTAAGTCCTTGGCTCGGAGTGTGGGGTAGCCGATGACGCTGCGTAGGCTTTCAGATTTCAGCATGATATCATCATGCTCGCCCCTTTCGACGCGGCCAGACATCACGGAGGTGATGTTGCGTACACCCTACCCGCCTAATCGTCGTCCACGAAACTCATTTTCTAAATTCAGCGCTAAATCTGTGTTTAAAGACACACTGTTTTATAAATTAAAGTCAGGAAAGCCCCATTTTCGACTAAAATTGGGTGTAAAATCGAGGTTTCTAATCCTAATTAAAAAGTTTTGGGATCGCTTCTACCACTTAGCCGGTAAATATGTTTTAGAGGCGAGTTGCTTTAACGCGAGTCAAGTGTACACGTTGGAAAGGTTTAGGAAGAGCGATACGACAGCGCATGTGCATTAACCAAAGTAGCGACCCCACTGTAACCGACCCTGGCAAACTCATCAATACCATCCTTTCTTCACTCGCACATTCGCACACACGTTTATGTACCCGCAGACACACGCAGGTGAAACGGATCTAGGCCTACACTCGCGCGCACGTCCGGCCACACAAACACACATTACACTCTGACACTACAAACGCACACCACGTGCGAGCGCGCACACACACACAGTCACACTGCACGCGGCACTCATTCGCGCGCGCAACAGA
Source organism: Alviniconcha strummeri (assembly GCA_963584105.1). NCBI lineage: Eukaryota > Metazoa > Mollusca > Gastropoda > Provannidae > Alviniconcha > Alviniconcha strummeri. Next base: position 5,043,852 of record OY757542.1, read on the forward strand.
CACACACAGACGTACACACGGACACACACACACTGGTGCACGCACGCTCGCTTGAGCACACACACACACACACATGCACGCACGCACGCGCGCGCACGCACACACACGCTCTCTCTCTCTCTCTCTCTCTCTCTCTCTCTCTCTCTCTCTCTCTCTCTCTCTCTCTCTCGCCCATACACACGCATACACACACACACACACACACGCACGCACGCACTCACGCACACGTACGCACGCACGCACGCACGCACGCACGCACGCACACACACACACACACACACACACACACACACAGTGCAAACCAGAGAGAGAGAGAGAAGAAGAGGAAGAAGAAGAAAAATAAGTCCATACCTATTATCAAGAGAATAAGTAGTACGTGCTACTCCCTTTGCTCCCATCACGGGATCGTTTCACGGCTAGTTTACAGACATTTACGTCTCATAGATAACCTACTGTTATCCGTGCTGCTCGTTGCTCGTGTTTACACTAACACAGAAATGATCGCCAGGGTGTCCCCCTCCGTTTCAGTCTAGAGCAAACTCAGTGCTTTAAGTTTTATCGCAGATCGAGTAGGTCGGACGAAACTAACGATCTAGGCTGTTGTAGCATTACGCAGGTTTTGACAAGCTGTTGCGGAAAATTGCCGGAATTCGTGGGAAGATCTTGAAAATAACAAAGACACCGAGACGTGAACTATTTGAGCTACGTAAAATTATTACACTTGTTAATGTTGCGACTAGCTGTCACCCTTGTTTTTAAAGTCGATTTGGAAAACAACCGGGACCTGAACGATTTCACTTGTGATGAATTAAAGCTCAAAGGTTACAAAACCGAAGATCACTGTTCTGGAACCAGGACATTCTCTGTCCCAGGTCGCTGCAACTTGCTCTCTTCAAGTGAACGGGAATGAAATTCCATTCAGAGGCTGCATCAAATATTTGGGCCAAATCCTGGATTGCATGATTAGTTTCCTGTTTGTAAGGCTGCATACTTCGAACTCCGGGTGATTGCTTCCGTGAGACCTTTCTTGACGAAAACAAAAAGTGCTACTGCTCAGCTCATCTCTTCCTTCATCCTGTGTTGACTTGACTGCTGCAATTCTCTGACAGACGGACTGCCGTCCGAAAGAGCTCTCGCGCAAATTCTGACCACACGCTACAAAACTTGTCTTTCAAAATATTCAGATGCGACCACACCAACCCTCTTTTCCTTAAACTGCACTGGCTTCCTATGAAATGCAAAATAGAGTACGAAATTGCCACTTTCGCTTTCCGCCATTTCAGCAACACTATTCCACCTTAAGTCCAGTGCTGACCGAAGAGTCTGTAGTTAACAGTCTGGTGCTGATCGAAGAGACTGTAGTTAAGTACCTGATGCTGACCGAAGGGACTGTAGTTAAGACACTGGTGCCGACCGAAGAGATTGTAGTTAAGTATCTGGAGCTGACTGAAGAGACTAGTTAAGAGTCTGGTGCCGACCGAAGAGGCTGTAGTTAAGTATCTGGTGCTGACTGAAGAGACTGTAGTTAAGAGTCTGGTGCTGACCGAAGAGACTGTATTTAAGTATCTAGTGCTGACGGGAACTGAACTCTCAGGAGGTTGGAGAGAGGGAGCCTGTACCTAACCTGTACCTAGCCTTTACGTAACCTGTACCTAACCCAGTCACCATCCTGTCGGCACAGCAATGATTCTGTGCTATTGCCCTTCCTGCATCTGCCCAACATGCACCACTGACACACGTTAAATGAACTCGCCTCGAAAATAGACGTATTCTTTCTGGCTAAAGGCTAGAAGTGATCAAAAAAGACAACTCTAAAATCAGGATTAGAAACTTCGATTTTATATCGAATTTCGGCCAAAAGGGATGGCTTTTCCTGAGTGAGGGAACCATAGACTCTTTTCCCGGAAAGGGAAAATCCTTGAGGTAACTACCACAACACGCGTGCTGTGTATTACGCGTACGGATCGCCCTGGATTGTCACATTAATTTAGCACTACGCTATTTCGACGTTCCATTAAATTGCTTTCCCGAGGATGTTCTGTAGTGATGTACCACGGTCTCTAAAATCAAGTTCCTCTGTGCTGAGAATCAAGATAGATCGGCTACAGAGAGAGAGAGGGAGGGGGAGAGAAAGAGAGAGATTAATTGGATTTTAATATCCTATGTGTGTACGGGTGTCCGACTTGGAAACATTTCCAGTTCGAATCTCCAAGGATGAAACTCTTATGTGTAAGTGTGTATGGGTGTCCACAGGGTAACCGACTTGGAACAATTTCCAGTTCGAATCTCCAAGGATGAAGCTCCGACGCCATTGCCAGTAATTGGGTCTTTGTTTATTTCATGGTCCCATATTATTTCATCTTTCTCGAGCCTTGTTAGGTGCGTGGCGTTTCGGTCTTTTTCGTTGTGTTTACTCTAGCTTTCACAACAGGCTAGACCTCATCACGGAGCCTGCCTTTTATTGGGTGTTTTATTCTATTTTCCCAGTTTATCCTTGTTTGTTTTATCGTACGTAGCGATGAAAAAGATTTGTTCGTTCTAGTTCAATGGACTAGCAATTTCGTGGCCTCCCTGGGTTAGGGTTTAGGGTTGGGCTAGTTGCCGGTTCTTTTTATTCACTGTTTTTTCTCTTTGCTTGCCCTTTTGTTTCTCGAGTTATATCGTTCATTTACGATGCACGAGTGAGGGGGGTGGTCTCGATGTTTAACGAGACCGCTCATTCTGTCTTTGTTCGTGAGCGTCTTTTGCCCTGCCGTGTTGTTGTCGGCTAAATGGGTTGTATCGTGTACACGGATTACGTGTATCCAGCCTTTGATCCCACTGCTCGCTGACATTTCTTGCCTCCTTTTTCTTTTTAGAAAGTGGTTTTATCTTCTCTTTTTTTGTTTTGTTCCTCTTTTCCTCTTCTTTCCACCATGCGCTCTTTCTTTTTTATCTTTGGCTTATTGGCCATTTCGTACCCGCTTGTTAGCTTGCCTGATTAGGGCAGCCATTTTGCATTTCTTTTTTCGTCTGCATTTGTTTACATCCCGATGCTTTGTCATCGGTAGTCCTGATTAGCGATTTGCTTTATCAGTCTGCAGCCTTTCTTTTTCTAGATGGAAATCGGGTTAGTGAGAGTTAGTTTAGGTTAGTTATGGTTAGTTTGGCTTTCCATCTATTTGTCGGTGGCACAGTTATTTTTGCTCTGTGCTCTTACGGCTTTGACTGTAATCGTCCACTCATTTGTTGCAGACAGTAGTCTATAAGACTTATGATTTGGTGGTGTGTGTTTTCCACAGGTAGGCTTGCAGGTAGGCCACCGTTTGGGGTTTTGAGGTGGTTTCAGCTGTTTTGTTTCTTTCATTTGGTGTGAAACCACCTCAAAACCCAAAACGGTGACCTAAACTCGAAACGCCACGCACCTAACAAGGCTCGAGAAAGACAAAATATCAAGGGGGAAATAAACAAAGGCTCAACTACTGGCAATGAATTCAGGTTCTGTACAAAATCAACGGAATATTTTAGAAACAAAAAGTGGTAGGTAGAGGCCGGACCTCGGTTCGATTCCGCTTCGGCTGTCCTCTCTGGCTCTTCTAAAGTTTTGTCTGTGGACACTGTCTTGTGATTTTGTTCCTCACAGTTAATGAAACTTTAAGACGGTTCTTAACGCTGCCAATCTTAATGCAGGATTCATTCTGCTGGTGACAGTGTAGCGTTAGATTTAGACTCGCCACCTCCTGGGATCTTGGTCCCCACCCGGCAGTACCTCTTCAGAGACAACTCGACTGTAAACCAATTTAACAGAAACCAAACCAAGAAACCAAACTGGTCGTTTTTGTTGTTGTTGTTTTTTGCTTGTTTATGTAGCATTTCCTCTGCCTTTGAAACGTAATAATTTATATCGAAATCAGCGATTGACTTCCTAAGTTGAAGACCAGGTCAGTACTTTTATGCATAACTGAATTGGCTCATTCCTGAATGCTGACATTTCCACAGCATCTATCAGTCAGAAACGGAAGCGGCAAGCCGAGACTCATTCCCCGTGTTTATAGTTGTTTCATCTCGTCGTTCCTGCCTCACAAACATCCATGGCCTTCGCCAAGGCAGATAACCCGGCTCAGCTGAATCGACGCTGTTCTCGTTTATATGTCTAGCAAGCGTAGGGATCGAGCCCGGCACCCAGACTGTTGATTGAAGCGAAGATTTCCCCCTTCCGGGAAACGAGTCTTTAACTGAAGCATGTACGCTGACTACACGGAGCCATGTTACGACATTTTTATGACGTAAGTTGAATGAAGTCAATCCCCTTAAGAGCGAACTGCATTCACCTGCACTCAGAAAAATATTCGATGGTCTTTATGAATCATGTATAAGGAGGGTAAAGGTACTTGTGCGTAGGCCACCAGATTGCCTGTTAAAGCGTTCATCAAAAAGGTCAAAATTTTATTATCACCGTTAATTATTACCGGGGAGCGGGGATAGCTCAGTGGCCGTTAGAGCGCCGCCGGACTCGTCACTGAGTGACCCAAAGGTCGCGGGTTCGAATCCCTGCAGGAGTGGCGGGAGAATTTTCTTCTCCGGGGTCAGATGCTGACTCTTATTTCGGTATCCGTTCCACCCCTGTGTCACCGCAGTAGCATGTGAAAGATCCCGGTCATTCTGCCAAAAGTGCATGTGGCAGGTTACAGCTTCAGTAAAGACGCATGCATCCTACGTACGTGGCTTTTCATGAGGTGACGTGACGTTGTGCATGGTTGTATGGTGCACACTGAACGCGGCGAGACGGCAGCAGTTTCACGTGGCACCAGCCATGTAACAACAAAAACAGCGCTGTAAGTACACCACTACGGTGGATATTCAAACGTGCAATAAAAAGCTACAGCCATTCACCTACAATCAGATGCGACGTGACAAGAGCGCCGTAGTAAGTCTGCTCGAGAGCGGAGAATAGCGGTATAGTAAAAGCTATCAACAACACCAATGTACGGTCTAGTGTGCACATGAGAAACAAATGTTGGTGTTGCCGGTCTCAAAATAATAAAGCATTACAGACGTACTGTTCAAAAAGCTGATTGAAGGCGGGTAAAAATAGAAAACGTTACAGACGTACTTTTTTTTTTAAAGATGATTAAAGGCCAATAAATTTGGGCTTCATTCTTAGAGCAGTTACTTTTTTCTTTTTCTTTTTTATCCACCACTGTCATCAAGGGAAATAAATGTCGATGGCATGGTCAGATGAACCCGTGTGGGGAAGACAGATAAGGGGGATCTGGGGGTGGGGTTGTAAGTAAATTTACAGACAGCACCACCCACCCACCCTCACTCCCCCTCCCCCCCGGCACCCCCACCCCGTCTTCCCCACCCTGTCATCTGAGCATGCAATCTGCATTTATGTCCCTCCTCTTCCTTCCAGTAGGGCAGTGTTATGAGCGCAAATACTAAATATGGTGAGACTTTATAGCGCCCCCCGGCCCTGGCAGCAAGCCATGGCGCAGACTTCCCGGGTGCCCCACAACGTCACTGCAGGACCTCTTCCGACACTGAGCAGGCGCTAATGTTATTCAGCAGCAGCAGCAATAGCAGTAGTGGAGATGTGGTGCTGGTGGTCAGAAGTAGTAGTAGTAGTGTTGTGATGATAAGTATAGAGTGCGAGTATTCTTCTTCTTCTTTTTTTTTCTTCTTTTTTGCGGGTAGCCGGGGGGGGGGGGGGGGGGGAGGGTGCCTGGGTGGTGCCTGTGTGGTGTTTTTTTGTGTGTTTTTCCTCCCTTCGCTACTCTCTCTCTCTCTCTCTCTCTCTCTCTCTCTCTCTCTCTCTCTCTCTCTCTCTCTCTCTCTCTCTCTCTGCGGATCGATCGGCCGATCGAACTGAACAGGAAACAAAAAACAAAAACAAAAAAGCAAACAAAAAAATGGCTCGACAAAATCACTTCAGCAACTCATCACTCCCCACTCAGCCCCCGTCCCCGTCCCCACCCCTTCCCCCAACTTAAACACACACACACACACACACACACACACACACACACACACACACACACACACACACACACACACACACACACACACTCACTCACTCACTCACTCACTCACTCACTCACTCACTCACTCACTCACTCACTCACTCACTCACTCACTCACTCACTCACTCACTCACTCACTCACTCACTCACTCACTCACACGCAGGCAGGCACGCACACACGCATACACACACGCACGCACACACGCACGCACACACACACACACACACACACACACACACACACACACACACACACACACACACACACACACATACACACACACACACACACACACACACACACACACGCGTACGGCACTCGATTCATCACACTAGCGGGCTGACTGCATGTAGACCACCAGCTCTCATCAAAGCGGACTGATTTATGTCCTGCCAGTTATCCCGTTCCGCTTCGTCTATAGGAAAATGGCAAAAGTGCGTCTCCGCTGGAACTGTGTCAGCGAGGCGTGTGCATCAATAAAATGAAGACATCCGGCGACGAGAGATGGCTGCCAACTGCAATGAACGCATCGAGACGGGACCGTCAGAGTTACCTCCACTTACTGCCGGCACCGTCGGTTGCTGGAACGCCTCAGACAAGAAGGCTAAGGTAAAAAATAAAATTAAATTAAAATATAAAAAAGACAGAGAGGGAGAGACAGAGAAAGCCAACTGTAATGAACGCATCGAGATGGGACCGTCAGAGTTACCGCCACTTACTGCCGGCACCGTCGGTTGCTGGAACGCCTTAGACAAGGCTAAGGTAAAAAAAAAAAAAAAAAAGACAGAGAGACAGAGACACAGAGAGAGACAGACAGACAGGGAGAGACAAAGAGAGCCAACTGCAGTGAGCGCATCGAGATGGGACAGTCAGAGTTCACTTACTGCCGGCACCGTCGGTTGCTGGAACGGCTCAGACAAGGTTAAGGTAAAACATATAGAAAAGATACACAGAGACACACACACACATACACACACACACACACACACACACACACACACACACACACACACACACACACACACACACATACACACACACACACACACACACACACACACACACACACACACAAACACACAGAGGGAGAGACAGAGCCAATTGCAGTGAGCGCATAGAGACGGGACCATCAAGAGTTATCTCCTCTTACTGCGGCACCGTCGGTTGCTGGAACGCATCAGACAAGGCTAAGGTAAAAAATAAAACAGAGGGAGACAGAGAGGGAGAGACAGAGAGAGCCAACTGCAGTGAGTGCATCGAGATGGGACCGTCAGAGTTACCTCCACTTACTGTAGGCACCGTCGGTTGCTGGAACACCTCAGACAAGGCTAAGGTAGAGAGAGAGAGAGAGAGGAGAGAGGGGGGGGAGAGAGACAGAGAGAGACAGGCAGACAGAGAGAGGACAAGACAATATTTTACTACACAAGGCAAAAGATTTAAGCACAAGTCGGCTTTTTACAAATCTGTCCCTGATGACAAACATTGACAGCAACACTCAATACGTCAAACAAAAATACAAATATAATAATAAATTGGTGTTAAGATCGCGGTTATATCAGGCCGATAGAATACAAATAATTGCGGCAAACTAAACTACATGTTAAGAACAAAACAAAAAACTATTGTCTAAATCTTCGCAACATATGAAATGAGCAAAGTAAAACAAATGCAAATCTGAATTTTCTGGGGAGAGAGAGACACACACAGACAGACAGACAGGGACAGACAGATACACAGAGAGAATTATAATTACACTCCTACCACTCACTCGCTTGGTCTACAATAAAGTAAGTTGTAGTTTACGCCACTTTTATTTCGTCAGTTCGTTTCCGCCGGCCAGAATCATGACGCTAATCAACTAAGGACAACTCTGTACACATTCTGCAAACTTAAAACACTCTCCAGCTAGAAAAACCTGACAAGTAGCCTAATGTTTGTGACGTCTGGACCTTTTATTCAATATCTGGTGGCGGCTGCAGAGGCTCTAGCCCGCCGACAGGACTTCATTTCGCGTCAAAGCGGTAGAGTTGAATGGCACGTACATGCCTCAGGCCAAAACCTCGGCGGCAAAAAGAAGCGATTCACTCTGACTAGATAAGCCTAACTTCAAACAGTATCGGCTCTTTGATGTTTTTGTTGCTACGAAAAATAATTTCTTCTGTTGATGTCCAAAACAAGTCCTCTCTCTCTCTCTCTCTCTCTCTCTCTCTCTCTCTCTCTCTCTCTCTCTCTCTCTCTCTCTGACTCCGTAGCTAATCTTCTGCATTTGCTTTTTGTTTTACTTCTTCTTCTTACTTTGACTTTTTTACTTTTTTGATTAACGACGAATAATTATACGATATGTCAGTTTTAGGGGCTTACATGCGGTAAAATTTACAAACCCAGTCTGAAAGGCAAACAAAATCATAAAATGCTACAGCTAGATCAAATAAAGATACAAAAGATGAAAGAAACTTATCTTTTAACGTCGCCAGACTGAGACCGTTTACTGACATTATGTCGTGATGCCCGGATGAGCACACGCGTGCTGGGGGATCCTGTCAGTCCTGTCATCATGTTTCTTCAGTCTTTGTGTGGACACTTGACACAACAGACATTTTTCTTCAGTCTTTGTTTGAACACTTGACACAGCAGACATTTTTCTTCCATTTTTTATTTTTTTATTTTTCGTGGACGCTTAACGCAACAGACTTAGTGTATGTCAACTCAAACATGTTTTACACGAAGTTGTACTCGTTTGAAATCAAAATGCACACACAAATAATAAGTGGTCACAAAATAATAGTTTTAACTCAAACAGCGCGCGCACGGACGCACACACACGCGCGCACGCATGCACACACACACACACACACACACACACACACACACACACACACACACACACACACACACCAAGCAAAGAACGTTGTAATCACTTATCTGTGATCCAAAAAGTAGTCCTTTCCAAGCGGACGATTTGTTTCTATAACGGTGCACTTTTTGTAGAAACGGCTTATAATTTGGTTATTTGTTTGTTCTTCTTCTCATTTTGTTTTGCTTTTTGTATGCTTGTTGCTGGTCGTTTGCTTGTATCTTGGACGAGATCAGAATAAGTTCGGCGCTTTTTACTACGTTTTCAGGTTATAGCGAGAAAAACGTAACGATTGGTGTCTTTAATTTCATTTTTCTTTGGCGGTCTTTTTCTTCCTGCACTTACTTTGTTGATTATTCAGCAAGCAGCATTGATGTTTTTGTTGATGGTGTTTCCTTGTGCTTCATAGATTTTCTTCTTCCTTTTTCCTGCATCGTCGTTAGGTGACCCTTGACCTGTGCGATTGACAGGCTATTAAAATCCAAGAAGTAGCCAAAGCTCTTCTTTTTCTTCTTCTTCCTCGCCCTAATATAGCCATAATGGTTCATTGAGCGTAAAACACCGAGTTCTTCTCCTTCTTCTTCTTCTTCTTCTTCTTCTTCTCTTTCTTCACTGTCGCCGTTTTCGTTCTCGAGTGAATGGTGCTAAAATTATTCCCTCGATGATCACGTGATCCATTGCAGAGGGGCAACATGTTCACAGCATGCGATTTGTACAAGTTCCATGCCCTCACCTCCAAAAACGTGTGTCGGCCTATCGTGTTCGGCATGTGAGATCGATGGTGCTGGACGGTAGCTAGGCTATCAGGTTTAGTTTTGTTTCTTTAAGGCTACTTGGGAGGGGGGAGGGGGGGGCGGGAATAGCTCAGTTGGTAGAGCGTCCGACTGAAATGCCAAGGCGCGGGTTCAAGTCCCGGTGTGAGCCGGTTTGGCCTAGCGGTAAGGCGTTAGGATGGTAAGCAGAAGGACCTCGGTTCGAATGCGCTTCGGCTTTCCTTTCTCTTCAAAAATTGTGGTCCGTGGATACTGTCTTGTGACTTTGTCCCTTACTGCCCATCTTAACGCAGGAGTCATTTTGGTGGTGACAATGTAGCGATAGGTATATAATCTCCCTTTTCCGCCACCTCCGTACCCCCTCCACCCCCCCCCCCCCCCACCCCTTCTGCCTGTCCCTAATAGGCCTTACGGTTTCTGTGGACGTTAAACACCATATTTACTTACTTTCGAGTCCCCGGTGCGGCAATTTGTTTTTTTCCCAGAGTCAACTTTCAGTGCAGACTCTGCTACGGAGTCCGTGCAGCCCTCTTGCATTGACACGTGTACGTACGTTAAAAAACTCAAACACTGGCAACCATACCTATGATTTTCATGAACACACGAAAACACTGCGCACACTGATAGGAATGGGTATAAGCGCTGCTCTTGCGGCTGCCGTGCCTTGCCCGGGCAAGGAGACACGGATTTCCCGAAAGGAACAATGACGTTGTTTTTAAAGGTCACATTGAAACGCTGTCTGGTTGAGGAAGAATCATGGATGGCCCCTTGCTTCTTGCTTTTGCATCCTTGCTGCTTTTGTTCTTTTTGTTGTGGTTGGAATTTTGTTGTTGTTGTTCAGGGGGCTTTTATTCTGTTCTTGGGTTTTGTCTCGGCCGTTTCTTCGTTTTTCCACTTGTATAGCGGGCGAAAATTGGACACAGTGTAAGACAAGCGATGGGCCGAAAATTCAGTTTGCCCTCACACTCATCCTGATCGAGGGCTGCCCAATCCAATGAACGTCTCCTCCTCTTAAGGTGCTAACCGAACAGCCTCCCACTGAGGAAAAGATAAAAATTCAAAGCATGTTTTCTCTAACGTTCGATCCCTCGTGTCTTTGCCCGTAAATTCGATGTTCTGCACTTAAAAGGAAGTGCTCGTTCTTCTTCACGACTAAACTCTTTGTTTGCTCCTTTGCCGACAGAAGCTGAACTGCCGCGTAGATATATAGATTTTCTCTCATAGAGATCACGAAAGTGCGCCTAACGAAGGGGAAGAACTAGATCTAGCTGCACCAGAGAGTAGCCTGCTCTTTTTGATGAACTAGATCCAGTACGTTGTGTGCCTTTACAGCTGGTGGGTTAACGATACCTTGGCCTGTGCCCGTTTCGCCTTTTCGCCTTTCAGTCTCGGTTGACTTAACACCGCTTAGCTTATTCCCTGTTCGCCAACCTGCGTGAATAAAAGATGAAAACTGCTTTTACTATTGCGCATAGTTCAGGAGCTGTATGAGAGTCGAGGTGGCGGTCCTGGGCTGTCCGTCCTAACGAGCCTTCTGGTTTCCGTGGACGTAAAGCTATATTGAACCATGCTTCGCCGTTGGTTTCAGCTTGTCCCTAATATGTCAAATAACATCTGAGGACATTAAGCATCAATTCATCATCATTACTATTGCGCCTACGAACTAGGACGGACGAACAGTTGTTTCAGTTTACACACACACACACACACACACACACACACACACACACACACACACACACACGCACACACACACCAGTACTGTGTCGAAAAAAGGTGGAGTTTGGGTGCCAATGTAAAGGAAGAAGCTGACAGCAAAAAAAAGAAGAAGAAAAAAAGCGCTGTTTGTTGGAAGTATGTTCCAGACTGCATGCACTGTGCGGGCGGCAAGAACAAAATGAAGCGTACGGCGTGCAAAACGAGAACAGGCTGGGAAGCTGCTTTTGGTACCTTGACCCAGACGGCCTTCCACCAAACCCTCCCCCCCCCCCCCCCCAGCACCCCCTACACACACATCTCCCCTCCGTCCGCCCAGCTACTCACACACCTGTCGCCCCTTCATCCCAAAAATGTGCTTTGGCTGTTAATTTAAACTTTTAATCAACAAGTTATTTCGGTCGCCTCTTAGGCCGTCTAGAGGATGTGTGTCTGCGGTTACCATTAACTGTTGTCTAAAATCGTCCGTCGGTTAATTGGTTGGGGGGGGGGGGGGGGGAACGGCACGATGTATGTATCATGCGTTTTCGCCGGGAACGGGGGGGGGGGGGGTGGGGAGGGAGTTGGGGTTTGTGGTATGTATATATTTCGGGATAGGTGTCGTGATAATTATGGCGTGGGGGTTGGGGGTTGCAGAGGGGTGGGGTGGGGGGGAGTTCTTTGTGCGTTTGTTGGGGGAGTTGAAGCATGTGGGGGGGGGGGGGGGGGTTTCTGTATTGGGGTAAGCGTTTCGTGTGGTTTGCCAGTACGTGTAACGGGGGAGAGGAGGTCGTGTGTGTGTGTGTGTGTGTGTGTGTGTGTGTGTGTGTGTGCGTGCGTGGGTTTGTGTGTGTGTGTGTGTGTGTGTGTGTGTGTGTTCTTGTTGTTGTTGTTGTCGTCGTCGTCGTCGTCTTGCCTTTTTTCAGAACACGTTTGATTACACTGCTCAGACTGACTGATGTTGAAGAAAAATACTTTCAAGCGAAGTCTCTCATGGTGCTGTTCAGACATTCCTCTGGGCTCCATTTTGAAAGCTCTTACAGAAGCTAATGTATTACCAAAATTGTAGTTGACTGAAGTTTGAAAATGTTGGCTTTTTTTATTTCATTTTTTAGTTAATGTTGTTGGACTAAAAGACCTTGTTAATCGGGTTTTATGATTTCTTTTTCTCTCGGGTTAATGAAGGTTAATCTGTTTTATGAAGTTGTGTTTGAAGTTCAGTGATGTCATGTTATATTGGGTTATCGCCCTGATGTGACCCTGGAGGTTGAGTGGGCATTAAGAACCAAGTACTAGCTTACTTCCCTGTGTATTTTCAATTAAAAAAAATTCAAGCAAGTTAGTTAGGCGGGCTGCAGTTTTTAAAGTGATTAAACCCTGCTGGCCTTGAAACAAAGCATGGGCAATAACCTACGTCTCCTGATGAAGAAACGTGTTGTTGATGGGCGGGTTTATAGCCGGGCCGATTGCCGTTGAAATCTACC
>OY757542.1:5056860-5066860 GCA_963584105.1 Alviniconcha strummeri
GTTTTCGTTCTCGAGTGAATGGTGCTAAAATTATTCCCTCGATGATCACGTGATCCATTGCAGAGGGGCAACATGTTCACAGCATGCGATTTGTACAAGTTCCATGCCCTCACCTCCAAAAACGTGTGTCGGCCTATCGTGTTCGGCATGTGAGATCGATGGTGCTGGACGGTAGCTAGGCTATCAGGTTTAGTTTTGTTTCTTTAAGGCTACTTGGGAGGGGGGAGGGGGGGGCGGGAATAGCTCAGTTGGTAGAGCGTCCGACTGAAATGCCAAGGCGCGGGTTCAAGTCCCCGGTGTGAGCCGGTTTGGCCTAGCGGTAAGGCGTTAGGATGGTAAGCAGAAGGACCTCGGTTCGAATGCGCTTCGGCTTTCCTTTCTCTTCAAAAATTGTGGTCCGTGGATACTGTCTTGTGACTTTGTCCCTTACTGCCCATCTTAACGCAGGAGTCATTTTGGTGGTGACAATGTAGCGATAGGTATATAATCTCCCTTTTCCGCCACCTCCGTACCCCCTCCACCCCCCCCCCCCCCCCACCCCTTCTGCCTGTCCCTAATAGGCCTTACGGTTTCTGTGGACGTTAAACACCATATTTACTTACTTTCGAGTCCCCGGTGCGGCAATTTGGTTTTTTCCCCAGAGTCAACTTTCAGTGCAGACTCTGTTACGGAGTCCGTGCAGCCCTCTTGCATTGACACGTGTGCGTACGTTAAAAAACTCAAACACTGGCAACCATACCTATGATTTTCATGAACACACGAAAAACACTGCGCACACTGATAGGAATGGGTATAAGCGCTGCTCTTGCGGCTGCTGTGCCTTGCCCGGGCAAGGAGACACGGATTTCCCGAAAGGAACAATGACGTTGTTTTTAAAGGTCACATTGAAACACTGTCTGGTTGAGGAAGAATCATGGATGGCCCCTTGCTTCTTGCTTTTGCATCCTTGCTGCTTTTGTTCTTTTTGTTGTGGTTGGAATTTTGTTGTTGTTGTTCAGGGGGCTTTTATTCTGTTCTTGGGTTTTGTCTCGGCCGTTTCTTCGTTTTTTCCACTTGTATAGCGGGCGAAAATTGGACACAGTGTAAGACAAGCGATGGGCCGAAAATTCAGTTTGCCCTCACACTCATCCTGATCGAGGGCTGCCCCAATCCAATGAACGTCTCCTCCTCTTAAGGTGCTAACCGAACAGCCTCCCACTGAGGAAAAGATAAAAATTCAAAGCATGTTTTTTCTAACGTTCGATCCCTCGTGTCTTTGCCCGTAAATTCGATGTTCTGCACTTAAAAGGGAAGTGCTCGTTCTTCTTCACGACTAAACTCTTTGTTTGCTCCTTTGCCGACAGAAGCTGAACTGCCGCGTAGATATATAGATTTTCTCTCATAGAGATCACGAAAGTGCGCCTAACGAAGGGGAAGAACTAGATCTAGCTGCACCAGAGAGTAGCCTGCTCTTTTTGATGAACTAGATCCAGTACGTTGTGTGCCTTTACAGCTGGTGGGTTAACGATACCTTGGCCTGTGCCCGTTTCGCCTTTTCGCCTTTCAGTCTCGGTTGACTTAACACCGCTTAGCTTATTCCCTGTTCGCCAACCTGCGTGAATAAAAGATGAAAACTGCTTTTACTATTGCGCATAGTTCAGGAGCTGTATGAGAGTCGAGGTGGCGGTCCTGGGCTGTCCGTCCTAACGAGCCTTCTGGTTTCCGTGGACGTAAAGCTATATTGAACCATGCTTCGCCGTTGGTTTCAGCTTGTCCCTAATATGTCAAATAACATCTGAGGACATTAAGCATCAATTCATCATCATTACTATTGCGCCTACGAACTAGGACGGACGAACAGTTGTTTCAGTTTACACACACACACACACACGCACACACACAACACACACACACACACACACACACACACACACACACACACACACACACACACACACACACACACGAGTTTACACAGTGCACACACGCATGCTCCTTTCACTTCACATTTCCAGTATACCTTAATTCTATTGCCCTCATTCCTTTTAAACCTGAACCGTGAAATTAAAAATGTATTAACAAATTTTCTTGATCCCATGACACTGAATAAAGAATTGCCTTGAACAATGGGCTGATCTAGTCTTCCGATTTGGTTCAGCTGCGTATCATCCGTCAAAACAGTCAAGCGTGAAACAACGTAACACAACACCACTAAGCTCGCTCAACCATGGCACGGCAGCTCCATGCATCGGGAGTGACACGGTACGTCAGTGAAAACGTTGCGAATACAGTGAGGATATCCCCGTCCTGCTCAAGTTAGGCATGAACTCTGCCATTGGTGACAGTCGCAGCGCCAACTCAGTCGAGAAACAACGTTGTGAATACAGTGAGGATATCCCCGTCCTGCTCAAGGTAGGCATGAACTCTGCCACTGGTGACAGTCGCAGCGCCAACTCAGTCGAGAAACAAAAGGTGAATACTGTAGGTTTTCATCAACATATCTAGAACCGCTGAATATAAGTTACGACTCGGTGGCGAGGGAGGAGGAGAGGATTGAGCTACACCTACACACTACACCTACTACTACCACTACTACAACTACTACTGTAATACTAATTCTACACGCACACACACACACACACACACACACACACACACACACACACACACACACACACACACACACACACACACACACACACACACAGACGGTACACGGTATAAAATATGATCTCCACCAAAGTCACATAGGTAACTATGTTCTCTTCATCTTATTCTCACCCCCCCCCCCCACACACACACACACACACACACACACACACACACACACACACCCAAGCATCCCCCCCCCTCACCCCACCCCCCCAACCCTGTCTCACCCCCACCCCACACCACCGTCATCGCCCCGTTGACTACCACCCAGGACCGGGAACAAAACATCGACTTCTTGCTGCTTTTGCGCATAAATCGTGCGAGTGAGAAACTCGGAACTGCGCACCACGGCTATAAGTCTCAGCGTTGTAGACTGATTTTCAATAAGTTCATGTGCATCCAAGAGACTTGCAGCTCTCCACACAGTTCAGCGCAGATAGCTCAGTGGTTAGAGCGCCGAACTCGTGATCGAAAGGTCGCGGGTTCGAAACCTGGCAGGAGCGGCAGGAGAATTTTCTTCTCCAGGGCCAACTTTTCGTGCTTACTCTTATTTCGGTATCCGTTCCACACCCGTGTTACCGCAGTAGCACGTAAAAGTTCCCGGTCGTTCTGCCAAAAATGCAGATGGCAGCTAGGTTACAGCTTAACACGTATGCATCCTACGTATGTCACTTTGCATGAAGTGACGTGACATGGTGCATGGTTGTATGATGTACACAGAACGCTGCGAGACGGCAGCAGTTTCACGTGGCACCAGCCATGTAACAACTAAACAGCTCTGTAAATACTACACAACTTAAGTGGATATTCAAAATACGCTGTAAAAATCTAGTCACTCATCTAGAATCACATGCGACAAGAGCGCAGTGTGTCTGCTCGAGTGAGTCTCCAGTGAGTCTGCAGTGAGTCTGCTCGAAAGCGGAGAATAGCGCTATATAAAAGCGGTTCAACAACAACAACAGTTCTTCTCTCTCCCGTCCCCAAAGGCCGGCCGACTGCGGTGACACGGGGCGTTGGGGGAACGGATACCAATATTCAAACTCCAAACACCGGTTCACAGCCTTCCTTCAGCTACTGCCATAACTGGTTACGCGTATACGCCATAGTTCTCCGACAACTGTCAGCTAACTGAAAGTTTTTTCTTGGTGATCAAATAGCAGACGACTGGAACAGACAACTCAAATTATATCAGGCATTTCTTCTATTATAACCGCCTGCATTGCTTACTCCATCACAAGTAAAACCGCCAGAATCGTTTGAATCGAGACGCCGGAACTCATTATTTACCCGGAGCGGACGCGCCTCGTGTTTGCATGCGTGCTTCGACGCTGTGTTGCTTCCAAGGTTTTATTAGTGGCGTAACGAATTCTGGCAGAGTCTGGAGGGAGGTGGCAGAAAGCAAGGCTCGGCCGGAGTGTGTACAGATATACGAGTAGGCAGAGAGAGATAACGGTTAACTCTGGGGAAGGAAATGGATGCTCCGGCCGCTCCACTCCTGCTGGGGATCGAACCCGCGACCTTCCTGATCTCGAGTCCGGCGCTCTGCCACTGAGCTGTATCCCTGGCCGATGAAAAGCTCATCGCAGGCAGCGAAACGTTCTCTTTTCATGGTGCTTTATTTCCACAGAAGCCGCATACGGCTTGCTAGGGACGGGGGGATGGGGTGTGGAGTGGAGGGGGGGGGGGGCAGTACCTATGCTCATCCCTGCGCTCCTACCCGTAAAGACCGAGAGCCCGTAAGCCACCGCCAGAACAGTAAGCGTTAAGGAGGTCGGGACCCCGCCTGTGCGAAGCAGCCTACTAACTTCGCTAATTGCTGTTTCAACACTTGCTCGGAACAAAGTCACAAAGAGCGTCCGAAAAGCAACTGTCGAGGAACTCAGCAGCAAGACAACCCATCCAGCTATGAGAGAGCCCAGCTCCACCTCCCTGGCCCTGCTCTTCATCTCTCCTGGGCTCCTCGAAAGGTTCACCTATAAGTACAGTTATAGTCACCTGTGTTATCAGTCCGTGTTAGAATTCCTCCTGGCAACTTCGTTCCGGGCATTTGCATGCAGCGAGGCTTTTTTTTTTCTGTGTGTGTGTGTGTGTGTGTGTGTGTGTGTGTGTGTGTGTGTGTGTGTGTGTGTGTGTGTGTGTGTGTGTGTGTGTTCTTGTTGTTGTTGTTGTCGTCGTCGTCGTCGTCTTGCCTTTTTTCAGAACACGTTTGATTACACTGCTCAGACTGACTGATGTTGAAGAAAAATACTTTCAAGCGAAGTCTCTCATGGTGCTGTTCAGACATTCCTCTGGGCTCCATTTTGAAAGCTCTTACAGAAGCTAATGTATTACCAAAATTGTAGTTGACTGAAGTTTGAAAATGTTGGCTTTTTTATTTCATTTTTTAGTTAATGTTGTTGGACTAAAAGACCTTGTTAATCGGGTTTTATGATTTCTTTTTCTCTCGGGTTAATGAAGGTTAATCTGTTTTATGAAGTTGTGTTTGAAGTTCAGTGATGTCATGTTATATTGGGTTATCGCCCTGATGTGACCCTGGAGGTTGAGTGGGCATTAAGAACCAAGTACTAGCTTACTTCCCTGTGTATTTTCAATAAAATAAAAAATTCAAGCAAGTTAGTTAGGCGGGCTGCAGTTTTTAAAGTGATTAAACCCTGCTGGCCTTGAAACAAAGCATGGGCAATAACCTACGTCTCCTGATGAAGAAACGTGTTGTTGATGGGCGGGTTTATAGCCGGGCCGATTGCCGTTGAAATCTACCGCGTTGCAGATCGAGCGATAATGACAGAAACAATAGAGACAAGCTGCGTGAGGTGTCAGGCTACGGTCTGTTTATTGCATCTCCAGGGAACAGCCGCGTGGTGAATGAAAGCAGGGCGCAGGGAACACCAGCGTCAAAGTGGCGCGTTGGGCTGGCGGTGTATCTATTACTGACGGGCATGCAAGCGTGCATGCAAGTGAAGTGAGAGTTCCGCAAGGTATATTTTATACTCACTTAGGTGCAAGCACGGCCAGCCCACTAGCCGGTCCAGGAAGTCGGAGGGGTTTTGCGTGCTGGTGGTGATCGATTTGTTGACATGGAGGAGGGGGAGGGGGAATATCAATGGTGGGGAGCTTCCGCTTTGGTGGGAGCTTCCGTGTTTGTCGCGACAAAAGACGTCTTTTGTCGAGACAAAAGTATGCTTTTGCAAAGTATGCAAAAGTGTGCGACAAAACTGTGTTTGTCGCGACAAAAATTTTCGCGACAAACGTTTTGTCGCGGCAAGCATACTTTTGTCGCGATCAAAGACATGTTTTGTCGAGACAAACACGAGTTTGTCGCGACAAACAGTTGTCGCGACAAAATATGTCTCGACAAAAATATTTTGTGGCGCCAAACATAATTTTGTCGCGGCAAGCATACTTTTGTAGTCGCATACCAAAGATGTGTCTTGTCGCGACTAAACTTTTGTCGCGACAAAAATGGTACCTGTGGCAGCTCCTACCAGTGATAGGGGAAGGGAGGGGAGCTTGTGATAGGTGATGGTTTGAAGGGAAAGTAGTGGTTAGTTCGTTAGTTAGTTGTCGTGAAGGGAAAGTAGTGGTTAGTTTGTTAGTTAGTTCTCGTGAAGGGAAAGTAGTGGTTAGTTTGTTAGTTCTCGTGAAGGGAAAGTAGTGGTTAGTTTGTTAGTTCTCGTGAAGGGAAAGTAATGGTTAGTTCGTTAGTTAGTTGTCATGAAGGGAAAGTAGTGGTTAGTTTGTTTGTTAGTTCTCGTGAAAGGAAAGTAGTGGTTAGTTTGTTTGTTAGTTCTCGTGAAGGGAAAGTAGTGGTTAGTTTGTTTGTTAGTTCTCGTGAAGGGAAAGTAGTGGTTAGTTTGTTAGTTAGTTCTCGTGAAGGGAAAGCGGTGGTTAGTTTGTTAGTTCTCGTGAAGGGAAAGTAGTGGTTAGTTTGTTAGTTAGTTCTCGTGAAGGGAAAGCGGTGGTTAGTTTGTTAGTTAGTTCTCGTGAAGGGAAAGTAGTGGTTAGTTGGTTAGTTCTCGTGAAGGGAAAGTAGTGGTTAGTTTGTTAGTTCTCGTGAAGGGAAAGTAGTGGTTAGTTTGTTAGTTGTCGTGAAGGGAAAGTAGTGGTTAGTTTGTTAGTCAGTTCTCATGAAGGGAAAGAAGTATTTAGTTCGTTAGTCAGTTCTCGTGAAGGGAAAGTAGTGGTTAGTTCGTTAGTCAGTTCTCTTGAAGGGAAAGTAGTGGTTAGTTCGTTAGTCAGTTCTCTTAAAGGGAAAGTAGTGGTTAGTTTGTTAGTTAGTTCTCGTGAAGGGAAAGTAGTGGTTAGTTTGTTAGTTAGTTCTCGTGAAGGGAAAGTAGTGGTTAGTTTGTTAGTCAGTTCTCTTGAAGGGAAAGTAGTGGTTAGTTCGTTAGTCAGTTCTCTTGAAGGGAAAGTAGTGGTTAGTTTGTTAGTTAGTTCTCGAACTTGAACGTCCGGTCGACCGCATGGGGTCACCTCTTGACGAATACACATTGTTTTAAATCACACATTAAAAAGAAAATCTTCAGGGCTGAGCGTTCTGATAAACACAAGCAAACTGCAGCAAAACATTTGTTCTTTTTGTTATTGTATTTTGTTTGATCGGTCTTTGATTTGTGTTGTTTTGTTTGTTCTAAACAAACAAGAAAGAATGTGCGAAGTTGTTGTTCTTTTATTATTGTCTTGTTTGTTCTGTCTTTGTTTTGTGTTGTTGCTTTTGTCCTAAACAAAAAAGCAAACAAAAAAGATTGTGTGTCTTTTCTTTGTTTGCTTGTTTGTTGTTGGTGTGTGTGTGTGTGTGTGTGTGTGTGTGTGTGTGTGTGTGTGTGTGTGTGTGTGTGTGTGTGTGTGTTTTGTGTGTGTGGTGTGTGTGTGTGTGTGTGTGTGTGTGTGTGTGTGTGTGTGTGTGTTTGGGGGGTATTGTTTTTGCGTTGTTCTTTGTTCTTTGTTTTGTATTGTGCTATCAAAGAGTGGGCAACGGACCAAAGGTTCTGCCGTTGCCTGATCTTTCAGTCTGTCTGGCACTGTTCCAGACTTGTCCAGACGTCCCCGCTAGTCTGAAGTCTGACTCATTGTTTCTTTGATTTTTGCCTCTACTTAAGCTGTCAACGGGGCCGGCCCAGCCTGTCTTCAGGGTATCCGTTCCAATTAGAGATCCTCGTGAATCGAATTACGGGACCTGATTCTCCTCCCCACGTTCAGCGTCAATATAGACGTGGAGACGGGCGGAGTCACGTCGAACGCAACAAGTGTAGCTATCACTGTGATCATTGTGCTTCAGCAAACAGTGTCCGTGGTGAGAAGACACCAAATAATAGGGCAGTGTCACGTCGGGGAGCAACAAGTTTAGCTAATCAGAGACGGTCACTTTGCTTCAGCGAACAATGTCAGTGGTGAGAAGACAACAACAAAATAGGAGAGGTGGTGGTGGGGGAGGGGGGAGTCACGTCGGGACACTACAGGTGTCGCTATCATTGTGGGCAGAATCACGTCAGGACACTACAGGTGTCGTTTTCAATGTGGGCAGAATCACGTCGGGACACTACAGGTGTCGCAAAGTCAATGTGGGCAGAATCACGTCGGGACACTACAGGTGTCGCAAAGTCAATGTGGGCAGAATCACGTCGGGACACTACAGGTGTCGTTTTCAATGTGGGCAGAATCACGTCGGGACACTACAGGTGTCGCAAAGTCAATGTGGGCAGAATCACGTCGGGACACTACAGGTGTCGTTTTCAATGTGGGCAGAATCACGTCGGGACACTACAGGTGTCGCTATATCAATGTGGGCAGAATCACGTCGAGACACTACAAGTGTCGCTATATCAATGTGGGCAGAATCACGTCGGGACACTACAGGTGTCGCTATATCAATGTGGGCAGAATCACATCGGGACACTACAGGTGTCGCTATCATTGTGGGCAGAATCACGTCAGGACACTACAGGTGTCGCTATCAATGTGGGCAGAATCACGTCGGGGCACTGCAGGTGTCACTGTCGGGACACCACAGGTGTCGCTGTCAAATGTGGGCTGAATTACGTCGAAGCACTACAGGTATCGCTGTCAGTGTGGGCAGAATCACGTCGGGACACTACATGTGTCGCTATCAGTGTAGGCAGAATCGCGTCGGGACACTACAGGTGTCGCTATCAATGTGGGCAGAATCGCGTCGGGACACTACAGGTGTCGCTATCAATGTGGGCAGAATCGCGTCGGGACACTACAGGTGTCGCTATCAATGTGGGCAGAATCGCGTCGGGACACTACAAATGGAGCTATCGCTGTGGATCACCCTTCTTCACGGAACAGAGGCAGTGATGAGAAAACAAGAGAAGAGAGCAGAGTCATAGCAGGACGCAACAGATGTTACGGCACTCAGCCAACGATGTCTGCAGTAGGAGTGACCGGGGTCCATATGCACGAGGAGCAAATAGCCCCTTAATCGCATTTTATTTTCTAATAGGACCGTGCTGTCGGCCTAAACACGTTTAAAGTTACTGACTCATTTTTCTACGTTTAAGCAGCCTAAACGTCGTAGAATATATAGCGGTCCTGATGATGCCGTTAATGACAGAGGCTACTGTTGAGGAAAAAACGAACGCTTGCACGAACTATCGCCGCCCCACGTACTATTGATTTCAAGTCCACAAATTATTCAAGAAGATTTGGATTCACGCATCGAGACACATTATTATCAACACAGGCGGCGAAGATGAGACAGGAAAATCTCGAGTAGGAAGGCATCTGCTACTGTCGAAATGAACTTTCATTGAACTTTGAACTTAAAATTGACATGGCTGTTCAGTGTCATGCGGTGTCCAATCAGTTTCGAGTTTTCGACGTCAGGCGCGCTGCATTTTTGGTAAAAAATAATTAAAAAATAAAGTGGCGGGGGACCTTCCTGATCTAAAAATAAACACAAACAAACAGATTTTCTCCAGCTTTTTGACGACTCGTGCATGTGGAAAAAGAGCCGGACTTGCGGACTCTCTAGCAAATCAGGATTATGGGCTATCGGACTTTAACTTTGTTTCTTCATCATGCATACGGGCTCTGGTCTCCTCTCCGTTGATGAAAATCTTCGTCTGACTCAGCCTATTCATTGACTAGTTAAATCAGTTTGAATTCCCCATTTAGGTCTAGCCGAAATTTTCGCTGTCACTAAATACGGCGGTCCGCATTCGCATTAAGGTCAACAAGAAACTTCTAGGCGATGGTGGTAAGTGTTGCTTAATGTCCTCAGATGTCAGTTGACATATTAGGGACAAGTGTGACCAATGCCGAAGCATGGTTCAATAAATCTTTACGTCCATGGAAACCAGAAGGCTCGTTAGGACGGACACCCCAGGACGTCCACCTCGACTCTCACACA
>OY757542.1:5071860-5079360 GCA_963584105.1 Alviniconcha strummeri
ATCAACACAAATGCCGGCTAACATAATTTTATTTGGAGAGACAGACAGACAGACAGACAGACAGACAGACAGACAGATGGTGACTGACAGAGGTTGATTGATTGAATGATTGATTGATTAAGCTTTATTTCTCAACGATAAAGATATTAGCCACAATCAAACTTTATTTTTCAACGGTGAAAATATTAGCACATAAGCCGATCCACATATCTGCCGTTGCTACAGTATCCTATTACTGGAGAGAGAGAACTCAAACTCGAACTCGAAGTCGAAAACTTTATTTTACAAGGATTGTAGTTTAGGTTCATTCAAAAACCTGTCTAACAACTAGTCCTTGCGAAGCTACTGATGAACAGATATCAAATTACAGGCATTATTTATATACATATAGTCATGAATAAGTGAGTGGAACGTTATACATGAGAATTTCCACACAAAACATAGCGTGCTCACAGCGCCAGATGAACACATGCTATACGTCATTCAGTTACATATTATGAGCATACGGTGAACATACTATGAGCAAATGAAGCAGCAGAACATCTGATCAGTTCATATGACTAGTATCGGAAAAGAAAACAGAAGCAGTCAAAGCTAATCTTATAAAGAACAGTAAGGGAGAAGGAGGGTAGGGAAAAAAACAACAAACAACAACACAACAACAACAAACAAAAACAAACAAACAAACAACAACAAAACGGGGGGAGGGGGTTGGTCGGAAGGCAGTCGGAAGGACTGGGCGGAGTTGTAAGAGTGTATAAAATAGGTCTCAAATGACCAGTCATTGCATGGCAATCACTCGAAAACCTCAGTCTCTCTCTGTCTGAGAAAGACAGAGAACTGGAACTTGAGCTTTAAAACTTTATTTTACAAGGATTGTAGTTTAGGTTCGGTCAAAAACCCGTCTAACAACTAGTCCTTGCGAAGCTACTGATGAGTAAATATAAAATTACAGGCATAATTTATATACATACAGGCAGAGTGAGTGAGTGAAATTTGATACATGAGGTTTTCCACACAAAACATAGCGTGTTCACAGCGCCAGATGTACACATGCAGACATCACTCAGTTACACATTATGAGCATACAACCTGTAACTAAGGCAACAGAACATATTTAATCAATTCAACATCGGTATTGGAAAAAAGAGAATAAAAAATAAAAATAGACGCAGTCAAAGCTTATCTTATAAAGAACAGTAGAGGGGGGGGGGGGGGGGGGGCACTATCACAAGCAGTCGGAAGGATTGGGCTGAGTATTATGTCCTATGTAACTACTTCAAGTTTACGCTTGAAAGAGCTGAGTGACTGACAAGATCTGACTGTCCGAGGTAGGTTGTTCTATAGATGAGCACCAGACAAGGATATACTTGTTTTGAATATATCTGTCCTTGGCCTAGGCAAACTAAGGTGATAGTTCCTAGAATTGGAATAGCGTGAGAGAGTGTGTGTGTACAGGTTAGATATGTACTCTGGGGCCTCATTGTTAAGGAGCCTGTACATGAACAAACCTTTGTTATATTCAGGTTGTTTTTGTAGGCTCATTATTCTCATCTCCTTTAATTTCTGGTCAGTAGTTAGAGTTGTATCTGGAAGGATTAACTTTACAGCTCTTCTGTGCAGAGAATTTAATCTCTTTTTGAGAACATCACTACATCCGTCCCACACGACTGACGCATAATCAATGTGAGGTTTAATGTGGGCATTGAAGAACAATTTTCTTGTGTCGATGTCTACGATGTACCTTAATTTCGACAGAAGGAAGACTCGTCTTGAAACTGTTTTGCACACATTATTAATATGTGAGTCCCAGCGAAGTTTATTGTATATGGTTATACCTAGAAGACGGTGTTCTGACACTTGATCAAATTTCGCCCCGTTTAGAACGAGATCGACTGGTAGGGGTGACAACTGGTGTTTCTGAATGGTAGCGATTGTCATAGACTTGGTCTTGATCAGATAGATCAATATGATTATGTGATTATTATCACACCAATTGGATACCTGATCTAAGCTGTCTTGCATATTGCTTCTGATTTGCATAATATCTTTTCCAGATGTGTGCTGTATTGTGTCATCTGCCAGCATGTCACAATCAACAGATATATCTTTCACGTGTAATGGAAGGTCAATGATAAAGAGACTAAAAAGAATAGGTCCCAAAACAGAACCTTGTGGTACACCATACTTTACTGATTCTTTGGAGGAGTAAGAGCCATGGAGCAAGACGCATTGCGTTCTATTATGGAGATATGATTAAAAATGGTAGAGAACTTGAGTTTTTAAGATAAATGGCGAGCTTCTTCAATAGAATATCGTGATCAACCAGGTCGAAAGCCTTCTTTAGGTCTAGGAATACTACTCCAGACACCTCAGATTTATTCATGGCTGTCAGCCAAGAATTTGTGAGACGTGCCAATGCAGTGTTGCAGGAGTATTTACGTGTGAATCCAGACTGAAAGGGGTGAAGGAGTTGCCGCTTTTCTAAGTAATCATTTAAGTAAATGTGCACATGCTTTTCGAGAAGCTTTGACAAAACAGACAGGAGTGATATTGGTCTGTAATTGTTTGGATTTGTTTTATCCGTAGATTTTGGAAGCGGAACCACTTTGACTTTTTTAAGTTCAGACGGAAAAACGTTTTTCTCAATGCATAAGTTAAAAACATATGTAAGCTAATCTATTATGTACGGCAATGACAAGATGGAGAGCTGAGCCACTTATCTGTTTTTGGTTGCCTACTTCCGAAACGGAGAGATATGGGATAACTAGGCAAATACATATCGAGGCTGGAAAACAAAAAATCGTCTGGTCTGGGTGGTATAAGCAACCAGCTACTAAAATTGTCATTGGTTGAGCCAGGTTGCTGATATCGTGAAGATAACGTGACGATTTCAGCACAAAAGCCGACCCATGCATCTGCCGTTGCTACAGTACCAGCCTACTGTAGAAAGAGAGAGAGGGGAAGGGTAGGGAAGAAAAAGACTGGGTCGTGTAAGACAGAGGACCATAAATCCAGATGCAGACGGCCCGACCACTCCGACGAGACACGATAAAAAAAAATATCTATAAAACAAGACACGCAAAAAATACAGGGCAAAAAAAGGATAAATCGGCTGGTATATATAACCAGCTGTTAACAGCTACCACTCTCATTTGCGGTCGACCTCAGCTTAGCCCAGTAAGGGACAGTAAGTGAGCTAACTGTGTTAGTGTGTGGACAAGCTCAGTGATGCCTTCGCGTCCATTCTTAATTCCTTTCTCACGCACAAGACGCCAATTCCCTTGCATTGTCTGGAGCAGAGTGAGAGGTCAGTCCTAGGTGTGATGAACGAGTTTGGCGGTAACAATGGAGGAGACTAATCTCGCATGTCTACACTTCTGTGATTCATGTTTGGATTAAACGAAGTTTATCCACGTTCATGTTCATATGGACAAACATATAATGAGTACATACTTATGAGCATTAAACAAGGTGAGCTTGTTGTAAACGCTCATTAACATAGTTAACCAAATTTATTTAGTAACAACGGGCATTTTGAATGTTAACATAGAAACAAGAGTTTATGCACAGAAACCTCATAGTTTATGTATGCGATAATGATTGTTGCGTTTATCTTGCGTTTCTTCTATTGCAAAATCCTTCATCTCCAGGACCTCTGTCCTCTTTTTCTTCGTCTTTATTTCTTCTTCTTCTCCACCTCCTCCTCCTCCTCCTCCGGCTCCTCCTTCGTCTTTTCTTCTCCCTCTTTTTTTTTTTTTTTTTTTTAGTCTTCTTCTTCTTCTTCTCTTCCTCTGGCTCCTCTGTGACTGGGTCAGTCCAGTTCAGCTCAAGATGTTATCTATGCGCTCGAAAAAAGCCCATATGCGCTCAACCGCGTCTCTCAGACGTTTCCCCAACGTTGCCTTTGAAGCAGTTCCAAATGTTCATTTGACTGACGATGGGGGTCCTTTCTCGTCCTTTCAGGGAAGCTCAGTCTTCAAGTGCTTCCACTTCACACTCACTCCTCTCTCCTGCGTGCAATCGATGGTGTGACTTGGTGAACAGTCACCAGGGGGTTCCTTGGCCTAAGCGCAACGGCCGTCAACTTCCTTCCCACCTCGTCTGCAGGTCCGCTAAAACGAAGGGAAGATTCGATAACAGAAACTCTAATGAAATGTTGCGTCAAAGTGTACTCTGGCTTGCATGCTCGTGGAGCGGCTTGAAACGGGACATGCAACCATGGGGACATCGTCCCCTCACGCCACTTTCGACTCCAGGGCAGACAGACGGCGTCGACAGTTTTGTGGAGATGTTTCGTTGTTGCCTGTAAGTTTGGTGATTGCTTCGGGCGTCGTCTGCAGCGGCATCTGCGAACGGTTTCGCACAACGTCATTAATTGTACGGTTACAGAACTGTTGGCTCTTCGCTAGTACGGGTGGGAGGGGAGCGGGGAGGAAAAGGATGGACTAGCATAATCACAGCTGACATATATAGCCTAGCGGATGAGGATCGAGGCCAGGAGTGTGGTTCAGTGACTGTGGTGTGTGTGTGCGTGTGTGTGTGTTTGTGTGCATGTATGCGTGCATGGGTGCGTATGCGTGCGTGTGTGTGTGCGTGAGTGTGTGCGTGCGTGTGTGCGTGCGTGAGTGAATGAGTGTGAGTGTGCTTGTGTGTGCGTGCGTTCTTGCGTGCGTGCGTGTGTGTGCGTGCGTGTGTGAGTGTGTGTGTGTGTGTGTGTGTGTGTGTGTGTGTGTGTGTGTGTGTGTGTGTGTGTGTGTGTGAATGATTGTACCGTGCCTGAGGCCGATCAGGATGACGCAGATGTTGGTAAGCACGTCACCGAGAAAAATGGGACGATGGTGTAGATGCTGGCGAGTAGATCAAGAGCGATGGGACATTTGCCGTGGTGCTAGTGACTGAGTGGGATCACAGGAGTGGGGCAAGTGCAATGCCGGATGCGGCGCGATGCCGTACGTTGAACTAGGGAAGTGGAGCAGTATAAACCCATCATGCTGGTGAGTGTGCCAGGGAACTGGGCCGGTGGCCATGATGCTAATGGATGCATCAGTGGGCCACAGACGTGGCCTAATGCCCACGATGCTGACGAGCGGAGCGGAGAAGTGGTCGTAGTGGTGTTTGTTATTATTATACTTGCGACTATTCGGTGCATTTGAGAACAGTAGAACTATGCCCGTGGTTGATGTTTTTGAGTGCATCGGAAGCTTACAGGGACTGACAGTGGTTGTGACTGGCCTTGGTTAGTAGGTCAGAGGAATGGGATAGAACTTCATGATGTTGGTTACTAGGTCGGAGGAATGGGATAAAATGTCATGATGTTGGTTAGTATGTCAGAGGAATGGGATAAACTGTCATGATGTTGGTAGTTCAGAGAAATGGGATAAAATGTCATGGTGTTGGTTAGTAGGTCAGGAATGGGATATACTGCCATGATGTTGGATAGCAGGTCAGAGGAATGGGATAAAATTTCATGATGTTGGTTAGTAGGCCAGAGGAGTGGGATAAAATGTCATGATGTTGGTTAGTAGGTCAGAGGAATGGAATAAAATGTCATGATGTTGGTTAGTAGGCCAGAGGAATGGGATATAATGTCATGATATTGGTTAGTAGGTCAGAGGATTGGAATAAAATGTCATGATGGTTAGTAGGGGTGCAGTAAGGAGGATCGAACCGACGTCGTCCGCGTACCACTCAGCCTGTCGCCTTAACCGGCTGCTGGGCCCGACCGGTTCAGTGGGTGACTCTCTTCCCCACACTCAGAGCATCACTTTCTGGCACCTTCCTCCAAACTCTGCCAGAGCTGGTTACGTCATTGAAGGGGTGCTTATCTCCGCGCAGCTGTCCACCGACGCTGTCGGCGCCCTCCGAAACGTCTGGGTATTCAATAAGACTGTGAAAGCAAGAGAGCTGCGAAGCACCCACGTAAACACGAAGCGCGTCCGCCCCCAGTAATAAATTAGTTCTGTCTCCATTCAGACGATTTTGGTTTTATTTATGCTGGCGTGAGCAACGTAGACGGTTATAAAAGAAACGTCTGATATAATCTGATTTGTTTTTTACGAACGTATTGCCATTTGAGCACCAACGAAAAACTGTCTGTTAGCTGACAGTTGTTCCAGACATATGGCGTAGTAATCAATTATGGCAGTGTTTGGAGGAAGGATCTATCGTAAACCAGTGCTTGGAGTGTGTCTCTTCTTCTTCTTCTTCTTCTTCTTCTTCTTCTTCTTCTTCTTCTTCTTCTGTTCAGTGCTTTACGTCCACAGAGACCATAAGGACTATTAGGGACGGATGGCCCAGGACGTCCACCTCGACTTTCACACAGCTCCTGAGCTCCGAGTTTCTTCTTCTTCTTCTTCTTCTTCTTCTTCTTCTTCTTCTTCTTCTTCTTCTTCTTCTTCTTCTTCTTCTTCTCCTCCTCCTCCTCCTCCTTCTTCTAATGTTGCTTTACGTCCACAGAGACCATAAGGACTATTAGGGGCAGGGGGGCCCAGGGACGTCGACCTCGACTTTCACACAGCTCCTGGGCCGCCCTGAGTTTATTGTCCTCCTCCTTCTTCTTCTAATGTTGCTTTACGTCCACAGGGACCTTAAGGACTATTAGGGACGAGGAGTTTGTCTCTTCCCCGGGGTTTCCTTTTATTTAGTCTATAGGCCCCTCACTCAGTCACGGAAGCGATACGGCTTCTGTTACGGCGAATGTTTGCCATGCGGCGTTGTCTCCCGCCAGCAAAGGTATGTAGCGCAGCACCTAGCAGTGCGCCACGCTGCTCTAAGTGCCTGGAACCTCGCCCACGTCCAGTTACACTTACAGCTCCGTCTTTCCTCCAAAGACTTGTGGGAAATCTTTGTTTTCCCAGCAGAAACATGGCCCTGAATACACAGCCAATCCATCTCCCTTGTTCAGGCTGCCGGCGTACGTTGCATGCGGCATCGCTGTCCTATCTCCGGCAGGGTAGTCATTTCTGAAAACATCGACTGACATGAACATTTGGCAGGTGTATCCTTCTTCTGCGACTTGTGCTGGATCAAAACATTTCCCATCTACAAGAGCGTTGCTAGTGTTATTTGGGGGTTTTGTGATTTGTTCGTTTGTTTGCTTTTTGTTGTTGGTGGTTGTTGTTTTTTTGTTTTGGTTGTTTGGTTTGGTTGGGGAGTGGGGGTTTTCGGGGGGGGGGGGGGTTGATGGTGATGTGGTGGTGGTGATGGTAGTGTTTGTTGTTGTTCTGCTTTGTCTGTTTTACTTCTTTGTTTTATGCGTTGCCTGGATATTTTTGTTCTGCTAACTGCGTGTCTTTTCCCACCATCAATCAGTTTGACAACAGAAACACACAAACCGTCGGTTCCTATTCGTGTAGTGTGTCAACATCAGTTCACAAGGCATTTGCAGAACAGTTTCCCGACTATAAACAGTACAGTGTGCTGCTACTGATATGTCTTGGACGAGTTAACCATGAAGGTCATAGGGCGAAACAATACATCATCTCAGTCAATCAATCA
>OY757542.1:5085328-5107828 GCA_963584105.1 Alviniconcha strummeri
ATACGGTAAAGTGCAATAATCAACAGAGTACAGTATGGCTTCATTGCCTGTTAAGTGTACACCATTTGGCATGAATGAGTTGGGAGGTGGGGGGTGGGGGTCGGGTGGGGAGGGGGGGAGAGAAGAGTGAGATCTTTCAGAGGCATATGCACATCCATGCTTACGGTGTGTGAACAGTCTCATAGATCGTTCATAGACACTTTCACGCTAACAGTCGCATGGAATGAGTTGGAAACGGAGGGGGAGATTTTCAGAGGCACATGCACATTCACGCTAACGGTTGTGTTTAAAATCGTTCATGGACACTTGCACGCTAACAGTTGTGCACAGGATGTTACACACAAGTATTCACGCTACTAGTTGTGCATACAGTCTTTCATACACATATTCACGCTAAGAGCTGGGCATAAGAGCTTTCATACATGCATTTGCACTAATAGTTGTAGCTTTATATTTAGCATACAGTCACACCAACTGTTGTGCGTAACTGTTATACACACATTCACGCTAACAGCTTAGCGTAAAATCTTTCATACACCTGTTCGCGCGAACAGTTTTGCAAAAGATCTTTTATAAACATATTCACCAACAAAACAAGAAGTTAATTAACAAAACACAACAAAAAAGACGTTAGTACGCCTACAGTAATTCTCACCTGGCATGCGAGTAAATACAAGATATCCCTCACCAGACGTACGTCCTCGTCGTTTCACGCTAACGGTTTTGCAAAAGATCTTCATTCACGCTAACAGTTTTGCAAAAGATCCACATTCACGCAAACAATTTTGCAAAAAATCTTCATTCACGCTAACATTTTTTGCAAAAGACCTTTTGTCACGCTAACAGTTTTGCGAAAGATTTTCATTCACGCTAACAATTTTGCAAAAGATTTTTTTACGCTAACAGTTTTGCGAAAGGTCTTCATTCACGCTAATAGTTTTGCAAAAGATCTTCATTCAAGCTAACAGTTTTGCAAAAGATCTTCATTCACGCTAACAGTTTTGCAAAAATCTTTCACACACACACACACACACACACACACACACACACACACACACACACACACGCGCGCGCGCTACAGACTTGCATTAGATTTTCCCATGCACTCGTTCACACCTTATGCATCTACAGAACTATCTACTCACACACACACACGACAGCGAAGACACGAGCAGAACCTCTGAGAGCGCCTGCGCCGCGTGGACACAGATGGCAGCGAACGATGCGCACGTGCATAATCATGAGTCAGACACAAACTTAATGCTAGAATTACGATAGTATTCTATTTTTCGTACTAGCAGTCAAATTACACGCTTCACACATCATGAGTCAGACAAAGCTCTAACGCTAGAAATACAACAGCGACAAAACTCAGACTCCATACAATCACGACTTACATGAGAATAACTATAAAAATTAAAATTATTTAAATTTCCTACTGGATTTACAACAACAACAAATATGTTACATTAAACAACCACCATATGCTACATATTTGAAACACACATAAATAAAAAGAAACAACCAAGAGGGAAAGAGAAGAGGACACTTCAACACGATCATTCAGTGAAATATCCGACTCACTTTGGAGATCTGAGTATCTGACACCTAAATCCGAGTGAGTGCCCATCTACTGTAGTAATCATATGTCGATCTCTTTACTCATAATGTTATGAAGTTTATGTGTGCCACAGTACGTCTTCTGCGGTCGAAGATGTAAATATTAAGATGTGCTACTTATTGACTGTTTTGGCTTGGTTGTGACTGCTATCGATTGTGTCGTGGATACTGTGGGCCAGGTTTTTTACTTGTATATTTGGTGCAGCCTTATAATTATGGAGTCACTGTGGATGTGGTTCGTCCGAAGGTGATAGTGTGTTGTGGGCAGGACGCACAGATCCATGACCCTAGCTAACTAACTGTAACAACCAGACCGCTCAAAAAACCGCATCTGTCTGTCTGGTCTGTCTGTCTCTGTCTCTCTCTCTCTCTCTGTCTCTGTCTCTGTCTCTGTCTCTCTGTCTCTCTCTGTCTCTCTCTGTCTCTCTCTGCTCTCTCTCTCAGTCTCTCGTCCCTCTCTCTCTTCTCCTCTCTCTCTCTCTCTCTCTCTCTCTCTCTCTCTCTCTCTCTCTCTCCTCTCTCTCTCTCATCTCTCTCGTCAGTTCGTCTGTCTGTCTGTCTGTGTCTGTGTCTCTGTCTGTCTGCTCTCTGTCTGTCTGTCTGTCTGCCTCTCTCTCTCTCTCTCTCTCTCTCTCCTCTCTCTCTCTCTCTCTCTCTCTCTCTCTCTCTCTCTCCTCTCTCTCTCTCTCTCTCTCTCTCTCTCTCTCTCTCTCTCTCACTCACACACACACACACACACACCACACACACACACACACACACACACACACCAATAGATACACATACCAAGACAGACATCAAGGTCGGGATACAGCAAGGATATATTCATTAGCAGTGAGCATCGACTTTCCACGTCACCAGTAAATATATAACTAACATGGAACATATATATTGTTCATGTGGAATGTATATTTACACATATACATGTTAAGTCGATGCTTACTTCCATTGAAAATCCTTTGATGTTTCCCAAGATTTGGGGGTCCCCTGTCGTAATCTAAAAACAGAAGAATAGACTAGCTAGTAGTCGGTGAATTTATTGAAATGGTTAAATGAACCGGTCTTCAATCTGTTCAATTGTTTGACATAAATTTCTGTACCAAACGTTTTTATTAATAACTGTCTACGCCGGATTGAGTGACATGGAAACTCGGAGGTAAAGGCAGCTTTAAGAGTCTGTGATTCTACCCTTATAATTTACTACTGCGGCACATTAAGCATCCGCAGCAAATCTGTTTGGACGCGATGCTTGGTGAGTGCAGAGCCTGTGGTGGTAACATATGGGTGTCGCACTGAGGGTGCTATACACGTCAGCTTGTAACTGACTCTAAGCATCCCTCACACGCCGCCAGTAAGTCGCTCCACTCTGACTGATTTGTGCTAGGGACTCGCTCTGTTATATACATAAACGTTTCGGGCCTGCGCAGTTTAATGGTGGAAGCTTTTCCAATTGGCTTTTGTCAGCGTGGGCGCCGGTGCACTCACTTTGAGAGGTAGGTCTAAGCTTTTCTCCCTTTTTTTCTTCGTTTTTTCCCCCCCTCTTCTTCATCTTCTTTTGTCCGGCAACTGACTGCTGCGCGTCTCGGACCC
This sequence comes from Alviniconcha strummeri, assembly GCA_963584105.1. Classification (NCBI taxonomy): domain Eukaryota; kingdom Metazoa; phylum Mollusca; class Gastropoda; family Provannidae; genus Alviniconcha; species Alviniconcha strummeri. The sequence goes on from OY757542.1 coordinate 5,088,539, forward strand.
ATCCATTAATGACTGGAACTGTCTGGAGTTCAGTCCGACGAGAACTGGCTACAGTTTTGCTGTTGATTGTCGATGATGAGGCGTAGCTGCTGGTGGATGTAATCGTAATGATTAAAGTATTTATAAAGTGCAAAATCTTGTCCGTAGAGACAGTTCTAAGTGCATAAAAACACACGCGCGTGCGCGCGCGCGTGCACACACACACATACATACACGCTCTCTCTCTCTCTCTCTCTCTCTCTCTCTCTCTCTCTCTCTCTCTCTCTCTCTCTCTCTCTCTCTCTCTCCTCTCTCTCTCTCTCTCTCTCACACACACACACACACACACTCACACACACACACACACAAACACTAACAAACACTAACAAACACACACAGGCGCCCCAACACCCGAGCCTACTGACAATACAAAGCTTAATTTACGCAGAAGATACTGGACTCGTAATACTAGTGGTCCGACCCTCATTTGTGCGTACCCCTAAGCACACTCCGAGCATCGCTTTCAAGCACCTTCCTCCAAACTCTGCTAGAATTGGTTACGATGAAGGGGCACTCTTTATCTCCGCGCAGCTGTCCACCGACGCTGTCAGCGCCCTCCGAAAGGTCTGGGTACTAATAAGACTCTGGAAGCAACACATAGTTCAGGAGCTGTGTGAGAGTCGAGGTGGCCATCCTGGGCTGTCCGTCCTAACGAGCCTTCTGGCTTCCGTGGACGTAAAGCTATATTGAACCGTGCTTCGGCATTGGTCACAGTTTGTCCCTAATATGTCAGCCGACATCTGAGGACATTAAACATCACTTCATCAACACTGCGTCCAAGCATGCACGTAAACATGAGGCGCGTCCGCTCCGCGTAGAGAAAGAGCCGTCACGATTCAAACGGATTGGGTTTTATTTGTGCTCACGAAAGCGACGTGGGTGATTATAAAACAAAAACGCCAGATATACTTTGAGTTTCTGTACAAACTCACTGCCACTGGAGCTCCAACGAAAAACTGTCCGTTATGATAACTGACAGTTTATTTCGAGACCTATGGCGTATATCGGTTAGGGCAGCGGTTGGAGGAAGGCTGTCGTAAACCAGTACTTGGAGTTGTACTATTCTTCCGTGAGGGACTCGGTGACGGTATTACCTTAACGATGACCAAAAAGTACAATTTCAAGTAAGTAAGTAACTTGATTTTTCACACCCTGTCAGCCAGGGCCGTTATGTCAAGGAGAAGCAGGGTACAGAGCCTTTGCCGGGTATAGCGACCGGCCTTTGCCGGGTATAGCGACCGGCCTTTGCCACGCTGACTCCAGGCACCAGTTCCCGTTCAGAACGGTGACCCATGTTCTGATACAATGACTCGACTTACACTCCATACAATGAGCCACCCCGCGTATCGACCCCCCCCCCCCCCACCCCATCCTTAAGCGACGAACAACCCCCAATGACCCACACTCCAGGTAGCGGCCCACAATACAAGTCAGTAACGACCCACACTCCAGGTAGCGGCCTACACAGTCAAGGTAGCGGCCCACAGTCACAGTCAGTAATGACCCACACTCCGGGTAGCGACCCCCTGTCACAGTCAGTAATGACCCACACTCCAGGTAGCGACCCATAGTAATGACCCCACACTCCGGGTAGAGGCCCACACAGTAATGACCCACACTCCAGGTAGCTACCCACAGTCTAAGTCAGTAATGACCCACACTCCAGGTAGCTACCCTCAATCACAATCAGTAATGACCCACACTCCGGGTAGCGACCCACAGTCAATAATGACCCACACTCCAGGTAGCGGCCCACACAGTCAGTAATGACCCACCCTCCAGGTAGCGGCCCACAGTCTGTCAGTAATGACCGACATTCCAGGTAGCGACCCACAGTCCAAGCCAGTAAGAATGACCCAAGGTTCAGTTAACGACCTACAGTCCTAGTCAGTAAACAAATTACCCACATTCAAGGTAGCGACCCACAGTCGAAGTCAGCAATGACCTACACTCCGAGTAACTACCCACTGTCCAAGTCAGCAATGACCCATTCTCCAAGTAACGACTCACAGTCCAATTCAGCAGGGACCCACATTCCGGATATCGACCCACTGTCCTGGCAGTAAAGACCCACACTCCGGGTAGCGACCCATAGACCACGACAGTAAAAATGACCCGCATTCCAGGTAGCCACCTACTGTCCACATCAGTAAAGACCCACACTCCGGGTAGAGACCCACTATGTCTGTAATGAACCACACTCCAGTTAGCGACCCACAATCCAAGTCGTAAAAATGGTCGATAGCGACCCACAGTCCATGTCAGTAAAAATGACCCACATTCCAGGTAGCGACCCTCAGTCCAAGTAAGTAGAAATGGCCCACATTCCAGGTAGCGACCCTCAGTCCAAGTAAGTAAAAATGGCCCACATTCCAGGTAGCGACCCTCAGTCCATGTCAGTAAAAATGACCCACATTCCAGGTAGCGACCCTCAGTCCAAGTAAGTAAAAATGACCCGCATTCCAGGTAGCGACCCTCAGTCCATGTCAGTAAAAATGACCCACATTCCAGGTAGCGACCCTCAGTCCAAGTAAGTAAAAGCGGCCCACATTTCAGGTAGTGATACACGGTCCAGGTCAGTAAAAATGACCCACACAGCAACACACAGTCCAAGTCGATAAAGACCCGCCAGCTAGCGACTGTCCAAGCTAGTAAAATGATCCACACTCCGAGCAGTGACACACACTCCAAGCACTGACTGAAACTCAGACCGTGACAAGGCAAGCATCGACCCACACTCCAAGCACTAAGCAACACTCCAACCGTGGCCATCTGGACTCTGCTTGGAAATTGGCCTAGCACCCAGTGGGTTACGAGGTAATGATCAATGCACTTTGTTCTCCGACGGTCATAATATGCGCCGCAGGTGCCGCGATAATTAATGCATAATTATGAACCCAGGCGTCAAACTTTAGTTAGACAAGACCAGGCCGGACTAGTTTTCAAACTTACACGTGTAATCGCAGCTGTAGTTTATGCATGGACAGTTTAATGATTTGCCGTAAGTGTAATAGCAAAACCGGGTGACATCGCTGCCAATCTCGCTGACCCACACACCAAGCTGGCAATTAACACTTTACCATTCGTTTTTCCATATATATACTAGTGAAATACCTTTTTCGACCATATATTTCGATGGGTGGATGTTGACTCAGATATATATGTACAAGAGAGAGAAAACTGAATAAGGTTGCGCATTTTCGATTTTGTTGGTGTTGCAGCAGCTGTAGAAAACAAGGAGTGAAGTTAGGTTCCACCAAATTTGAACTCACGTTCGATAGCGTGTGAGTCGGAGGTCTGGCCTTTGGAGCACTGAGCTGCCTCAGAAACGGGGCCTGTATACCCCCCCCCCCCCCCTCGCACCCCCACCTTCCCGTTACTTCACACAGCGACTCGTTCGCTTCAACAGTCTTTACCTTTTTGTGTTAATTAGCGATAGAGGTAGTTGTATAGGCTTCTCGTGTCCCAAGGAATTTCACATCGGGTTTCATCTCAATAGGTTGAGCTGGTCGGGCGCCAAATCATTCATGGCTTTGACACAGAGACTCTTCTTTATTTATAAGGTAATAGACTGCTCCCTCTGGCTTTAGCATTGTGTGTGGAAGAGTTAAGGCGCTAATACATGAGCCGTTTCGGCCGTTTTGTTTAGGAGGACCGTGTGACCCTCACGTGATCGGACCCATCCGTCTTAAACATACTGGCTGCCACACGATACAGCTGAAACTGACGGGTTTCAGCAAGGGAAGGTCGACGTATTCAACCTTGACGCAGCTCGGGTGTTTCCATCCCTTCTGAGCTCTGGCCTTACCTTCACTTCAGTCCAAGCGGCGGGTGCTCATTGGCTGGCAGATGCAGTTTATCCGGCGTGTGGAATGTAGCATGCTGCATTTGGAACGGACAAGTTGTAACCGATGCTCCTAGCCGTTCCAACCGTACGGTGATGCTGGCACACGACCCCTTTGAGATCAGGTTCCGATGGACCTCCTCAACCATACAGCCGAAAAGGCTCGTTTGCCAGCACACTCCCATCATCGGTTTAGGACGTCCTTCTTCCAACCACTGCATGCCATTATGGTTACGCAGTCGCAGGATTACCCTGAAAATTCGCATGTTGTTTTTTGTCCTAATAAACAGCGTTCTTTTGACTCTTTTACGTGTTGGGATCTCAACTTGAATAGCAGCATTAATTTCTAACCACACAGACAACTCATATTATATCGGGCGGGGTTTTATTTATAACCTCTCACAATGTTAACGCGAGAACAAACAGAACCAAAATCGTTCGAATCGTGAGAGAGCTCATTTCTTTCGCGCCGTTGGCGGGCGTGCCCGATCTTTACGTGCGTGTTTCGACGGAGTGCTGTCAGCATGAGACTTACAGGGGCAACTTCGGCAGACAGATTCGCGGAGATATGAAGTGCCCCAAGCAGCGGCATAACGAATTACGGCCTAGTTTGGAGGATGGGGTGCCGGAAAAACGAGGCTTGGTGTGTGAGTTAGTACTTGGATTTGACGTTGAAATCCAGGAGCTAACCAACTCCTGCCAGCAATGCTTCGACCCAAGTCATTACACTCTGTGGGGGTTTGCCCCGCATGTTCCAATTTTCCACTTTTCATTTCCGGTACAAAGCAAACTGTGCACTCACTGGCAGTCTGAGAGGCAAGTGCACGACAGGCTGTACAATTTTGGCTTATGGTTAGTATCGATTTTGGGCCCCAGTGATTCCGAAACGGGAACAACTCAATGCTCCACTCCTCCATGAAGGGGTCAGTTTAGTTTGTTTATTTAGTGGCTCTTAATGTCACGTCGTCCACGCGGTCCGTGACAGGAAGTGATCAGGGGAAAATGGGGGGGGGGGTGGGGGGGGAGGGGAGAATAGGAGGGCATCAACAGCTCTTTGTTGTCAGTCAAACTAGAGATTAGGAAACTATTATCATCCAAGTCACCACATGCTGTTGCATTTTGTCCGTGAAGTTTCGCCCCAAAAGCGTTAAAGTTTAGAGCAACTCGGTGTACTGTTCTTCCGTGAGAGGCCGGTGACGTTATTACCTTAACGATGACCAAAAGGTTAATTTCAAGTAAGTAAGTAACTTGGATTTTTACACCCAGTCAATCAGGACGGTTATATCAGGGAGAAGTGAATTTCAGAAGACGTGGAATGTTATGTAATCATAAGATTTGCCGTAAGATATTGGAGAATATGAAGCTCAGAGCCCCCGCCCCCCCTCCTCCCAACAAATATTAACAAGCAGCGTTGCTAAAGCGACTGAATGCAATCACTGCATCAGGCCAGTTCTTGTGCTTTAGCTTGTACGTGAAACATAGTGGCCACTCTTTTGGCTTCTCGCGCCGAAGTGTGTTTGCGATGTTCTCATTGGTTGAAGGTGATCGGGTGATTGACAGCCTGGAATCCTCTACAGAACGTCATCTGTCTCTCCCTTCTTGGTAGTCTGAGTTTCACTGGTGTTCCAAGCCCGGTGTTCACCTTTTTCCCCTGTAAGGTCGGTTGACATTTTCTGGCTGTTTCCTCGGCTTGTTTCGGCAAAATAAAATATATGAAAATATCAAAGACACTATTCTAATAATTGTACTGTCTAAGATACGCTGCATCGCCATAGGTTTTGCCAGTCGAATGATGACCATCAGTGAGTGAATGACTGAAACAGACCCACCTTGAAATGCTTCCAATGACTACGCATGTACGTCATGGTTTACTTGAATTAGAAACATCAAGTGTCAGGGGAACATCAGAATGTTACTCAAGCCCAAGAGTTAAGCAGCTTTAGGGAGTGTTATACGTTTGATTATGTTATGAATTGTAGTCAGACAACAACTTAGAAAAACTGATAATGAATTGTGAAATCTGTGACAATGTGGACGTGGCATCTGGCTGCCATTTCAAAAGTATTCTGACCCTCGACACTGAATAAAGCGTTGCCTTGAACAATGGGTTGAACGAGCGTTCCTGTTTTATGAGCAATACATCCGTAAAAATAGCCGAAGGAGAAAGCGTGACACAACAAGTACAACCCCGCCAAACTCACTCAACCAAGTCTAGTCATGGCGGCGATGGAGCATCGAGACACGGCACGCGAACAAGGTGTGAATACCCGGCAACTAGCCTACACACTGCGCCTGTTGTGATTCGAGCGGGGCAAGACAGCTTCAACTTGCAAGGAAGAATTTTCCACAGACGGTGCAGCATAAGAAAGAAGATCTCAGACTAAGCGAATGCGAGCCTACAGAGGGAAGAAAAAAGAATGGAAGTGACACAAGAATATGGAATTTAGACATAGAATGGAGTGGAATCAGGTAGACACTTTGTGTTAGAATCATTCGAGCATCCTTTGTCCTTTATTTCCGCTTGGAAACACCTCAAAATATTTCTAGTGCGCTTGACTCATTTCGGTTTTCTGTTCCGTGGGTCGAATACAGTTGCTGAAGCTTTTCCAAACCATAGTGCTTTGCATATCTAGTACAATGTCCTCCCAAAAACCGTCTTGAAGGCCGGTGAAACTAACCAGAAAGTTTCTTTGTGAGAAAACTTGGTCCACGTGAGAATGCATCCAATGTCAGAAATCAGGCTGGGGGTTACAAGACTTCTTGTAGACCAGTCGGAAGAACAGGCTTTGCCACGGACCTTATAATATCACGTTCTGTGGGCAGGGAAGGGGTTAATCGCGGTCCTATTTTGGCCCAGACGATGGTCTGCCTTATTGGATCAGCGTAAATAACGAATGGGGGGCCTACTGAGACAAGTGCGGATGGCTTGAGTGCAGACTGGTTGTCTGATCTGGTTTCGGTCGTGAGCAATGGTCCTGTTGATGGGTGAGTGTGTCTGCATGATGAGTAGACGGTGTGGATGTGAATGTAGTTAGTAAGATGAGTGTGTGCGTGTGGGTCGGTGGGTTGGGAGAGTGTCAAGAGGGGCATGCCCTCCCAGGGTCTAATGTCATTTTGTATTATGGGATTGTCTAGTATATCTGATTATTAAGTTATATCGAGTGCGGCAGATTATAATGCTTTAGCCGTTCTTTTTACATATTTTAAACGTTTATATGTTCTTTTTACATGTTTTTTTGTTTAGACATGATTATCGAGCCCTTAGTTGTTAGTTGCATTACCCTCTGAGGGATTACTAAAGTATTTTGACTTGGCTGGACTTGATTTTGTCACCAAAGCAGTTCGATCTTACGAGATGTTCTTATGTTGACGTGTAGGGCCTAAGATGGGCTTGCTTCATCAAACGCTGTTCAGACAGCAACTGTTGGGAGAGGTTCAGCCAGTTCGTTCGTCAAGGACAAGAAAAGCAATCTAGACATACCGGTTTCTTTTTATTTTCGTCACGAAGTGTCGTTGAATAAAGTGTCGCAGTGTGGAAAGTCGCCTCTTAACGCTGCAGGGTATGCTCTCTCTCTCTCTCTCTCTCTCTCTCTCTCTCTCTCTCTCTCTCTCTCTCTCTCTCTCTCTCTCTCTCTCTCTCTCTCTCTCTCTCTCTCTCTCTCTCTCTCTCTGCCCCCCACCCCACACCCTCTCTGCAGCAGAACAGCACTTTGTCGCACAGCCTGAACCGCTAAGGTTTACTGATGAGGATTCGCAAAAGTGCATGCCAAGTTTAAGAGGAAGTATACGCTTGTTGTTGTTGTTTTGTTGTTGTTGTTTTGTGTTTTTTACGAACTTCATTTGAAACAAGTGTCTGGATAGAGCAAATATGGATATTGTTAGAGTGAAAAGTTTTCCGTATGCCCTGTTTCGTTTCAGGCTAGGAATTTCCCTGTTAAAGACACACATAAACATTACATTTCTCATGTAACACGTAGCAATTGTCTTCTTCTTTTCTTTTTTCTTTTCAAATCATTGAGGAAAATGAGTACCATTTTAAATTCTGTGGTAGGTATGAAATTACTGGACCGAATGTTTTAAAACATTGGCAATTGAACGTCATAAGGGAGAAAAAAAAGAAATCTGCAGAGATCATTTTCTTGTTTGAGTGTGTGTGTGTGTGTGTGTGTGTGTGTGTGTGTGTGTGTGTGTGTGTGTGTGTGTGTGTGTGTGTGTGTGTGTGTGACAGACAGACAGACAGACAGAGAGAGACAGAGACACATTGGTGTGAGTGGGGGGGGGAGCGGTATATGTCTGTCTGTCTGTCTGTCTGTCTGTCTGTCTGTCTGTCTGTCTGTGATGATTTGTTTTTTATTGTTCTATCGACTATATTTTCTGGCAGCTTCATTTGGCAAGTATCATCCCGCATAATCAACAGTTCAAAAATGCCTGATGAATTTTCAACAGCGAAAGGTGCGGGTTTGCTAATGCCACAGCCCCCGCGTAGCTCTCCTTTAGAAACCATGCACGCAGAGTGTCATGTCCCATGCCCTACCACCACTCCTCCCGCAGTCCCCCCCCCCCCCCCCCCAACATCTCATCCCCCACATTCCAAGGAGTGAGCAGTTGGCGTAAAGTGCTAGAATAAAATTACATTGTGGATGGATGCGAAGGAAAGTGGCGCAGGCCTTTAAATTGATTCAACTGAAAGTCGAACCCGACATAAAGGCATCTGCGATCACATGTACGTCACATAGACACGGGTCGGGTTTACGACGCCTGCATCAGTGCTGTGAAAGGATTCTCTCCGGTGTCGCCACCCGGTCGTCCGGTGCCGTCTGCAAAATAGAGCGGTGTTCTCGACCAGTCCTCCGCAGAGCACCGTCACGGAGAGCCTACATGTATGCATTGTGTGCATCTGTGTGAACACGCATGTTTCTGTATGGAAGTTTTTATACCTTATATGTAAATTTTCATTCATTCAATCATTAATAGCTCCATCAGTGCTTGGAACAGGTGAAATGGACAGCATGGTCCTCGAAGTGGGGGTGGGGTGGGGGTGGGGTGCGATTGAAAGTACTGTGCTTTTGTGCGCTGTTTTTCGCGTCTTGCATTCTTTAGTTTTGTCATGGATAAAACGCAGGGGGATAATTGTAAAAAGAGCAAATAGCCTCCTTAATCGTGTTTATCTTCCAAATGATGACGACATCTGGAAAAAAATGACCATAAAATGATGTGAAGCGCAGAAAGAGCTGTCCGACCGGCCTGAACGGGTTTGAAGTTGTTGACTCATTTTTGTACGTTTAGCCAGTCTAAACGCTGTCTAAACATGACGGCTCTGATGCCCCCGTTACCGCTACCATTGAGGAGAAAACGAACACTTGTATAGTCTACACACCGACGCCGTCCCAGGTGCCATTGAAGGTCACAGATTATTAAAGAAAATTTGGATTCAGGCATCAAAACACATCGTAATCAAAATATAGACAACTTAGGGACAAGAATATCTTGAATGGGAAGGGGTGAGTGGATCACTGGCACATTTGCAACAGTCCAGTAGTTCAGACGCAAGCAAAACTATAATTATGCCTCAAGGCTCACCCGTCGAAACAAAGCAGCTTATCTTTTTTCACTTTACTGAAGTTCACGCTTCTAGTAGACTTTTCCATTGAGGGTTTCAGAATCGAACATTTGGGCGGCTCGACCATGAAACTGACAGTGCTATTGTTATGCGAGTGTCCAATCATATTCGAGTTGTCGACGTCACGCCCGTTGCATTAACTATAAAACAAGGGACTTTCTCGATATAAAAATAAGCTCAAATAATTAGCTATGTTGGAGCTTTTTGACGACTAGTGCCTGTGGGAGGAGAGCCAGACTTACGGACACATTGGGATTAGCTTACCCGCCTTTATTTTCTCATCATATATATGGACCCAGACGCTGCAGTTAATAAGCTCTCAGTTTTGCGTACAAGTCACATAAAAATAAATAAAAATATTAATTTTTTTTGGGGGGGGGGGAGTTCGGGGGGGAATTTTGAGGATTCGAGGAGGCATTGCAGCGTTCCAGAGAAGGGATGGTCTATATAGTTGAACCCCATCTATTTTTAGCTCACTGCAATTTGCCATTTTTGGGAGATAAGATTAGTCCGCAGATTATCAAAAACATGCTACAGAAGAAAAAGTATATAATACCAAAACCAGTTGCAAAACTTGCTGCGTCCTCTCTTTCTGCGGAAGTATTCGCTGGAGCTCATGCAATCAAGTGGCTAGTGCATGGTTTATTTCATGCCCGAAGGATTTCCCCTTTGGAGGTTTTGGTCTGTACCAGCAGACACAGTTGCTGCATAATCTCTGGTACCAGCCACAGCTTCGACATCTTAGCCGCTAACGGAGGTAGCTGCAGGGACTTGTAGGACTGCAGGGACTTGTTACAAGTGCTCACAGGCCTATTGTTTTGCTCTCGATGCCGATCTTGAAGTGCAAATGACATTGGCCCTACTGCCTGCAGTTTGTCGTGTGCCGGCCGGGCTGTCGTTGTAATTAATAAGGTTACGGAAAGGGCCACGTGACATGGTGGTGAAGCCGTTAAAGAGGGTCACCCAGGTCAATATTTGCATGCATGTCGCTTATAGTCTATCTCCGCCTTGCGCTGCATGTGCTTTGAGACACGGCAGGGAGTCCGGCTTAATTATCATGTTATTAATCCCGGCAGTGCGATATTGGCTTGTGTGCCACCGACAGTGCACCGCTCTCTCTCTCTCTCTCTCTCTCTCTCTCTCTCTCTCTCTCTCTCTCTCTCTCTCTCTCTCTCTCTCTCTCTCTCTCTCTCTCTCTCTCTCTCTCTCCATTTTTCACTTAATCAGTAGTTTAGCAAGGATTAGTTGTTAGACAGGTCTGAATGAACCTAAACTACAAATCCTTGGATAAACAAACTTTTCGAGTTTCTCTCTCTCTCTCTCTCTCTCTCTCTCTCTCTCTCTCTCTCTCTCTCTCTCTCTCTCTCTCTCTCTCTCTCTCTCTCTCTCTCTTTTGCAGAATATTCGCATTTCATTAAACTGACTTAACGCCGAATTGTCCCCGGAGAGGTACTGGCGATGACCGAGATCCCTGGAGGTGGTGGTGGTGTGGGAGAATTCTACCTGACGCTGCACCGCACCGTCACTGCCAGAACGATCCTGCATTAAGATGGGCAGCGATGAGAGCCGTTGTCGTGTGTCATTAACCGCGAGGAACAAAGTCACAATAAGGCAGTGTCCGTAAACCACAACTTTTGAAGAGAAAGGTGAGCCGAAACGTGGAATCGAACCGACGTAGGCCAAACTGCCTCGGATGGTCGCAGGCTTTTTCAGCTCACTTTCTCTTCCAGCTGTTGAGGGTGCTTATCATAATTTGTACATAGCTGGGGATTTGTGTGTGTGTGTGTGTGTGTGTGTGTGTGTGTGTGTGTGTGTGTGTGTGTGTGTGTGTGTTGTTGTTGTTGTTGTTGTTGTTGTTGTTGTTGTTGTTGTTGTTGTTGTTGTTGTTGTTGTACTCTCAGAACGCGATATAGTATTGCGTTTATCATTATGTCTGTTGTTTATGGTGGTTGTGGTCGTGGCGGCGGTGGTGGTAGTGGTGGTGGTGGTGGTGATGGTGGTAGCAGCCGAGGAAGCATATTAGTAGTAGTAACAGATGTATCGCCGGTATTATTGTTCCCACTGTGATCTGTCATACACGATCATCATCAGTAGTGGAACCAGTAGCAGCACTCGGCAGTCATAGTTGCAGGGTCTGCTTCAATAGTAGTATATTATCATCGTTGTCATCATCATCATATTATATACTATTATCATTGTCAATAATAGCAGTAATATAATGATGGTGATTGTTGCGCTTGTTGCTGTTGTCGTCGTGGTTTTATCGTTATTTGCCTTGTGTCGTGTGTCAGACAGGGCGGTGGAGGCGTGAGGACCAGGCCATGGACGACAGCACGGCCCCCCCGTACCCGCTGCACGCCAACGCCAGCAACCTCAACGTCCTGACGGAGGACGAGAACGCCACGCTGCTGAGGTTGACGGCGGCGAAGGAGGGCATCTTCGCCTCCTCCATCTGGCTCATCTTCTTCCTCGGCTTCCCCGGCAACGTGGCCTGCGTCATCACCGTACTGTCCATGACCACCCTGTCCACCGCCACCATCTACGTCGCCCTGCTGGCCGTGGTGGACGCCGTCTGCCTGGTCCTGAAGCTCCTCTTCCACCAGCTGGCCTTCCACGACATGTACCTGGGGAACGCCGGCTGCAAGGCCACCGTCATCACCAGCATCCTCAACTGCTACGCCAACTGGGTGCTGGTGCTGGTTTGCTTCGAGCGGTTCCTGGCCGTGCGCTGGCCCCTGAAGAAGGCGGTGTTCTTCACCAAGAGCCGCGCCTGGCTCATCGCCGCTTCCCTCTTCGCCGTCATCTTCCTCATCTACGTGCAGCTTTTCGTGCTCTACATCTCCGGCCCCACCGGGCACGTCTGCGGCTTCGACGCGGCTCTGCGGGCCTACATGCGCGTGTGGTACTGGTTCGCCGCCTTCATTTTCACCTTCGCGCCTTTCGTCCTCATCGTCGTCTTCACCACCCTCATCATCACCGGCCTGAGGCGGTACCGCGCCGCGCGCAAGAGCATCTTGACCGGGGACCACCACCACCACCACCAGCACAACGGCAAGGGCGAGAAGCGCGGAGACAGCTCCAACGTGGAGCGCGCCATCAGCGTGATGATGTCGGTGGCGGCGGTGGTGTTCCTCCTGCTCACCCTCCCCAGCTGCATCTTCGTCATCTCCTTCGACCCCTCCAGCTGGTACCCGCCCCTGGAATACGCGCGCTGGATGCTATTCCAGCAGGTGACCTTCGTCATGGCGGACCTGAACCACGCCATCAACTTCTACCTCTACTTCCTGACGGCCGACAAGTTCCGCTCTCGGTTCAAGGACATGGTCATGTGCCGCCGGGGAAAGCTGAGGAAGAAGAGCGACGCCACGTCCATCGGCGACCACACGATGTACACCCGCGCCAACTCCACAGAGAACTTGGGTACGACCAGGGTGTAGCTTCAGCCCTGCTGTAGGCTGCATACTCGCCGTGCTGGCCTCGTAACTCTCACGCTGCGTGCTCACCAGCGGTAACTTCAAGCGAGAATCTGGTCATGGCTGTAACAGGTGCAGTTCACACTGCGTGCACCAGCGCCGACTCAGTCCTTTCAGACTGTCGTCGTGGCTAGCAGGTGTATAGCCGCTGTGGTAGCAGAGGCTCTCACAGGATACACCAAACTCTGCTAAGTGTACCCACGCTGACCCCTTGCAAATTGTTGTGGCTGACAGGTGTACCCACTGCAGTAGTCAAAGTAGTAGTAGTAGTAGCTCACACGGGATACACTCGTGCTAACTCCACGGATAATCTGGCTAGGGTTATTAACAGGTGCAGCCCATAGTTATGTGTACAGAGCATTACACCCACTCTAACTGCACGGGGGATGTGGGGCCACAGGTCTAGCCCGCATAATATACATCCGTGCTAACTCCATGTAGAATCTGGCCAGGGTGATAGGTTTTGCCCATAATATATAAAAACAATATAGAACTGCAGTGCATTACACCCGCGCTAACTCCACAAGGGAACTGGCAATGGATCGTAGGTGCAGCCCACATAGTCGGTGTACACCCGTGCTACCTCCGGAAACAGGTCTGGCCATGGATAGATGTATAACCGACGCATTTGTACACTCACGATAGCACCACGCAGAATCTGGCCTTGTTCTCCCGTGACTACTTATCTCTTAGCAAAATCTGGACATGGCTAGGTGTGAGCCGTGCACACACGGTACATTCGCGTTGACCTCAAGGAGATTGGCCACGATCAGATATGTAACCACACGCTGCACCTCCGCACTTCACGGTCAGGCAGTCAAGACAAGGTGTAGCCACAAGACATGCACACTGTGCCGTGTCTGCGCTAACGTGATAAAGTAGTCCACCATGACGTGATCAGTCAACTACATACACAATGTACGTCTACGAAAACTTCCAATATCGAGTATCTGGCCATGACCAGGTGGGTTTATTAGCTCGTGACACACAGTATATCCGTGCTATCTTCAACGAGTGTCTGACCTTGACCAGGTCAGTGTAACCTCGTAATACACAGTACATCCGCGCTAACTTCAAGGATGTCTGACCATGACCAGGTCAGTGTGACCTCGTAATACATAATACATCCGCGCTAACTTCAAGGATGTCTGACCATGACCAGGTCAGTGTGACCTCGTAATACATAATACATCCGCGCTAACTTCAAGGATGTCTGACCATGACCAGGTCAGTGTGACCTCGTAATACATAATACATCCGCGCTAACTTCAAGGAGTGTCTGACCATGCCCAGGTCATTGTAACCTCGTAATACACAGTACATCCGCGCCTACTTCAGAGAGTGTCTGACCATGTTCGTGACAATGTAGCCTCCTGACACATGGAACATCTGCGCTAACTTCAACTGAGTGTCTGGCCATGACCAGGTCAGTGTATCACCTTTTGATACACTGAACATCCACGCTAACTTCAAGGAGTGTGCCCGTAACTAGGTCAGTCTATAACCTTTTGATACACTGGACATCCGCGCTAAGTTCGAGGAGGGCCTGGCCATGACCACCTCAGTGACATGACACAGTACATCCGCGCTAACTTCGAGGAGGGCCTGGCCATGACCACCTCAGTGACATGACACAGTACATCCGCGCTAACTTCGAGGAGTGTCTTGTGACAAACTCAGTAATTTCATCGCACCTACACCCCGCACCCCGCAAAATCGGTGCATGGTCAACAAAACGGTGGAAACCAGAACAGTTTAAAAATAAAATAAAAATTATCGAGAAGAAGAAGAAAAGAAAAAGAAAAAAAGTTTTATCAGTGCAAGTTCTGGCACAACTTTTCAACACATCTGTTACCACTCCTGAGAATTAAAACCGATGATGACAATTATATATCAGCGGATTGGATGTCGCCCACTCGAGTCATGCTTTGGTGACGATGCTCCGAACTGGGAAAATGGCAGCGGGCACAAAGGCCTTTGAAACCTCCCCCAGCTACTACATGCCTAGCCTACGTGTGTTTGGTGATTTCTTTCATGCTTTGCTTTCTGTTGTATTGACTGTTCTGGTTGGTCATTGGTGACTTTGAGAACAGGTATACATATAGACTGCCTGGTGCATGACGGGTTATGGTATACACAGTAGGTATCCGATTCTTTTCTTAAACCTTGTGTGTGTGTGTGTGTGTGTGTGTGTGTGTGTGTGTGTGTGTGTGTGTGTGTGTGTGTGTGTGTGTGTGTGAGTAAGACCAAATTGTCACGAGTGTGTAAATGTGATGCTGACAAATGTCTTCAGACAATTATTCTGACAAAGCAGACTTTCATCATTTCAGTCTCTCATTTACTTCACATTAAAAACAAACACAAAAACAGCCTCCAAAAATCAAAGAAAGAACATACGAAAATTGTTTATTAATATTTGATCTCATGTCAACCTATAATAAAATGTATACGTATACCTCGATGGTATGTACTTTAGTTTTCTCGAAAACATTGTAATCAAATACTAACATAATTAAAGGCCATATTTATGCCTTGGGTCAAAACCTCATGTCATTTTGCTATTGTTTTTGCTGCTAATATTATTGCTCACGTTGTCAGTTTCGAGATTGTGTGATACTGTTAGAAGCCACGTTAAATTGTTCAGATGTGTGTGTGTGTGTGTGTGTGTGTGTGTGTGTGTGTGTGTGTGTGTGTGTGTGTGTGTGTGTATGTGTGTGTGTGTGTGTGTGTGTGTATGTATGTGTGTGTGTGTGTTTGTGTGTGTGTGTGTGTGTGTGTGTGTGTGTGTGTGTGTGTGTGTGTGTGTGTGTGTGTGTGTGTGTGTGTGTGTGTAACTAGGTCTTCTTCTTCTCAGAATATCTCGTTTGAGCATTTTCTGAAACAACCACACCAACACTGTCACAGAGAGAGGAGGGAGGGGGAGAGGAAGAGAGAGCGAGAATATATGTATGTCCATAAAAATGTTTTAAAATTATCAACAAGAACAAAATAAAGACTTTATTCTTCGTCCGGTTTCGTTCATCTTTTCCAGTTTCACACTAAAATCCATTCGGTCGTTTTCGTTACGTCTGATGATTCTGTTACAACTTAACCCAAATGCCTTTTCCCTGTGTGCCCCTTTGTGGCCACAAGAGAGTATACCAACTGTCTCTGTTGGGACAGAACGTCAGTGGTTTATCTTCGTATATGAGATTGACTATAGCTGAAAGAAATTTATCTCTGTTGCCGACAGTCCTTCCAGCCCTTATCCATGTGTTTGTTTGTTTGTTGTTGTTTTTCTTTTTCTTTTCTTTTCTTTTTGTTGTTGGTGGTGGTGTTTGTTTGTTTTGTTTTTTTTGTTGTTGTTTTGTGTGTGTGTGTGTGTGTGTGTGTGTGTGTGTGTGTGTGTGTGTGTGTGTGTGTGTGTGTGTGTGTGTGTGTGTGTGTGTGTGTGTGTGTTGTTGTTGTTGTTGTTGTGTGTGTTGTTCTTGTGTTGTTGTTGTTTTTTGTTGGTTTTTTTTTTTTTTTTTTTGGTGGGCGTGTGTGTGTGTGTGTGTGTGTTGTTGTTGTTGTTGTTTTTGTTGTTGTTGTTTTTTGTTTTGTTTTTTTTGGGGGGGGAGGAGGGGGGGGCATCCCCACTGAAAGGTCAGCCAACACAGTCGTCTCAGTTCTTCTTCCTCTTCCTGGCTTCTTCTTCCAGCGTCAGCGTTTCAGTGAAGACTCTGACACTTTTACTGTATCACTATGTTGGGTTAGTTAGGTGTTTACATAATCCACCGAACCCTGGCATGAACTACGGCATCTTGAGCATGCCTGTGTGATCTTTTTGTGTGTGTGTACACACAGGGGGCCTCGGTTTATTGGCTCATCCGAAGGACTTTTGCAGAGTCTGCACACATTTTGACTCCGGAGAAATTTCGGGGCGGATACAAAGCCTAATCCGTAGCGGTCATCCATCTATCTCATCACCACTCTTGATCGGGCTTAACTTGACTTTCGAGAGCTCTCTCTCTCTCTCTCTCTCTCTCTCTCTCCTCTCTCTCTCTCTCTCTCTCTCTCTCTCTCTCTCTCTCTCTCTCTCTCTCTCTCAATAGTTAATATGAGTTTTTTAGTTTATAATTGTTTTGTTTTCGATTGTTTTTGTTGATTTTGTTTTCCCCGAGGGCTGGATGAAAAAAAAGTATTGTACTTATTCTTTACCCTCGTTAATAAAAAATTCGTTCGTTCGTTCGTTCGTTCGTTCTCTCTCTCTCTCTCTCTCTCTCTCTCTCTCTCCTCTCTCTCTCTCTCTCTCTCTCTCTCTCTCTCTCTCTCTCTCTCTCTCTCTCTCTCTCTCTCTTCTTCTTCTTCTTCTTTTTCTCCCTCCGATTTCACAACTTTTTGAGGTGCCGTGTTTGGATGCATGGACGTTGCATGTTTGACCTGGTTCAGTGACCTGGGTTTATCGGTGTTGTGCTGAGTTGTCTCTCGCTTTCTCGCTGAACTATTTTTCCGGCAGCATCACCCATAATACCAGAAGACACGCAACTCCCTTCCATTGTTCCGAGCAATTCTTGTATTTGAGGTCGTGGGTCAGGCAACTTGTGAATACTGTGTGCACGAGATCAGCCGAGTTTATGGAGCTGTTGCGTTGAATAGTGCTGTATTATGTGTTCGTAACTGCACTGTGTGGCGTTACCTCTGTGTCGTTTTCACTGACCGTGTTGTAGAGAGTAATAATAAAAATATAATTATCATTGTGCTGTAATGATGCTCGCTTTACAAAAGTGTTGCTTATGCTCAACAATAAATTGGGTGTGTGATTGTTGCTGGTTCCGCTCGCAACAGCTCGGTTGCCAAGGCAGTAGATAATTGTATAGCCTGTTACACTGACTTAAAGCCATCCTGTGGAAGGTAAGATTCTTCTTAAAAGGGGGAGGGGGTGGTCGAAAACTAACACATTACCCGCATCCTGGGGATGGGGTGGGGGTATAAGAGGGGAGGGATTGTCAAAAGCTAAAAACATTTAACGAGAATCTGGAACAAGAATGACAGCTAGCGTTCCAAAACAAGATCCAAACACATAAAGGGTTCAAAAGAACGCTATTTATTAGGACAAAACATAACATGCGAATTTTCGGGGTAACCCCCTTTATCAGACTACAAAATGACACTTAAGTAACAGTTAAACGGTGACGAACGATCAAAAGTGAGAGATAGCTAAGCCACCTACCTGTTTTCGGTTGAACTACGTTGTTTTCGTGTCCAATGCTTGCGAAAATCATTCTTCCAAGCAATGGACATGAAAACAAGCCCCTTACCTGTTTAGGTTGAACTATGCTGTTTTCTTTGCTTTCGTGTCCAGTGCTTGGAAAAATCATCCTTCAAAGCACTAGACACGAAAACAAGATAGTTCAACCAAAAACTGATAAGTGGATTAGCTCTCCATCTAATTTTATTTTATTTTTTTAATTTCACCGTTTAACTGTTGCTTAAGTGTCGTTTTGTAGGCGACTACCCCGAAAATTTGCATGTTGTGTTTTGTCTTAACAAATAGCGTTCTTTAAACCTTTATATGTTTGGATCTCATTTTTTTAACGGCATCCTGGGGACGAGGTGGATGGGTATAAGGGGGAGGGGTGGTGAAAACTAACATTTTACCGGCATCCTGGGGACGGAGGCGGGGGGTGGGGGGTGGGGGGACATCAGGGGTGAGAGATGGTCGAAAACTACCTCTTTTTTTTCCTTTTTCCTTTTTTTTTTTCCTTTTTTTTTTCTTTTTTTTTTTCCCCCTTTTTTTTTTCAAACTTGGCAGATTGTCGCAAAATTGTATGAAGAATAGCGTGCTCAAGTCAAGTAGTTCTATTCATGTGGGACTGTAACTGTGGCGGGACCTGCCTGTTGTTACATGATGTTGATGTTGAAATTGCTAAAACTGATCAAAATAACAACGTTTACGTGTATCATCTAACTATCCCCGTTTGTTTCCATGTGCCTCTGTTTCTGCAGCTTCGGAGATTATTATTATTATACTATATAAAACAGAGAAATTAAACCAAACCCAATCGGCTTTAAAATGTCCCAAATTTTCGGCACAGCTGCCTCTTCGAGGTTCATTTATATAACTGCCGTTGGTTAAAACACTGTTCACACAACCATTTTCAAATATTTAGGGATGATCAGCAAAACGCACGAACTGTGGGACTAAAACGTTGTTCATAAAATATTTATCTCGGTTTCTGCGTTGTGCCCTCCCTCAACTTCACCCCCACTCCCATTACCCCTCTCTCTAGTAGATATGTATATTTCAATTAGTGTTAGTGCACATGGTTTTGTTTCTTCTTAAATGCCATTCT
>OY757542.1:5109094-5122099 GCA_963584105.1 Alviniconcha strummeri
ACACTTTGGTGAGAGCGTGTACAGAAAGCGAAAGAGAAACAGAGTTTCAGATAATTGTTCTGTGCGGTGTATCCGTAGGCCTACTGACAACGACTCAACTGAGAATCCGGCCAACAACACATGCAACCAAACAGCGAAGACTTCTAATAGAGCAGTCTTGTAACAGAGTCTATGCTAATATTTATCAATGTCCAAACGAATTACGCTTCTTTAACAGTATTTCCTTTGAACGGAGAATGAAACTAAACGGACAACTCAAGTGGAGCGGGCAAAGCTAGTCATGCAGTCACGTGACAATTTCAGCAGACGACAAGGTGCACGAGACTTGGCGGTAGGCCTACCTCAGGGTGGCAGTCGAAGTTGTGACTGCGTGTTATTTGAACGTGTTGTTGGCTATGAAAACGGCATGACTCCTTGGATACTCACTAGAAAGCAGCATAGTGTGGGTTGGTACAATGATGTTGTTGACACCGGAATTTTCAGTGTGAACTCAGCTTGACGGGCCCGGCCACGCTTCAGGCAATCACTGACCTGTTGACAAAGTTGTACCTAACCTGCGTGAATCAGCCAATCCGATTTGCCCCTAAAACACGTATCTAACTAGGGTAATATCACTTGTTCTTTATCACAACATGCTGACCAGTGTGATACCGTAAACTAGTCAACCCGAGAAAAGCACTGCAGAGTACACTCAGAGTGTTACATAACTTGAAACGGGGGGAAATCAGAGAAAAACAATAACTGACTTGGCTTAAAACGTCCCAAACTTTTATATTATACACAAGCACTCCAACAGAAACGTTCACAAGCACTCCAACAAAAAACAATACTACGTCCATCTTTCGATCAGAGATGGAATTCTGCAGAAGAAATAGATTCATGAAAATAACGCCATGACAATCGGAGTGATGTCCGTGCCACTGACAGTCAATAGTGCGCACCGCAAGGGAAATAATCCCTGCTCTGCGAAGCTGGATAGGGAAAACAGTCCAGTTACGGCCCACTCACACAGCTCTGGAACTAAAAGAGCTCTCTCTCTCTCTCTCTCTCTCTCTCTCTCTCTCTCTCTCTCTCTCTCTCTCTCTCTCTCTCTCTCTCTCTCTCTCTCTCTCCCTCTCTCTCTCTCTCTCTCTCTCTCTCTCTCTCTCTCTCTCTCTCTCTCTCTCTCTCGACAAGTAAACTTATGTAAATAAGCGCAGTCGCGTATAAACCTTAGGGTTTGCTGATGGTTATCGCCGCCGTTAGTTTCACTGACTGAGCTTCAGTTTTTCGTTGTTGTCTTTGATGTGTTCATAAACTTTGCATTGTCTCGTTATTTTGTATTTGAATCAGTTCTTCTTTGGACCACACTCTTTTCTACGTCTCCACTGCGTTACCATACAGAGCTAGAGATAGTCGACAGAGCCAGTGAGGCGTTCTTCAGACTATGATGATGAATTGATGCTTAATGTCCTCAGATGTCATTTGACATATTAGGGACAAGTTGTGACCAACGCCGAAGCACGGTTCAATAAAAGCCACATACGTAAGGTGTATGCGTGTTTAGCTGTAACCTGCCACCTGCACTTTGGCAGAATGACCGGGATCTTTTACGTGCTACTGCGGTAACACGGGGGTGGAACGGATACTGAAATAAGAGTCAGCACAGAAAGTCGACCCTGGAGAAGAAAATTCTCCCGCCGTTCCAGCAGGGATTCGAACCCGCGACCTTTCAATCACGAGTCCGCGCTCTAACCACTGAGCTATCCCCGCCCCCCGCGTTCTTCAGACCTACCTCATCAGTTTTTAAAACCGAAAAATGAATAAAGGGACGCAAAAAGGATGCAGTGACCACCTGCAACAGATATCACAAAGAGTTGTTTCCCTTCCGTGCGATCTCCCTCTCTCTCTCTCTCATATGAACTGATCAGATGTTCTACTGCCTTATTTGCTGCTTGTATTCTCATAATGTGTAATAGAGTGATGTATGCATGTGTACAGTCTGGCGCTGTGGACACACAAATACACACACGTCAAAAAAGGAACGGGAACAATTTTTTAACTGGGAAAGAAAAATAACCCTGCTGAGAAGGATCGACCGTGACAGTTCTGCCGGGCCCGAATTGCTTCGCCGAGTGGAGATTGATGCTAATCCAAGCTCCGAAAATTGCCCATTACTGCGGAAATATTTGACTGAATTGTGTCTGGTCCGCATACCGGCTCAGAACCAGAAGTTTCTTGGAACAGCCACAAAACTATTATACATCATACAAAATTATCCGTGGGGCCTCTTTGTCACCCAAGCACCGTTCCATTGGCTTGTTCGTAGTTTCCACTGTAGTATTTTTAGCAACAAGCTGTGCACTATTTTTGGCTCTGACCCAGCGACCTGTATGCTTCCGCGAATTATAATATCCAGAAAGATACCTTTACCTAAATATTTCCTAAATCTGTTATTTGACACGGGTTAATAACATGTTTCTTCCACCAGGATTTTAAACTGCGTTTCATTCTCCAGATCTTTCACTTCGGTTTTGGCCGATTTAGAAAACGATCTACATAGTGCGTCGCTGTTTACAATGTATTTCTACGCTTTAAACAGCTGGTTGATGCAAGCTTAGTTCGTGAAATCCGAAAGAGCATTTCACAGATCCTGAAATTAATGAGAAGGTACTGAGTCTTGCACGACTGGTTAAAAAGGGAGCAGGAAAAAAAGTGAGTTTTTAATTTTCGTTTCTAATGTCAGTACATACAATTTGTCTCATGATAAAACAGTGTTTTTACTTTTTCTCACTTTTAAATAGATGAACAAACCGTAACCGAAGACGGGGGAAAACGTTCAAGCAAATATCGATTTCTTTAACTTCAAAAATAAAAAGGTTTATAGCTGTTAATCCGGTAATTGAGTGGTCAGAAAATGATCAATAAATCAAATTTGAAATGATTTTGATCAGTTGATGTCTCTGACAAGTGTTTGGTAAATGAGGCATGTTAGTGCTGCTGTCAGTGCTCCATTTCTTTGCTTCGTCGTCTGCTCCGATGTTATTGACGTCACTTGAATGGTTTTTCTGTATTATATAATCTAGTTGTAACTTTGAACTATAAAATGCATTGCTATATAATCTGTATGCTGTGGTGATAGTACAATGTGTATACGTGCGTAATGGTCGCTGGGTGAAACTGAAAGGTCGGGGTTTTGACATTTCGACGCATAATCAGTATAATAAATTATCAATTGCCTGGGGTGATTGTGGTCATCGAGAGAAGAGGAATTTGTGGTCGTTGAGAGGAGAGGATTGGAATGGCACTCCTACAATTTAGCAAATACAGTGGTGTGTGTGGGTGTTTATTTGTTTGAGTGTGTGTGTGTTGCTGTTGTTGTTGTTTTGCAGCAACCCCCATAGATAGACTATGGGTCGGTTGAGAGGATTGGAATGGCACTCCTACAATTTAGCAAATATGGTGTGTGGGGGTGTTTGTGTGAGTGTGTGTGTGTGTGTGTGTGTGTGTGTGTGTGTGTGTGTGTGTGTGTGTGTGTGTGTGTTGTTGTTTTGCAGCAACCCCCATAGATTAATTGGGTCAGTTATGATCTTAAGTATCATACTATATAATATATATAACCATATTATTTTTACAGTTTCTAGTCATTTTAGTTATTCGCCTGCTTATTAAGTTTATGATTAGTATACTGTGCAGTGATTAAATTCTTGTTTTAGTGAGCTGGATGTTATTGCCCTGGCTTGTTTATTATAATGCCAGATTTCTGGATGCTAACAATGGGGTATGCTATAGAGAAACAGAAAGCTATCCAGTATGCTTCCCAGTGATTGTCTAGAAGGTTTTTGACAGACTTCAATGTTCTTCACTTTCTGCTGAAAATAAAATAATATCAGATGGCAGGTTATTAAAATGGAACCAGTACTTGATGTGTTGATCTTGTTTATGGCTTATAAAAGCCAGAAGAACAGATATATGACTAAACCGTGTGTCAGCCACACCTTAATCAGCTTCATTGTCTTCATTCTTTTCAGCTCAGTTTTTTTTTTTAAACTGGCCTGCCAACCTGCTTGTAAACAAGCTGCATAGTTATATACACTGAGTAAACATGGATGTGTATTAATAGCTTTAAATATACATGATGTATGTACACACACACACACACACACACACACACACACACACACACACACTTAACCACCAAATGGTGACCTCACAAAACCAAGTTAAGCTGCACAAGAAACAGGCCAAGGACAACAGCCACCTTTGATTTGTGTACCTATCAGTGCCTCACAAGTCACAGGCAAGGGACATGTACTGTAAAGTTGTGCAAAACAAATTCTGCCTTTGACAGAAACTAAGCAGGGTTTTAACATGTTCACCTAGGTGCAGCAAAATAAGACAGCTGTCCCCTTGCCGGATGTGAGCAATGAATTTAAGGAAGTAGGTTGTGTGTTCCCCTGTCAGTGAATACACCCACATACACTATCTAGCTGTTCCTAGTTCAGTGAATACACCCACTGTATACACTTTCAAAAGTATCATACAAATGACTGATCAATGCAGGGTAGAGCAGTTTAGTTTGTTTACACACCCTCACACCCTAACCATGCACTAGATTAACCTGTGCATGGATTTCATACCACATGTCATTGTAGATAGCACAACTTGCTTTAAACTAGCATTCATTTAACACTAGTTAGTCAGCATATGATAGAAAAGTGTTGCAAATCAGAATATATTTCTGAGCACTGCAAGTACAGTTGTCACACAGCACTCAGAGCAATACATCATTTTGTGTAAAACTAATGGGGGAACCAAAGCAAAGGTGCAAGTTGGCCAGCAGGCTGTATTCTGTTGTTCTGTCAACATAGAATTGTACTGAAGAAGTACTTTTTCACTTCCATCTTGAGCTTCTCATGGCGCAGCCATGCTGATTTGCCCAAAACTTACCAATGAAACTAAAAAAGATTGGCTCATGACACATTCAATACTTTTGCCACATTTTGGTGTTGTTCATAACATCACTGAGTGATACAGACTGCTGAGCACAGTGTGGTAGCACTCAGGGTCATGCTTTTGCAACTTTCAAACCTTGGTCTTTAACACAAAATGTGTTTTCATTGACTTTTGACAGAAAAAGCATTATTAGTTAACATTGGCTATTTCTGAAATAATACATACATGATGTACTATTACATTTTGAGTGATGCTATTCATAGTTTTAAATGATAGTGTGTTGATCATTAATCTGTGATGTTGATCATTAATGTTGATGTTGATCATTAATGCTGACCTTCATCATATTTCAAAGTCACTGTTAAGTGTGCACATGCGTGCATACACACACACACACACACACACACACACACACACACGCGCACGCACTCATGTGTGTGCGAGCCTGTATGTGTGCGTGCGTGTGTGTGTGTGCATTCATGTTGTATGCATTGAATTTTGACAATATGTATTTGTAAAGGACATGTAAGCGCTTACAGCCAGCGTGGGTTAGGCGCGGTAAATATTCATTGTTATTATTATTATTATTATTAAATGGTGCATTAGCTGGTCTAGCTTGGGCCAGATATTTGATTGGTCTTGGACGAACAGTCGCATCATATCTATATATATAGCAAGTTCTGAAACCGGGTTCAGATTCAGACTAGTTTTAAAAGAACTGTTAATGACCCACCCACCCACCCCCATTCCCTGCCGTCGGTGTGAACGTGGCGCAGGACTTTGATGTCAAGGAAGTGCATACTGACGTGCTTCGTGCAACTTGTTCGGTTGCAAGATACGGCTGGCGATCGAGGAGTGCCCTTCTACTCGTTGGCGATCTTGTACGCTCTGTCAGCTGACGAAATGAAGATTCCTTACAATGGAAGGCGGGGGCGTGTGTACATACTTTGTCAACCCACCGGCGAGTGGCCTGCTAAAAGCGCGACACGCTGCAAGAGAATGTTTTCAGTGTGTACATGCACTGACAGGAACGATACCCAAGTGAGGTATTAGCATTACATCAGACACTTATAGTTAAATAAGTTCTTGACATCCGGTCGACAGTGTCTGTGTCTTGTGTCTTGTGTTTGCTTTGGAGACGCGGAGGGAACGGGGTGGGGGGTGGGGGGGGGATAGTCCAAACAACTTTAAGACAGCTCACAATGTGCATGCTGTAACAGAGTTTGCTTAGTGCATCTATGTTTGTCGGAATTAGGGCAGTAGGTGACCTATTTTTTATGCCATAATCCAGCTGAGAGATGCCCTAAATTCGGTCATGGGTCGTCTGTATGTCGGTGTGCTCGGTAATTCCCTAAACTCTCTCTCTCTCTCTCTCTCTCTCTCTCTCTCTCTCTCTCTCTCTCTCTCTCTCTCTCTCTCTCTCTCTCTCTCTCTCTCTCTCTCTCTCTCAACGTAACTACTGAATCAGCTACTTCAAAGACCACCAGCCTCAACAAAAAAATGAATACAGATGTGTTTTTACAGTCTACAAATTATTTAAAAAAAATTCACACGTCTGTTTGTAATGAAATGAGCCTTTACCCGTCTGCCGCTTCGCAAAATTCGGCCAATGACCCTTTTTCGTCATTTAAAACAAAAACAAAAAATCTATAGGGAATGGTCATTGCCTTTTTCTAGTACGAGTGTAGTAGTACAGTAACAGCGGAACTCCTCTTTAGACCATCATTAAAAAACAAACAAACAAAAAAACAGTGGTGGTCTGCCAGTAAAATTTTCAAGTTGGGTGATCCTTGTTTGGTATCGGGGGTGGGGGGGGGGGGGGGGGGGGGACTTAAACTAGTTGTGGTCTACCATCGGGAGCACCACGTAGGCTAACGTAGTAAGAAAGACAAGCAGTCTTTGGTAGCACAATGTCTGTGTCGTTGGCTTGGCTAGTCTTTGTAGAACGAGTTGCTCAGTTCGCAGAGATCTTGTGACATGCCGCATTACGCAGTGATGGAAGTGAGGCGATCTGGCGGTGTCTGCCACTGTACCTCAGATGCGCGCAGACTGACGTAGATATATTCTGCCCTTTATTGTAGTCTTTTGAAGCACACAGCATGCTGACATATTTTTGCTGATCCTTAACTGCCCTTACTAAGTCTTAGTTGCATATTACACCAAGATTTTATTTAATTTAATTGGGGTAAAGGGGGGGGGGGGGTCTGTTTTTAATATCTGTTCAGACCTTACATTTGCTATGGTATCTCTGATATATAAGGTGCGGTAGTGTTTTTGTGTGGGTTTTATCACTCATAGTTCAGGAGCTGTGTGAGAGTCGAGGTGGCCGTCCTGGGCTCTCGGTCCTAACGAACCCTATGGTTTTCGTGGACGTAAAGCAATATTGAACCATATGCTTCGGCATTGGTCTCAGCTTGTCCCTAATATGTCAACCGACATCCGAGGACATTAAGCAACACAACCGAGTCGGACCGCGTGCATTTTGTTTTTGTTGCTTTTTAGTTGTTTTTAACTGCAAGGGCAATGAGCGCTTTGCGCCTGTTCCTGTGCTATGCACGCGCCCGGTTTCAGTTGGCTAGGTGACCGTCTGTGGCTCTGCTTTCGTGCCCGCTTTCACTGTCGTTAGGCATGGCTCTGTGTTTTGCCCACGCCCACATTTAGAGCTACTTGACAACGCACTCCGTCTGTGCCCACCTTTATCAGCTGCCAGGCGCGGCCTTTTGCTTTACTCGTGCCGCGGCTTTCCGATCTGTAGCCCGATCCTGTGCCCGCTTTCATTTTCAGTGATTTGTCTGCGTTCAGCGCTAGGTGTGACCCTATGCTGTGCCCATGCCCCCTTTCAGCGTTTGGTGTGACCGGCTGTGCCCACGCTGGCTTCCAGTGCTCGGCGTAACCCTATGCTTTGCCCATGCCCGCGTTTAGTGCTTGGTGTGACCCATGCTGTGCCCATGCTGGCTTCCAGTGCTCGGCGTAACCCTATGCTTTGCCCATGCCCGCGTTTAGTGCTTGGTGTGACCCATGCTGTGCCCATGCTGGCTTCCAGTGCTCGGCGTAACCCTATGCTTTGCCCATGCCCGCTTTTAGTGCTTGGTCAGTTGGTGTGACCCATGCTCTGCCCATGCTGGCTTCCAGCGCTCGGCGTAGCCCTATGCCGGCTTTGCCCATGCCCGCTTTTAGTGCTTGGTGTGACCCATGCTGGCTTCCAGTGCGCGCCGTAACCCTATGCTTTGCCCATGCCCGCTTTTCAGTGTTTGGCGTGACCCCATGCATTGCCCATGCCTGCTTTCAGTTGGTTTCCAAAGCGGCTTTTGTTGTTGTTGTTTGTTTGTTTTTCCTGTCCCATAATCTATGCTGACCTCAGAGGCACTGCTCTCGCACCGCTCGTCTCGGAATCCTTAGGCGGCCCCGACCCAGAGGTCCACAGGAGGAGACGTCAGATTATTGGTGGGCTGCTATCCGAATGAGAGACTGCACTGCTGCCGGGTCACTTGGGTGATGTTCAGTGATGCCTGTTGAGATTCAGCATACGCAGGACACCAACTATGCCTCCTACTGACGACAGTACTAGCTAAGTCGTGGAGTCAGACTGAGTGTGCGTCCTCTCCATAAAGCAGAACGCCACTGTATCCCTCTGCCAGTCCTCCAGTGTGGACTCTTTAACATTGAAGACTTTGTTCAAAACTGCCTCAGGCAAGGACTAAGGAGGCAGGAACATCGAGACCGAAGTCACCACGAAAGCATGGGATGAAGGGCTACAGAAACTAAGACAGTTTTATTATTCAACGATAGATGAGGATATGGATGATTACTGATGATGCTACGGAGGTCCATTTCGGTTTGAGACTACTTGACAGGGCCGCAGATCACGGTTACTGTCAAAATTATCCCGGTGTAAACCCGGCCAGGGAATTGCGGCACCTGCGGTGTTAGATAATTAGAGCAACACAATCGAAGACGCCTCCTCCGTGAAGTCGATGAAGTTTGACTGTGTGGTTAGTCCCAGCCTTCCCACTGGGCCCATAGGGTAGGGTGGCTCTGGGTAGGATGATTCGAACCCACGAATTTCCGACCTGTAATCCGAAGCACTAACCACTGCTCTGAGGGGCCGGTTCGCCCAGAAATTTTCAGTCACAGTCAAGTGAAAAAGGTTTCCAGAAAACTAATCAATTTTTTTTAATTTTATTTTTTGTTCTTTAATGCTATGGGGTGTTGGTTTTTAGTTTTTTTAATTTAATATGCATAAAAAGTTCGTAGGTGTGTGACAGACACACCGCACACCTTGTCGTAGTGGTATTGCTAAATAATGAACAACTCGACGCCTTCCAGTGGTCAAAACATTACGGCCACTGGTTTGACCGTTGCACTCAGCAGCACCGTAAGCAGCCCTAGATTAAATGATTATATGTTAGTCGGGTTTGAGTTGACGTTTGAAATGTTATCAGCATGTTTGATCTTTGTAATGGCGTATGTTCGCTGCCCATGGCTGCGTGTAGGCATCTTCCAAGTTTTCAAGCAAGTCCGTGTGACGCCAAGCTGATACTGATCAGTGGTGATAATCTGTGCTGTTTTAGATGTTGGAAATAAAAGAGATACTTTCGTTCGTAGCAGACAAAATGTCATGTGGTTTTGTATTCGTTTTGTACCTGCAAAATGATGAAAGGGTGTTTTCAGTGTGTTGACATACACACAAAAGTCAATGATGTTGGTCTCCACAGTGGAACGGGGGGGTAAACGCTGATAATTATGGGCTTGTAACCCGCAATTGAGGGTTGCGATGAGTAGAAATTGCTGGTAACATACGGTAAAAAGAGGATAGTTTACTACGCAGTTGTATACATGATTACGTCTGCACTGGCCTGTCAGTTTGGGTATTGACGTGACCACGGCAATAGACGTTATATATTTACATCAGTCTACCCACACACAATTTTTTTTTAAACATTTTCCGAGACAGCTTATATTTTAGGGGCGCCTTAGATGGGAAAATAGGTCTGTCGTCGAGACTGAACAGTTATTGTGCTAATTAATTTAGAATACATAATGTTTATAGGCTGGTTCGTGACCCGCTCTCACCTTTAGTCCCCTTGTATCTTGTACCTGTTCACCCAAGTGACCGGCAACAGCGGTTCTATCTTGCGTTCTATCACGATTGGGATAGATCCTTTTATATGCCTTTCGTCGCTCTGCCCATCGCCGTTTGGTACGGATGTACAGTAAATCATGTACAGTACGAGTGGCAACAGACAATAATTATGACTTTATGAGCCTCGGGCCGCAGCGCTGCTGAACTAAATTTGCTGTGACAAAGTACACTTCCCTAGTGTAACAGCTGGAAGGGCAGTGAAGGGACTCTGACCTATAGTTCCATGTGAAATAATCAGATGTAGGAAACCCTTAACTGAAACGCTTGAGTAGGTAGCTTAAAGAAAGATCCTTTCCTTGTCTCTTCCCCCAAACTGATTAACCTCAACTTTCCTCTGGTTGACTGACAGGGCGTTGAAAAACAAAAAACAAACACGACTTCTCTCATTTTTCTCTCGTAACTTTTCATCATGCTCTGTCACAAAAAGGGCAAATGCTTGGAACTCAGAGCCTGACATTTTCTCGCAGTACAGTTGGCAGAGAGCAGTTTGCTTGTGAACTAATCGTTGACAGTGGACTGGTGTTGTGAATGCATTTGTTGTGTCAATGAAGAAGCTGTGACGACTAAACGTGTATGTGTGCATGACTCTCTCACGCACCCCCCCACCCCCCCCCCCCCCCCCCACACACACACACACACACACACACACACACACATGAAAGGGGGAGAGAGATGGTGTAGGTGTGGGTGATTGAGAACTGGAACGCAGCCATATGAATTTAGACAATCATTTTAATTTTTCACCGATATATATATTACACCCAGCTCGTCAGAAGCTGTGGCAGTGTGATTGGCTGCGCATAAACCTACCGGTGTGGAAGAGGCATGACAGGGGTGTGCTTTCAGTTGTGGGGGCACTAGAGGTCACAACAGCAGCTTTGCCCGCGGTAAGAAGCCTGAAGGCAAGTCGCGTCACTTCTGCCGCAGTGTGTGCGTCACTGTCTGCGAATACTTTGTATATATATACACTATAACTGTTTCTGTATCACCAACAGCTGATCAGTGCTTCGTCTCTGGTGTCTACTTTCGTTAGCTTTTGTGTGACGAGAGTATTTATCTTCTCTCTAGTTCTCGGTGGTTCACTCAGTCGCGTAGGCTACTGGCTGTTTGCTTTACGTGCAGTGCTCGCTCCGAACTTAAATTTCGGGGTATGACTAGATAAGAAAATAGAAACGCCTAACTCGACTGGCAGGCTTTGGAGCAGACCTGTTCTGAAGTTCCTTCTGAAACAGGCAACATATCCACAGGGGAGGCGGAGGGGAAAAAACTGCTGTGAGCTGGTAATTTCGTGTGGCTGCGTGAACTGCTGAACTTGGCCTATCTGAAGCGCTAAGGACGTTCGGTATTTTGGGCTTTTCGTGTTCGACAAGTCAATGCTCATTCCGTAAAAAGCTCATAACTGCTTTTTTGTTTTGTTTGTTTGTTGTTGTTTTGTTGTTTGGTTGTTGCTGTTTTTTGGGGGGTTGTTTGTTTTGCTTTTGTTCAATATTTCATAGAAAGTGCTTTTGTTTCTGATCCATTGTTTGTTCTGTTGTTTTCGCCAGTGAATCAGTGTACTTAGTATGTACATGCAGATAAAGTTATTACCATATTAGAACAGTGAGAGTGTTCTACAATTGTTACCTTGACAGAATTTGGATTTTTGCTTCTTGTGTTTGTTTTGTTGCTCTGCTTAACCTAGATTGCGCAGCCGGCTTGGAGAGAGATTTTGCGTGAGCAGCCCGGGCTGCCTTCCTATACGTATATATATAATGAATAATGCATCGTTCTGCCTTGTCCCCTGTCGTTCAGGCTTGTCGACTGTCAGTTATTGATCTTGCCATATCAGTCGGATTGATTGCCGCCACATTGCTGAAAGTGTCAGTGATCCTCCCTAGAGGCGGAAAATGACCGCAAATGTTGCTATGCAGGGCCCACAATTGTGACTATTTATAGTGTTGTGGGAATGAGAAATAACTCGGCTATTTATAGTGTTATGGGAATGAGAAATAACTCGGCTATTTATAGTGTTATGGGAATGAGAAATAACTCGGCTCCTGGGGCGCGTCAGCCACCTTCATCACAATGAGTGCACGGTTTTTCGTTCTCTGAGGCGCCTGCAGTCACGCCGCAGTCCTGGTGACGTCTCGGTCTCCACAAACGAAATGAACCATTTTAAAAACATACCGGATTTGGGGTTTCCTCGTCCGCCGGGTTGGTCACATTAAAGATTGCCGGTTCAGTATAGGTGACTTTTCTACGGGTTAGATTTAGATTCAGTTGCCTCTGGACCGTGTAAACTAAACAAAATCAATCCGTGTGTCACAGCCCACATCGTTGTGCCGGCTAGGCTGCTGCCGCATGGCCTGCTCTGCGCCGTCTCACATCGTGGCTTTTTTTTTTTTTTTTTTTGCAAATTGTTGCAGCGGAAAAGCTGAAAACGCCACAAGCAGAGGATGATGAGTCAGGCTGACACGGCACTGGATCACCCCTTGTCTGGCAACGGGATGTACAAGCCGGGAGATAATGGATCTCCCGTAGTCCAGGCCTCGGCTGTCAAAGTCTTCAAGCGTGAACCACAGAGCAGGTAAATAATAAAAGAATCTTGGAATCTGTCTCAACTATAGTACCTTAACCATTCGTTTATTTTTTTTCTACCTGAAGTTCTTTTCCTACTTGTGCTCTCTCTCTCTCTCTCTCTCTCTCTCTCTCTCTCTCTCTCTCTCTCTCTCTCTCTCTCTCTCTCTCTCTCTCTCTCTCTCTCTCTGTCATTGCTTGCGTCAGTGTGTGCATATACTGGCCATAATATAGCAGGGGTAGGGAATATAAAATCCAATGTCAGAACAAAGTGGTGTTTTCAATTCTAGAAGGCTCACTCTGGTCGCGGATTTAACATGTGAAGGAATATTGTTTCCTCCTTGACCTGAATGTCATGGACAGAAACGATT
>OY757542.1:5122299-5145197 GCA_963584105.1 Alviniconcha strummeri
GTGTGCGTCACTGTCTGCGAATACTTTGTATATATATACACTATAACTGTTTCTGTATCACCAACAGCTGATCAGTGCTTCGTCTCTGGTGTCTACTTTCGTTAGCTTTTGTGTGACGAGAGTATTTATCTTCTCTCTAGTTCTCGGTGGTTCACTCAGTCGCGTAGGCTACTGGCTGTTTGCTTTACGTGCAGTGCTCGCTCCGAACTTAAATTTCGGGGTATGACTAGATAAGAAAATAGAAACGCCTAACTCGACTGGCAGGCTTTGGAGCAGACCTGTTCTGAAGTTCCTTCTGAAACAGGCAACATATCCACAGGGGAGGCGGAGGGGAAAAAACTGCTGTGAGCTGGTAATTTCGTGTGGCTGCGTGAACTGCTGAACTTGGCCTATCTGAAGCGCTAAGGACGTTCGGTATTTTGGGCTTTTCGTGTTCGACAAGTCAATGCTCATTCCGTAAAAAGCTCATAACTGCTTTTTTGTTTTGTTTGTTTGTTGTTGTTTTGTTGTTTGGTTGTTGCTGTTTTTTGGGGGGTTGTTTGTTTTGCTTTTGTTCAATATTTCATAGAAAGTGCTTTTGTTTCTGATCCATTGTTTGTTCTGTTGTTTTCGCCAGTGAATCAGTGTACTTAGTATGTACATGCAGATAAAGTTATTACCATATTAGAACAGTGAGAGTGTTCTACAATTGTTACCTTGACAGAATTTGGATTTTTGCTTCTTGTGTTTGTTTTGTTGCTCTGCTTAACCTAGATTGCGCAGCCGGCTTGGAGAGAGATTTTGCGTGAGCAGCCCGGGCTGCCTTCCTATACGTATATATATAATGAATAATGCATCGTTCTGCCTTGTCCCCTGTCGTTCAGGCTTGTCGACTGTCAGTTATTGATCTTGCCATATCAGTCGGATTGATTGCCGCCACATTGCTGAAAGTGTCAGTGATCCTCCCTAGAGGCGGAAAATGACCGCAAATGTTGCTATGCAGGGCCCACAATTGTGACTATTTATAGTGTTATGGGAATGAGAAATAACTCGGCTATTTATAGTGTTATGGGAATGAGAAATAACTCGGCTCCTGGGGCGCGTCAGCCACCTTCATCACAATGAGTGCACGGTTTTTCGTTCTCTGAGGCGCCTGCAGTCACGCCGCAGTCCTGGTGACGTCTCGGTCTCCACAAACGAAATGAACCATTTTAAAAACATACCGGATTTGGGGTTTCCTTGTCCGCCGGGTTGGTCACATTAAAGATTGCCGGTTCAGTATAGGTGACTTTTCTACGGGTTAGATTTAGATTCAGTTGCCTCTGGACCGTGTAAACTAAACAAAATCAATCCGTGTGTCACAGCCCACATCGTTGTGCCGGCTAGGCTGCTGCCGCATGGCCTGCTCTGCGCCGTCTCACATCGTGCCTTTTTTTTTTCTTTTCTTTTTTTTTGCAAATTGTTGCAGCGGAAAAGCTGAAAACGCCACAAGCAGAGGATGATGAGTCAGGCTGACACGGCACTGGATCACCCCTTGTCTGGCAACGGGATGTACAAGCCGGGAGATAATGGATCTCCCGTAGTCCAGGCCTCGGCTGTCAAAGTCTTCAAGCGTGAACCACAGAGCAGGTAAATAATAAAAGAATCTTGGAATCTGTCTCAATAGTACCTTAACCATTCGTTTATTTTTTTCCTACCTGAAGTTCTTTTCCTACTTGTGCTCTCTCTCTCTCTCTCTCTCTCTCTCTCTCTCTCTCTCTCTCTCTCTCTCTCTCTCTCTCTCTCTCTCTCTCTCTCTCTCTCTCTCTCTCTCTCTCTCTCTCTCTCTCTCTCTCTCTCTCTCTCTCTCTCTCTCTCTCATTGCTTGCGTCAGTGTGTGCATATACTGGCCATAATATAGCAGGGGTAGGGAATATAAAATCCAATGTCAGAACAAAGTGGTGTTTTCAATTCTAGAAGGCTCACTCTGGTCGCGGATTTAACATGTGAAGGAATATTGTTTCCTCCTTGACCTGAATGTCATGGACAGAAACGATTTAGCAGCTGCCTTCAACAGGCCTGATTTGCGTAGCACTCTAGACCACAGGAAAGGGCATAATCCGTGCCGTGCCGCAAAACTCATGTGGTGCTCGCTAACTCAGTGACTACACTGATAATTAGTTCCGCGCTGAGTTTTAAGCTTCGCATCCTACAGTTAGTCCCCACAAGCTTTCGATCTGACCGGCTGTGTTGACTGGCGGAGTGCAAAATGATTGAGTCTGATTCCAGCATTCCAGGTTGAAAGTTTGCATGATGGACGGATGCTGTTTGAATTAACGCCCCCCGCACAGCGAGGTGCTTGCCCCCCCCCCCCCCCCCCCCCCCATTAAAAAAATTAATTAATTAATCAGCAGTTTTAACAAAAATAGAGAAGGCCTTTTAGAAAAGATCGCGGCACCAACACTGGAGCCACTGGCTCTTCACTGACCTCCTCATGGTCTCCAAGGTTTTGGTGTCAAGTTGTTGGCGGTTTGGAGGCCCACACGTATCAGTGGACATTGCCGTCACACGCTGCGGAGGCTGGTTCGGCTAAACTTTCTGAACTTGCTGAATTGTCTTCGAAGAGGCACCGGCGGGGACCGAGATCCCAGGAGGCGGGGAAACTGAGGGAGACAATGCCTTTCGCTACAATGTCACCGCCAGAATGATTCTGTATTAAGATGGACAGCTGTGAAAGCCATGTAATGTTTCATTAAATGTGAGCGGCGAAGTCGCAAAGACAGTGAGTGTCAATAAACCACAACTTGTGAAGAGAAAGGAAAGCCAAACTGGAGTGGAACCGAAGTCCCTCAGCTTACCAGCCTAATGCCTTTGGCGTACTGCTAGGCCAAACCGGCTCACTGCGCTTCGTAGAGAGCAAGCATGCTATAATGTCAGCGTGTGGCCCACAATTTCCTCGTTGGCATACATCTCCGAACAGTGTACAGAATTGATGATGTCTCTTCCTGTGCTGTGCACCGCCGGCCAGGTGGGAGGGACGTAGGGGTGTTATCAGTGTGTCTTTACTCGGATTTCTCAGTCTAGTAGGACCTGGCATAAATTTTATCGAGGACTCTTATCTTCAAAGAGCTGTACTTGGCCGTGCTCATGAAACTACCAATTAATTCTCCGTCTCAGCATTTTCTGCCCGCTCAGTAGGCCTGTAGTCTCAGGTTTTAACTTGCTGATCAGACTGACAGTCCGGTTTCTGCCGCGGCGGGTTGCTTCTACTTGGGCCTCTCAACTTTTTGCCCCGAACGGATATTCCACGTGTAGCTGTTATGTCCTTTCCCTTCTTCTTTTGCCCCTGCGCCTCCCCGCTCCCTTCACGGTTGTGTAACCCGTGCCCCCCAACCACCCCCCACCCCCTTGCCCCAGCATCTCTGTTGTGCTATGTAGGCTCGATGGCTGTAGGCTATAATTAATCCCACCTTTCTTTTCGCCTTGCCTTTGGTAGGCCTGTGTCAGCTGCATCAAGGCTTTTGCTTCTTTTTCTCATTCACTCCACTCGCAACTCTG
This sequence comes from Alviniconcha strummeri, assembly GCA_963584105.1. Taxonomy (NCBI): domain Eukaryota; kingdom Metazoa; phylum Mollusca; class Gastropoda; family Provannidae; genus Alviniconcha; species Alviniconcha strummeri. The sequence continues at coordinate 5,125,816 of OY757542.1, forward strand.
CTTCCCTGATTCCCAGCGCGAAGGCTGACATGCACTGCAGGTCGTCCAGACTCCCGAATAGCGCAAACGCCACTGGCCAGAACTGACCCCTCAGTGATGTTGCCAATGGTGTTGTGGGCATGCACGTCTCCAGTAGACCTTCAACTTCAAGTGTCATGTTGCAGGGGCAGAGTTGTGACTACATGACCACTTTAAAATTTGTGATGTGGCGGTTCAGGTGGTTATGACCTGCGTGCAGGCTGAAGATCTTGACAGTTTAATGCTGCCTGGAGACTGACTGCCCACCACACCCCACTTCCTCCCCCCCCCCCCCCCCCAACACTCCCTGCCGCCCCCACCCATGAGGCATCTCGATCCTTTTTGCTCTCCAGTTAGGCACTATGCTTTTGTTCCAGCAATAATTAATTGATATGATGTGTATCAAGACTTTCCTTTGAATGATACATTCAGCTTCTATATTACAGCTTTCATTCCATCTTTCTTCTTCTTGTGAATTAAGAATGATGTTGGAGAAAACCATTAGCTGTGTTGATATAAACTGTAATGCATTAAAATCTCTCTCTCTCTCTCTCTCTCTCTCTCTCTCTCTCTCTCTCTCTCTCTCTCTCTCTCTCTCTCTCTCTCTCTCATCTTCTTCTCCTCCTCTTCTTCCTCCTCCTCCTCCTCCTGGCTGAGGTTATCAACATCACATTTTTTTAACATTCTGTTGGGTTTTGATGTCACATCTCAGAAATTTATGTGCTGTGAAGAATGTCTCCATATTTTTGTTTTCCATTTGCTGTAAAGATGATTTTCATTATTTTCATTTAATTGTATCCAGATGAAAGCAAAGAATTATGCAGAATTATATGTGTTTACAGAAGAAAATGCTGTTCTAATTTCAGGATATTTGTCAACCGTAGTTTGCACCTACAGAAAATCAAATTCTATGGCTTTGACATGGACTACACTCTAGCAGGTAGGTACTGTTGTTGACTACATTTACTTGGATCATGATCTTGTAACTGTTATATAGTAGTTGTTTGACACTGCCATCTGTTACGTTTTATTATGTTTCCATGTTCAGCATCTACTAATTTCATTTACTCCCACCGATACATTACTGTAAAGTTCCTTTCAGGTATACATTGTGTGTTTTTCAACCCCATTAATGTTGTGTTCTTAGGGCAGTCATTGTGTTTTCAGAAGAAGAAAAAAAGGTTTGTGGCTCAGTTCCAACATTTGTACCTTATGTAATGCATTTAATTAATGCATTCATTGACTCTTGTCTGTAGAAGGTCTGTATGTTTTTCTTTTTCTTTGATCTTGTCCTTCCTTTATATGCTAATGTATAGCAAGTAATCTGTTTAATGGGTGTAAAAGAGGGGGGGGGGGGGGGGGTCACCAAAAGGCACTCATTTCACATCACATTGGTTTTTTGGTTTTGTGTGTGTATGTGTTCTGCTAGTTGTGCTTCACTTGGCTCTATAGTGGTTATTGCCATACACTATGTAAGTCCAAAATTTGTCAGCTCTTCAAAACAAGTTCAGGAAAGATATTCTTAATTTAAGATTTAAAGACAGTTTGCACTGGGATTATTTTCTCCTGTTCTTTTTCAGTTTACAAGTCCCCAGCTTATGAGTCAATGGGGTTTGACTTGTTGAAGGAACGTCTTGTATCCATTGGTTACCCGGCAGCCTTGCGAGAGTTTGAATATGATGCATCATTCCCTGTGAGGTGGCTATATCCTACTTTGTCTCCGTCTCTCTCTTAGTCATACAAATAGTCATTTGTTGGCTGCTTTTTTTTATGTTGTTTATACAAATGATGTTGGAAATTATTGTGTTCTGTTTGCAGAAGTCAGTGGAAGTAAGTGGGTTTGTTTTTTCCCTCTCTGGTTTAAGTATTTCTATAAAAGCAATCATTTAACCCAGTGTTCTAGTCTTGTTGAAGAATAGTGCATGTCTAAATAAGTGAGGATAATTATTACTGTATTAGGTTCAGTACAGACAATTACAATGAAATTAACTTTCTGTAGAATTTGTTTCTTCTGAACATGAAAAGTTGATCACAACTCACATTACACTGAAGAAGAAAAATTGCAAAATATTTTATGCATTTTATGAGTAGAGCTGATGTCATATGTATATGACTTCCATGATCAATCAAAGCTTAAGTTTTTACTTTCGTTTGTCCAGGTTGATGGGTAAGTGCAGCTGCAGAAAGTGAATACATAAAATATTGATCAGTGTTTATGTTTGCCTTGCCCTTCCAGACTGAAAAAGAAAATATGCAGTTGAAAGTGCCTGTGGTGTAATCCCAAACTAGTCTGACATGTATAGGGGAGGGTTTCAGTTTGAAGTTATGTTGTCAGGAAAGGCTGAAGACGTAAGGTTTGTTAAAACTAGACTTTTACTGTTTATCTTGGCCACGTTTCCCTCAGCGTTTGCTGACAAAGAAAATGACTGTGTCTAAAACAAGCACCTGACCCTGAGGGTGGTTTTGGTCTGCTTTGCCAAGGTAAATGTCAGACACTGTGGGCTTCCTGTAGCAAAGTTCTGACTGAATAGAGAGTGAACCCAGGCTGGTGAAAAAGCTATTTATAGCACTGTTCTAAATAAAGGTTCAGTGCATCATGAGTCAGAACAAATTCTTTCATTTGTCTCCATTTTCAGTTGGCTGGGGCACATCGCTTGACTGCATTCCATTGTTTGTTATAAACTAAGTCTGAATCCGGGTTTTGCCCCCAGCTGTCTGTTAAGTGATGTAAAACAAATTGTAGGGGCAACCAATCAGGCCATCATGTGTTGTTTTTTTACTTCATGTGAAAATGATGAAACCATGTACTGATGTACCTTTCTTTTTATTGCCTCTTATTCAAGTTATTGAAATGGAAAAAACAACAACTGAGCTTTGTACAGTGTGTGTGGATGGGTGAGCTGGCATGCATGTTGGTGTGGGTGGTTGTGGTTGTTTTCTTTATGTTTCTATGTGTTTCTGTTTCTGTGTGTGCATGTGTGTGTGTGTGAGAGAGGGAGAGGGGGAAAGAGAGAGAGAGAGAGCATTTTCCAAACGATGAACTGTGTGTGTGTGTGTGTGTGTGTGTGTGTGTGTGCGTGTGTGTGTGTGTGTGTGTGTGTGTGTGTGTGTGTGTGTGTGTGTGTGTGTGTGTTTCTGTTTATATGTTTGTGAGAGAGAAAGAGCATTTTCCAAACTATGAGCAGTATTGTGTATGCACATGTGTATGGATGGGTGGGTGGGTAAATGTGTATGTGTGCTTGTGAGAGAGAGGAATGATCACTTTTCCTTTGCTTTTGCCATTCACACTTTTATGTACCCCCAATTCACTAAGCAATGACCTAATCTTCTCGTTAGCGTGTGTTCTTGTCCGTGTTAATCAACTGAGTTAGGGCCCGGTGGGGCCGCTTTGCTCTGACCACTCCTGTATAATGTGCCAGGAAAGGGTCTGTGGGCCTGGTACTCAAGGGAAGACGCGTGAGACCGGCTCGTGGAAATTCACCCATCAGGCAGCAGCCCAGAGCTGATGACTCTGACTCGGGAGACCAGAGATCTTGCTCGAGCTTAGCCCACTTCTCTGTACCACAACTGTGACAAGGCTCAAGGGTAGACCCTTTGATGATGTCTTTGCCATTGTTTTGTACCACCTAGGATTAACAGGCGTGTTACTGCGTTGAGCTCTGAGTGACAAGGTTGAAGGGTAGACCCTTTGATGATGTCTCTACTACTGTTTTGTACCACCTATGCCTAACAATCATGTTACTGCACTGAGCTCTGAATGACATGATTGAAGGGTAGACCCTTTGATGATGTCTTTACCCATATTTTGTACCACCTAGGCCTAACAGTCGTCTTACTGTGTTGAGCACTGAATGACCACAAGGAAAAAGAGTAGAAATTTGGTAACTTCTTTGCAGTTGCTTTGCGTCACCTAGACCTAGGAATTGCATTAATATGTTACTGTGCTGAGCTCAGAATGAATAGGCTAATGACCAGTCTAGGTTCAAGCTTAATCTACCTTTCTGTGCCACAATATTTACTGAATCAGTAGACCCTTTGGTGACATCTTTGCCAACTGTCCAGCATTTGTTTTTGCTGTTGTTGTTTTATTACACAAATGATCAAGGTTTAGTACTTCCATTGCTGTGATCAAGGTCTAGTACTTTCATTGCTGTGTTTATTCTAATGCATGGTGGATTGACTAAATCAGTTAGGGTTAAATGACCAGAAAATTTTCAGTTTTGCCCTCTTCTGTCTGCTGCAGTGTTGAAGACTAGACCCATTGGTGATTGTCTTTTTGATATTGCTTAGGCCTAGTAGTCATGTGACACCACTGATTGGACACTGATCCACCTAGACTCGTGCAGTATGCTTTATTAGCAGCTTTTCTGACCTCATAGATGTCAGTCCATACAAACAGGCTTGTTTGGCTCAGACCTTGGGACTGATCGCATTGATCACCTCTGCTCTTACTTCACGGCCAGTCCAAACCGCAGTGATAATATGCCAGATATTGATTTCTTGGTCATCGTCTGTTACTTGTCAAGCTAATAAGAGTGGAATGTTATCATTGCAGTATTTGCAGATGTAGTCATCAGCATTAAGTAATACCATGCTACATCATCAGTTATGAAGCATCAGATCTTCAGTACTGGCAGATGTGGTTTTTGTTGCCAGTTATAGCAGCAGCATGGCAGTAAAAGGAGATTATACTGGCAGATATCATCTTCACTGATGTTAATGTGATTGTTTAAGGAGAATGTCATCCCTTATGTTTGCAGATATGTTTCATTGTTAGTAGCTATATCTTGACAGTTAAAAAAAAAAAAAAAAAAAAAAAGAGAGAAAAGAAGAAGAAAAGAATCATATATATCCAGTATTTGCAGATGTGGTTTTTTGTTGTCAGTTGAGTTACATGATCATAGCAAAAGGGGTCAATATTTAATGTCACTCCAGGATTTGCAGATGTAGTCTTCAATGTTTTTGATAGCCACATCAAAATAGGAAGAGACAAGAGAATGGCATGTCTCTGATATTTACAGATGTAGTCTTTGTTATCCACTATTTACTGCCCTTATTTCAACTTGATGCCCATATTTCAGCTTGATTCAGAGCATGTACATAATAGCTTCTGAATATTTTCCATGCAAAACAAAGGAAATGCCTAAATGAAAAACAATTGCAAGAGAGGTGATGCAATGAATTTGTTTGAAGAAATTATAATCTTTGACAATGATTGTGGTGACTATGTAATGATCAGTATTAATTATTATTAAGTATACAATGGCAATGGTAATGACAAAAACAGTGTGTTGGTAATATTAGTCTAGTGCTGATTTGTTGAGCTTGCAAAAAGATTTGTCATTTACAGAATGGGGAGGGGTATTTTGCCAGAATATTAGTTGCCAAATTTGCACCCAAAAAAATAAATAATCTGATTATGTTGATATTAATGCAGTTACACACACACACACACACACACACACACACACACACACACACACACACACACACACACACACACACACTCATGGTATAATAATAATGAAATTTTATGATAAAGAAAATCAAATCCCTTTGATGAAATAGATAACTAACAGGTCATTCAATCAAATTATATCAGTAAACTGTCTTTTTTCCAACTGAATGTTTTCATATACACCAAACATGTGGTTAATGCATGTGTACAAAACCATAGCTTAATGGTCTACTGCAGTACACTGTACCGGTGACAGCAGCCATTGTGGGTTCTGGTTGGCACTGGTAAAAGATGAAGATACTGTAAATATGCAAGGTACTGAGTAAAACTGAAAGATGAAGATCCAGTCATAACAACTGTAAATACACAGAACAAAAATATCAACCATGGAACAAGTGTACTGCTGTGACACAACAGTCAACAATCAATTAAAGATTACATGCTGAAGTACTTTGTACCTGATTTGATGAACTTTCAAGTTAATGTAAGATGATGTTTCTAAGCTACGGACTGACTGAAATTTGAAGGCATGTTGATGGAGGTTCTTCTTGGTGTCAGTTACTAGTGCTGATTGTCAACTTATTTTAAATTTAAATGACAAGTAGGTACAGCTACATAAGGTTGACAAGTAGGTCTGTACCTCTGGTTTGTTGTTTAGTATTATTTTTGTTGCATTTCTTTCCTTTGGGAGGAGGGGAGGTGTCATGGAGAAGTATATATTAGTTTTACAATCTGAGAGACTTTTTTTTATATATTTATATGCTTATTGATTTTCTTTTCCTTCCTGAATGTGTTTACTTGTTTATTAATTTGTGCTTTCTGTTGTCTGTTTCTTCTTATAGTCATCCTTAAAAAATAAAAATAAATGTTTAAAAAAAAATACTAGTACTACTGATATTGCTGAAGTGTTTGTTTTTAAAGCTTAAGAGAACTAGGCATCTCAAAACAGGTGTTACCAAACACTAAAGGATAGAATCAGTCAGTCAAGGGGGGTTGTTTTGAAATGCCCTGTTGGTTTTATATTGAACTTACAAAATAAATTTTATGAGTGAATTGTGAGATCAGCCGGCTCCAACATCTTCAGGATGAGGATGCATTGTGTATGTCAAGTTACCGGGTGCACTAACTGACTAAGGCAATAACAACGAGACAAATGATTGTGTCCCTGTAATCTTACATTTAAAGCTGTAAGCCTGTGCATAAACATGACAAACAATCCTACACAGCATATTGCTACAAATACTCAAAAGGACTTGTTGTCTAAATTTCATGTAAAATCTTTAAAGTTTCTTTTTTGACCTCTTTTACCCTGTGTATGAAAATTGCTTGGAGAAAGCTAGTTCCTGTGGTTTTCACTTCAATCAGGGGAGCTATGCCTGCATGCTTCATTTGAGTAGAACACTTACACACACACACACACACACACACACACACACACACACACACACACACATACACACACACACACACACACACACACACACACACACACACACACACACACACACACACACACACACACATTCAGTTCCTTGTGCACATGATTGTCATCAGCTTTGTGTGTTTCACAGAGGCCTCTGGTTTGACAAAGTGTATGGAAACCTGCTCAAAGTGGATTCCTATGGCAACATACTGGTGTGTGTCCATGGATTCAGGTTCCTGAAAAGGTATTGTCTTCTTTTCTTTTCTTCTTTTTTTATATAATTTTTATTTTTTATTTTTATTTTCTTATATATATATATCTTTTCTTTTCTTTTAATTTTTTTCTTTTTTTCTTTCTTTTTCCCCCCTTCATGTTATGCTGTGTATACATTGTAGAACTTGTATAGAACTTACGATTGATTTTAATGTTAGATAATTAAGTGTAGGGCACAGTGTATGAAATATGTAGATAAAGCACAAAAATGCTTGATTTCATTCAGGGCAAGTAAAATAAAGCCAAACATAGCTGAATAATATTAGCATCCGGGAAATGTAATAACATACAACTGTTTGTTTCACTTTCAGGGTTGAAATTGCAGAACTCTACCCTAACAAGTTCATCCAGCTGGATGACTCTCGTATCTATGTTCTCAACACTCTCTTCAATCTTCCAGGTACTGAATACAAAGATCTGTTCCTTTTTGATGTTCTGTTTCCTCCATTATTATGTTATAGTTATCTCAAAGCACTGTCCTTAACTTGGTGACAGTTTTCAAGCAGCCATCTGTATGCTGCATGGATACATTAACTTGCATATCATATGCAGTATCCCCAAACACCAAGGCAGCAGCATGCTGACTTCAGGGGCTTGATTTTGCTGTTCTACATCAGGGGATGACAGCAATGGTTGCCAGGCTGCCAGAGGAAAGTCAGGGGACTGATTAAAAATTATAAATAAATTCTCCATTCCCAGCTTGACTTCATGGACATTTTTGCATGAAAAGTACTTTTGCATGTTTTGGTTTTTAAAATTCTGACAAATGCGAGTTTGATTCAAGAAAATTCATCGCCCTGATATAACTGTGCCGGTTGACTGGGCGTAAAACACCAACTTATTACTACTACTCAAAAAAATTATGTTATGAATGCAGTTGAGCATTTACAGTTCTAAACCAGTACCTGTATGTAGGAAGGGGCAGGAAGGCAAACTTTGAACAGCTTCACCCCTTCTCATAAAACATAGCATTTATGTACTTCTGATTTCCTTTTGTTCCAGAGACATACATGTTGGCATGTATCATTGACTACTTCACATCCAAGATAGAGTTCAAAACGTAAGTTAAGCTGGATCCTTGGGCACAGCATGTGTTGGATTTTTTTTCTGGTTTTGTGATGTCATTGTTGAATGCTTTGTTTTATTCTGCATGCATCTCACATTTGTGTTCCTGAAATCTGAAAATGTCATGCATAAATAATACTGTGTCAAATGAAGGGAAAATGTCAGCAAGCCCATAACATTGATCTCCACTGCCAGCAGCTGTATTCCATTGTACCAACAGGCTATGACAACATGCACATCTTAATGTTAATATGTCCATGATTTAATGTAAACATTCATGTTTTGTACTAGTAGAAAAATATAACACTTGTACCTTCAAAAAACAATATTGATTATTTCTGCTTGTGCTAACAGGAAAAAAGAAGGCATAGATTGTGGTGACATTTTCATGTCCTACAAGTCCATCTTCCAGGATGTCCGATCTGCTGTTGACTGGGTGCACTTAAATGTGAGTTTACTGTTGTATTTCACATTTCATTGTTGGAGGGGGGGGGAAAAAGAGAAACAAGACTTTCTGTCAAATATGTTAAAAGTATTTTGATTTTCATAATGAAGTTTTATTTGAAATCTAAATGGAAGCAAAATGTTGCCAAAATCAGACTAACATTGTCCCGGACTTAGAATGCTCAAGTCAAAACATATACTGACATGTGGCCAGCTGTCTATACATCTGTGGTAATGTAAAAAAAAAAAGAGTAAAAATTCAGGGTGAAGTGTCAACTACCTTCTTGGCAGAAGTCCACATTCTCCTCCTTCCTGTTGGGACTTCCACCAGCAACACTGCTGCCTCCTTTGGCCTGGGCCACCTTCTCCTCCTGACTGCTTTTCTTCAGACTTTTGTCAATAAAGAACAAGTTGCACCCACAGACATTCATGTGACATAGCAGTTTTGTTGTTGTTTTGTTTCCTTATATTACAAAAGAATTGTGAAATGATTATGACAAAGTTCATGAAATTTATTTTAACAAATTGTGTGTGTAATTCTCAGGGCTGTTTGAGGGGGCAGATGACAGGAAGCAAGACTATGACCTAAAATAAATGTCTAAAATGATGATGGCACACAAATCAAATGGAGAGTATGTCTGCGACATGTTGTAGATGCAGGAAGACTTGATGATTGGCTTGGTTTTTGTTTTTTGCAAATAGGGTGATCTTAAATCTGAGACAATCAAAAACCTGGAGAAATATGTCCACAGAGATGACAGGTTGCCCATTCTGTTGAACAGGTGAGGAACAATATTTATTACAACTTTTTGAGAAAGAGAAAATTACCTTTTTGCAAATAAGATGAAAAGGAAAATGTTGAAGATGAAGGAACAGATCATAGTGACAATGTACATGATTCACTGCATCAACTTGATTATGATGAGTTCATTTATTGCAATATAAAGAAACAAGTTGCCTTGTTTGAAGCATTTTCTCACAAAAATAAAATAGCGAAATACAGTTTGTTGAAATGGAGTTCACTACAAGGGAATATTGTTTTATTCATTTCAGTGCTGTTATGTTTTAGGAAGAAAATGCCAGATGATGCCAGTTGTTGTAGGATTGCATCATTCTGGTCTGTGGATTGTCAACTGGTTCATCAACTTGTCCATTACTACAGTGTATCCTGCTGGTCCATAGGTTGTTTATCAACTGGTTCATCAACTAGTCCATTATTACAGTACACAGTGCAATATGTTTGAGAAAGAGAAAAAACATAAGACAGTGCTAATGGTTATGGAAGATTGTTGATTATTTCCACAGTGCAGGGAGAGAAACCCAGAGGTAGCAGATAGAACAGTTTACTTCTGTGTTGCTTGCGGTTTGATACACTGCTGACTTTGTTCTCTTCTAAATGCAGGTTACGCACACATGGAGCCAAGGCAGTTCTCATCACAAACAGTGGCTATGAATACACCAATGTCAGTGGATTTTTTTAATTTATTTTAATTACCCTTTCCCATTCCTTTCTTGTTATTCATGTTTTGTTTGTTTGTTTGTGTTAGTTGCTTTTTGTTTCGTTTTGTTCTTTGAAAGACCAAATAGCACTCAGCATTAAATGAAAATTATACCTACAAACAAACAAAAGAAATAAGCAAATGCCTTTTGTTTTCCAATATTGCTGAACTCATTCCAGTACCTATTTACTTCATCATGGTAGCTGGGCTACCAGCCTGCTTTTGTCTGTTGTGATGAATACAAGTGTCTTTTTCTGACACACCTGAAAAGTTGTTTGTATGTGATACACAGAGAGACAGACAGGCAAGCAGAGAGGAGTGACATGGTGTCACGTACATATGTACACATGAATTAGATGCACTTATTTTCTTAATTTGGTTGTTTGTTTGTTTTCTCTCATTTTCAGAAAATCATGACGTATCTTATGGACTTCCCAACACAGGTGAGTCAGGTCTTGCTGAAAAAGAGACAGAGCACACTGCTTAACTTTCCTGAATCTCAGATTCAGCTTAACACAGGGAGGGGAAGTGGGGAGCATGAAACTATTGAAAGAAAAACCAAACCTGACTGCTGGAAAGAACTCCCAGTTATCATCTTTAAAGTATGTGTTCCTGCATGAAACTATTCAAAAGGAAAATCAAACCTGACTGCTGGAAAGAACTCCCAGTTATCATCTTTAAAGTATGTGTTCCTGCATGAAACTATTGAAAGAAAAACCAAACCTGACTGCTGGAAAGAACTCCCAGTTATCATCTTTAAAGTATGTGTTCTTGCATGAAACTATTCAAAAGGAAAACCAAACCTGATGGTTGGAAAGAACTCCCAGTTATCATCTTTAAAATATGTGTTCCTTCTAAAACTTCATAGATGAAAATGTGCCCCAGAGAGTGATACACTCATGACCTGAACTGTAAGCCTTCTAAAAATCTGAGTGCCCACACATTTGCCTTTACCCACATTTGTGTGTCTGTGTGCAGTTTTACTTAAATGGCCCCCCAAAAGCCTTGTGGGTCCTGTTGGGACGGAGTAAACATAGTTTTGGATCCTATTTGTTAAAGATCATCAAAGTCATGACAACAAACAAACAAAAACCATGACCACATGTGCTGCCATTTTGTGCCCAGCTGTCTGTATCAGGGAGGTCATGAACAAGGTCAGAATGTGGGGCAAAAGACAATGTATCAAATATGTTGTTGTTGAAGTGTTGCTTTACGTCCACAGAAACTGTAGGTTTATTAGGGACAGGAGCCCAGGACGTCCACCTCGACTTTCACACAGCTCCTGAGCTCTGATCAAATATGTCACAAGCCAAACCTTTTTATATTAACAATTTGTATGGAGTCAACAGTACTTTGGTATAAATAGTAATAGAACAACCAAGTGAAGCCTGAAGATGAAAATAATCACCCACAGTCTATGTGTTGAGGCCGACCTGCATCTTTACTTCAGTATCCCTTTAAGTGTGTCCATTATGTCATGGTCAGTCTCTAGTTTCTGCTCACACTGGGCTGTGTGAGGGTTGTGTTGAGGCCAGGTTGCAGCTTCACTTCAGTACCCCTTTAAGTGTGTCCATTACGTCATGGTCAGTCTCTAGCTTCTGCTCGCACTGGGCTGTGTGAGGGTTGTGTTGAGGCCAGCTTGCAACTTCACTTCAGTACCCCTTTAAGTATGTCCATTATGTCATGGTCAGTCTCTAGCTTCTGCTCGCACTGGGCTGTGTGAGGGCTGTGTTGAGGCCAGCTTGCAGCTTCACTTCAGTACCCCTTTAAATGTGTCCATTATGTCATGGTCAGTCTCTAGCTTCTGCTCGCACTGGGCTGTGTTGAGGCCAGCTTGCAGCTTCACTTCAGTACCCCTTTAAATGTGTCCATTATGTCATGGTCAGTCTCTAGCTTCTGCTCATACTGGGCTGTGTGAGGGCTGTGTTGAGGCCAGCTTGCAGCTTCACTTCAGTACCCCTTTAAATGTGTCCATTATGTCATGGTCAGTCTCTAGCTTCTGCTCATACTGGGCTGTGTGAGGGCTGTGTTGAGGCCAGCTTGCAGCTTCACTTCAGTACCCCTTTAAATGTGTCCATTATGTCATGGTCAGTCTCTAGCTTCTGCTCATACTGGACTGTGTGAGGGCTGTGCTAATTGTCAGCTCTATCTGTGTCCAGGATAGTCAGACTAAGGACTGGACAGCATACTGGGACTGTGTTGTGGTGGATGCCAGGAAGCCTCTCTTCTTTGCAGAGGGCACCATTCTGCGCAGAGTGGACAAGGTATAACACTAGCACTGTACATCCTTCATTAGCAATCTGGTTAATTTCATCTTCATTCCACAAATATTTATCATTATCAGTTCATTCTCTTAAAACAAACAAAACATATACAGCCCAATTAGATGGCTACCATTGACGTTTGGCATTGCTGCTGGTATGAAAAGAAAATTGGTGAACTTTAAGGGTCATAGGACCTGTTGGAGTAATTATCATATCTGTCCAAATTTCTTTCTTTCTTTTAACTAGTGGACAAAATATGGCATTTAACAAGGTGAGAGACAGATGGTTTTTGTTGCTGTTGTTAACGTGTTTGTTTCCTTTTGTTTTTTGTTGGTATGGTATTTTATTATTGTGTTTCCTTTTTTGGGGTTGGGGAGTGGGGGGGATCTGGATTAAACAGTCATGAATGTATCACCACAAAGTGTGTATGGACATTGTGTGAGTGTTTATATGCGTCATCATTAACATGCAATATTGATGGTTAATGCATTGACTGTGGCAGAAAACAGGAGCTCTGCAGATCGGCCATCACAAGGGACCTATCCAGCCTGGTGATGTCTATTCAGGAGGTCAGTGGAATATTAATTGCCAAATGAAGTGTTGTTGTTTTTCAACAATTCTCTTTTGACAAAGAATGTGTTCAGAGAGGGGAAAAAAGAACACAAAGATGAAAAGCAAAGAAATAAATTAACCCCTATACAGGCTATAGCCAGTATCAGAAGAAGAAACCAAGCAGCTTTTCAACCAAGTTTTCTAACCACAAGTTACAGATTTAGTGATAAATGCTGTAGGTTTTGGTCTGGCCAGTGCCTGAAAAGTCCTATTTTTGTATGTGAACCTTTAATTCTTCCTCAAAGACATGAAGTTTTCATACCTTGTGCTGTGCAGCTTGTGTTTTGAATCTCTTTAACTTAGGCAGTGACTTTCACATAATTATCTGTTCCTGATCCATGGTTGAATGTTGTTTAGTTTAGGCCATGGTATGGAAAAACTGTATCATAGTATGTCCATGTTATAAAAATGTTAGAAATGTTCTCTTCTGCCATAAAAACACAAATCTTTTGAATTTGTAGCTTCATTAGGGCAGTTCTCATGATTTTCACAGCTAGTTACTGCATCAAGAAAAATACTCCAAATTAGGAGAATTGTTACACTTACAGCTTGCTAAACAGCAACCATGAAGAAATAGTGTACAAAAAAAAAACAAGGAAACTGAAGCGACCTGAATCAAATTTGTTTCAAAACACAGGCTCTTGTGATGTCATATCCAAGCTGCTGGGAGCTCGAGGTAAAGATGTCCTGTACATTGGAGACCACATCTATGGTGACATTCTCAAGTCCAAGAAAATCCGTGGCTGGCGCACCTTCCTCATCATCCCTGAGCTGATGCAGGAGGTGCGCGTGTGGACAGAAAAATGCGAGCTCTTTACCCAGGTCACTAGGCTGGAGGCAGCTCTCTCTGACTTGTACAAGTGAGTCTTTCAACCCAATGATTTGCACAGGCACATGACTGCAGCTGATTTATTGTTCCTCTTCTTCTCAGAATTGATCACTGTGAGAAGGGAGACTCTTATTTTGAATTAAAAGAGCAGGCGCTTCTGTTGTTATCAGTTAAAAAGAAAATCAGCCAAATGTCAAGTGCCTGTGTTTTTGGATGGAGTTTTTCTTTCTTTCTTCTTCTTCTTTTTTTTACCTATTATACAGCAGACCCCTGTTGAAAGACCTCAATCATGGAAGTCATCTGAAAACATGGTCTGAAAAGGGAGGTGGTCTTTAATGAAGGGTTTATTATTATTATTATTATTAAGGGTTTATTACTATTATTAAGGGTCAGTCAGCATGTAAAGGAGAAATGAGTTTCTGACCATGTTGTCTCTGGGGGAGGGGGGGGGGGGTTGAGTCTCATTAATGGTGGTCTTACATCAGGGGTGCCCTGTTAATCACTTTTTTCTCCTCATTGTTTGAAGCTTTTCATGCCTTCTGTATCTGATTCCTTGCTTACTGTAATCGGTTCATTGTGTGTTGATTGATGATTATTTTTTTTCCCTTCATTTTGATTTTCATTTAGTCTTAGCCTATTGATTTTCATTTAGTCTTAGCCTATTTCTAATGCAAGCTTATTAGGTTTTCTGTCAGTGCAGTGCTTGTGCATCTGTATGCATGCATTTGCAGTGGGGAGGTCAAGGTCATCAAAGGCAGCAACTGAAACAAATTTTGCTGTAAATTTACCTTATATGCAATACACTTTTTAAAATTAAAATAAAGCAGTTTTGTTTTTTCTGTTGGCTATAAAAAGATGTGTTTAAAAAAAGAAAAAGAAAAAGTGGATTTCTGCTGTGTGATAGTACTTTGTGACACATTCAGAGTTGTGGGTAGGTTGTAATTACACCTAGTCCATTTTTATATCAAAAGATATGAACCAACAATCCTCAGCTTCACGTTTTTGTTCAAGTTGTGCATGTGTGTTGTGATTTGGGATGGTGGGACTGGTTAGTATTTGCATTGTTTGTAAAGTCAGATAACACTGACACAGGTGTTAACCAGACTGCCAAGTCTGCTGTGAATATAGTCATCCAGGCAAGAAGTGAGGAACATTAGCATGTTACAGACCAGATAATAAAGTGTTTGCTGTAACAGCCTGTTTTTGTTTTGTTTTTGCTCATTTTTTAATGTTTTGCCTTTGGGGTTTTTCACCCACTAACCAGTCAGCACAAGTAGGTCAGAAAAGTTTCTGCAAGCAACCTCTTGAGTTGGATGTTAAATACAATGTTGCATCTTGAACTTCATGTTCACTACATATGGCAAATATTATGCCTACTGAAGAGAGTACTTGGAAGGCGATGATAGTTGTACTCCAGTGCATATTTGACAAGCATAAGTGATAACCAGTTAAACTGAAAAACAATACCTGAAGAAAACATTGTTCATACTGATGTAATGTTTGGTGTGTGGACAAGGTCTATGGTGGTTTCAAAGTCTAACGGGAAAGGCACTAAGGGAGAGTTACGGTAAGTAACTAGGCTGCAGCAGCATGCTGGGCAGCATCTGCAGCAGCATGATGGGCCTCTGCTTGGAAAATGAACTGCCACTGCTTTCACATAGTCTCACCATTGTGTTAAACCCTTTCACCTTTCACACGTTCATGCTGCAGTTAGTCAGCCTTCTCTCATGGCAAAAGCAGGTCAGACAGGAACAGACTGTTTTTAAGTGATGCAGAATAGAACAAAATTGAATACTGGTATTCTGAATGAAATTTTGGTTTACTTGCAACAGTTGTTTGCTGCTAGTCTCTACTTGGTCATGTTCTGCAGCATGGTACTATTGGTTTTAAATTGAAAGGATTTATGTTATCAGTAATTTTCATTTATCATGTAATGATGTATTAACCAGTACAGAAGGGATTATGGTCATTAATACTGGAAATCCTATAAGATATATGTTATTCAGTAGTTTTGTGTTTAGTGCTTGTATCATGTCCACTTAAGGGACAAAAGTGATTCCCCACTTTCATGATTTTGCACAATAGCAGTTGTCTTTCCTTAATTGACCTAGCTGTGTTTTTTGTTTGTTTGTTGTTGTTTTGCTGATGGGAGTAAGTCAGGAGATTATGTATAAAACCGTAAAGAAAATGGTTACCTCCCATATAAAACCTGAAACAGTCTAAACTGTAGTGTGCTCTCACCAGTCGAGCAGTAAATAAAGATGGCAAAATCACCCAAAAAGGTCTCAGTAAAAACAAAGGAAAGCATGGAGGTGGGTGGTGTGTCAAAATTACTAAGTTGAGTGGATCTACCATTGGTAAAGTGACAAATCTTCATCAAAAAACTGGTTCTTGAAAATAGATCAAGATCTGGATTGCCCAAAGTTTTCACAGCAAGATGTATAACAGTTGTTAGAAAGAAAAGAACAGGCAGTTGCCTGAAATTTGCAACAAGTTTCAACATCTGTGGAAGTGAGGGACAACTTCAAAAATTGGGGTGTTACAAGCACACTGTTGCCAAAAAAAGAAATATGGCTTGGCTTTGAATACAAACAAAATGTCACTGCTTGCTCAGTGGTTATCACAGTGCACTCTTCCCTCCCCCTCCCCCACCATACCATCCACTCTGCTGTGGAATTGTCCACACTCTGCCCCCTTTTGTCCCTCAAACAAACACCCCCTCCCTTTCTGCAGACCCACCCCACCCTCCTTGACTTGCCCCCCTTCCTGCCTCTCTGGAGCCACTGCAGTTTAAACTTAGTTTATGATTCATTCTTCTCTCTAAACACCACAAAATTGGGGTGTTACAAGCACATTGTTGCCAAAAAGGGGAATTGAAGAATTTAGCACACACAAAAAAGTGTCTCCTACTGCAGAGGCACAATCCACTGGACTGTACGTGGTCACTGGAAAATGTGATATTTAATGAAGAAAATGATCATAATGATCAAACCTAATGGTGGTGTAAAGGTGTGGAGAAAACTGCCTGAAAAATGGACAAGTCAGTGTTTGGGGCACCCTTGTTGCTAGTCTGAAGACACTCATACTGATGGTTTGGGGATGTATTACTTACTACGTGTCCTTTTGTGTTGGTAGCAGGAACATGAATAATGCTAAATACATCAAGGTACTGGATACAAACCTATGGCCTGATATATACCAGATATTTTGTCCCAGAACAGTTGTACTTTCAAGATTGCAGTGCCTGATTCACAGATCTATTAAAACTGGAAGCAAAGGAATGACATTCAGACTTTCTTCTGGCAACAGCAGAACCCAGATCTTAATTCCAATTGAAAATGTGTGGTATGTTGTAAAAAAAGCTGTGAGAAAGAGCATTTGCAGCATGAATACAGTTCTTGATATCCAGCATGCTCTCACACCTGGAATTCACTGCCCAAAGGTGATGTCAGATTCTGAAAATGAAGAGGCACATCATCAAATATTGAAGTGATTTCCGGTACACTGAAATAAGATTTTGTTTCAGTATTCTGTTTCTTTGTCAACCACTGTGATGCAGTTCTGTGGAAGTGGGGGATTGTTGTCCCTTGAGTATACCTGTACTCTGCTATATATGGGTAATCATGATTAATGTGAAGTTATTTTCTTCAATGAGCACATTTTTACACTCACGGATCAGCTCATTGTATCAGTGGTGTATTGTAGCTGAAATACTTCCTGTCTGGATTTGTCAACTCCCAAACTAAATACTGCCTGTTTGGATTTGTCAGCTCCCAAAAACAAAATTAGAAAATCCATTATTTTGAGAGAAGGATGGTATGTCATACATTCTTACATCTTTCTAGATTTTTTATTATGATTTTTTTAATCCATCTTGCTTGCTTTGTGCTTTTACTGAAACAGCTAATGAAATTTACATGTTTATTTTCTTGTTGGCATTTTATTGTTTTGTTTTGCATAGCTGATTAACTGACTAAACCAGCAATGCTTGCAATAATACCTAAGACCTGCATTACTCACACACATGAATGCACACATATATGATGCATACACATACACATGCATCACACACACACACACACACACACACACACACACACACACACACACACACACACACACACACACACACACACACAGCACAGCACATCAGTCAACTGAAATAATTTAAGAACAAGTTTGGGGAGGTGGGGAGAACAGAGGATTTAATTGCTAGCAGGAGTAGGTTTTAAACAGATGAGTTTTCAGAGCAGTTTAAATGCATTGGTTGACTGAATGTGCCTAATTTCTGCACTATGTGAGTGCAACATCTTACACTATTGGGGAAAAAAAACCTGTTCTCTGCATAGGAGGGAGGAAGTGCCTAATTTCATGAGACAGGGAATTCCAGACAGATTTAAATGCAACATATTCCTTAGTGATAAACTTCAGCTGAAAGATGGTTTAGACATCTAGTCTGTATGCTTCTCTTGCATTTTTAGCGCTTTTATGATCATCTGAAAAAAAACTAAAAATGTTGTTTTGATGGTCCTAGTCAGTGTTGATCTTCCTGCATCAGTGTTTTGACATCCTTCATCCAACCCCCACCATAATTGGTTGTATATACCATAGGTCTATGAAAACTGTCAGTTTTTTGTTGATGCATAAATGGCTGTAACTGAAATAAGTTTAATTGTAACCGCACAAATCATATCAGGCCATGTTTCTCTTATAACTGCTTACACCAGTACAAATAAAGCCAAAATCGTTCAAAAATCATTGCAATCAAGACAGAACTAGATTTTTTACTAGGGGTAGAAACACCTGCTGTTGATGTATGTGTTTTAGTGCTATGTTACTTCCACAGTCTTGTGATTCAGTGTGTTGGGGATGAGGGGTTGGGGGAGGGATCCACTGTCCTGGGACATGGTGAACTTTGGGAACTATGTGGCAGGTGTTTGTGTAATATATTGATGTTCCAGGTTCCTGGACAGCAGCAACGTGGAGGCCCCAGACATCACGAAGATCAAGCACTCTCTCTCTGTAAGTGCCACTGCTAATTAACTGACCTGAAAACAAACACACAAACACCAATTTTTTTTGTAATCAGAGAGCTTGGATCTGCGGTGTCATTTATAAACATTTTCAATTCTGTGTGATGCATGGACAGTTTATTGTCAGGTCCTAGGTCTTTGATTAGAATTAGATCAGAATACTCATGTGTGCGGGTGCCTGTGTGTGTGTGTGTGTGTGTGTGTGTGTGTGTGTGTGTGTGTGTGTGTGTGTGTGTGTGTGTGTGTGTGTGCACTTAGAATAGTTTCTAGGGACAAGGTTTTTCACTTTACAAATTCTTTAATTATTATTATCAGGACAATGCCTTATGCAGCCAAAAGATTCAGTTTGGGTTCAGCACGTATGATATAGTTGTCATGGTTTGGCTGTTATACTTTTTCCTAAAAATTCAGATAGAACTAAAATCATAAAATGTATCAAGCTGTGCAACTACAAGATGAGCAAT
>OY757542.1:5145397-5158187 GCA_963584105.1 Alviniconcha strummeri
ATGACAACAAGGGAGATTTGAGAGAGAAAAAGAAACTCGCAGCATAAAAATAAAAAGAACTGCCAGTGTATGTATTTTTCTAGTTTCTGCAGTGTTGACTTTTTTCTGTATACATTAGCATGCAAACATCAGGTCTGTTCTTCTGTGTTAAACTGTCAGCTGGTCATTCTGAGCTGTTTTGGTGTGTCAGACTGAAAGGTGTTCACCTGTGACTCGAAAAAGGTTCAGATAAGACCGACATTTTCATCTGTCATGCAAAAAATATTCAGATACAACTCTGCAGTGTTCAGCCTTACATCTAAAGTGTTCAGTTTTGACCAAAACCAAATGTTCAAGTATGACTTGAAAGTGTTTAGCTCAGACTCAGAAATGTTCTGGGATGACTCAGAAGTGTATATTGCTGAATTTGAAGTGTTCAGTGGATGTTTCCATGTTCAAATTTGTAAACTTGTTTTTCTCATTTCTTTTTTCAGGATCTCGGCAGACATTCTTTGCAGCCCAAGTGACACGCTATGCTGACATCTATGCTACCTCTTTCCTGAACCTGTTGCACTATCCATTCTGCTACATGTTCAAGGCTCCAACCATGCTGGTAATGATCCCAGACAATCCACTTTTCGTTATTTTGAATCATGCTGGTAACATTACTTACATGTGCAAGAATAACAAATCAGTTTTTCGTTCTGAATCATACTGGTAACATTACTAACAATAATAACGATCAGTCTAACTTTTCATTCTGAATCATGCTGGTAGCATTCCAACAATCAATCCAGCTTTTCATTTTGAGCCATGGTGGTAACGTCAGTAACAGTGCTAATAACAAACAATTAAACTTTCCATTCTGAATCATGCTGGTACCATTATTAACAACAGTCGCACAAAAATTCTGTTTTTTGTTCCAAATCATGATGGTAACATTGCCAACAGTCATAACAAACCATCCAATTTTTCATTCAGAATCATGCTAGTAACAATAGCACACAATCCAGCTTTTCATTCAGAATCATGATTGTAATAATAGCCAGCATTTCATTCAGAATCATGCTAGTAATAATAGCACACAATCAGGCTAGTAACAATAGCACACAGTCCAGCTTTTCATTCAGAATCATGCTAGTAACAATAGCACACAGTCCAGCTTTTCATTCAGATTCATGCTAGTAACAATAACACACAGTCCAGCTTTTCTGCTGGTAACAATAAGTTGCACACCATGATGTACACATGGGTGAAGGGAGATAATTCCACCCATTGACAGTGGCCTATAACTTCTCTGAAATAGTGTTGTGTAGTGCATGTTTACTCACATGGTTGTACATGACTGCAATCATCATTCCAGTGGGGGGGGGGGGGGGGAGGTCTTTGTTTTTGTTTTTACAAATAAGGTTTCGGGGAGGGTCCTGATATAAAATTAAAGTATTTCAACTAGGAATACATAATGATGCCATTGTTGCTGACTAGCTTTTGTTTTAATGGCCGTGAGATGGCATATCACTGACAGGATGTCTATATCACATTGTTAGCTAATTGCTTTTCTTATAAAAGTGTTGTGACCAATATGACAGGCATGATGCAGTTACTGATTCCTTATAATTATGTGCATGGATTGGTTCAGTAGATTTGACTGCAGAAAGGGTTTAGATTTGAGAATAGTTTCAAAATGAGCATTTGCTTATGACCGATTTTGATCATCCTGGGGTGACCCTCTGCAGTTGACAGGACATTAAAATCCAGTTACCAGTTAATTAACTAACTAACCTGTCCTCAGATGCCCCACGAATCCACAGTGGACCACACAATCCACCATGAGCCTCCAGCTGAAAAGCCAGCGCCACCAGTGGTGCGACTGAACTCAGAGGCCAACATGTCAGAAGGTCAGCCGAGCCCAAAGCGAATAAAGCACGATGATGGCAAGGACCACGTGCCCCATCTGCGTGCTGTCAAACCTCATCGGGACTCATTCCCGCATGATGATGAATTTGATTCTGAAGACTCAGAGGAATCTGGCAACACCAACGAATCTGCATCTGCTGAGTCAGTGCTTGGGTAGGGACTTGCAGAATCAGGATGTGGATTTTTTTTATGGGTGCCTGGTTGCTGGTGTTTTTAGGACTTGCCAAACTGTATGGAAAGTAAAAGTGGTGTATGGGTTTTCAGCATAGCGTGAACAAAGATTTTTGGCATTGTACTGCTGCCACTGCCTGCTTGCATAACATTTGTGTGACACAGCAGGGCATTGAAGTCAAACATTTCCTAATCACAAGGCAATATTCTTCTGTGAGCAAATTTTATTTATATACATGCGTATCATGTATGAAAGTCTACTTCTTGTACTCCTGACTGACATTTATATAAATATATGTATGGTATGGCCACAGGCCATTTGTGGATAACTCTTTTGAGAAGTTTTGATTGCTGTGCTTCATGAATCTCTTCTCTTGATATTCTCTGAAAGGGCATTGCTGCTGGTGAGAACACTTGTTATGATTAAATTTAAAGCAGGGGCAATATGACTGACTTGGCTTCACTTGACCAGTTAAGTTAAATGATGTAAATGCAGTAAAATGACACTTGCCTGAAGACAGCAAAAGCTTGAAACAGAAAGGCTTTTTTTTTTTTTATGTTCATAACCAGGCTGTCAAGCGTTAACTCTGAATTTATTATTGTTCAACAATGAAAGCAGAGAGCGACCGTTTTAAAATTGTTTATACATCCTGATCAAGTTGACAGACAAATCAACACATGTGTGTGAGAGTATAAATGTATGCCTGCAAACCTATGTCTGCCATCATGAATTGAGCAGACTTTGGATTGTATCAGGAATTATATATTACATGTCATATTTGTGGCACATGTATCATATGTGCCAGAAAAGATCTTGAAAAATATGAAAAAGAATGTTTTTTAATGTAAGAACAATGCCCCAGTTTGCATTCTTGTCCCTGACATTGTTTGATTGTTACTCTGATGAAAAGAGCCCATGAGACATGTTTCCACAAGATATTTCAAAAGTGCAGCAATGTCAGATGGTACTTGCCTGAAACCTTCACACACATGTTTTTCTAAGTGGCTTTGACCTATTTTCAAGGTCATCATTGGGGAGAAAGGGATGGGAGTCTTTGAGAATTTACTACTTCTTCTTTTTTTCCCTCCCTTTCTTGTTTTAAAATTTAAATGCAAAACATTTCAGCATTTACTTACTTGTTTGTTTATTGTCAGGTTTTGTTTGTCCGTTTTGTATATTTTCTCCGCCACAGATTATGCATTTGCTCAGTGTACCAACACTGGTTTTTACTTACTCCAATTTTTTAAGTTTGACATTTAATTTTTTAATTTTTTTTTAACTGTGTGACAAACAGACAGATGGACAGAGACACAGAAGAGACAGATGACCTGTTGACAGCCACATAATCCCTGAACAGCAACTTTAGTCAGTCAGTAATCAGTGTGTGTTGTTTTCCCTTTGAGTCTGATCTGAATGTCTGAGAATCTGATGTTTTCCAATAAGAAGAGAAATTGTGCTACAGTCACTAATAGCACGTTTGGTGGAAAAAGGACTTTTATTTGTCAAGATGTAGTTTTGGCTGTACATCAAAACCAAAGGTTTGTGCAATGAAACCAAAAGCAATCAAAGTTCCACTTTATTTTTCCAGTGATGGGGATTTTGTGTTTATTCCATTACAAGCAGTGATCAGTGTCATGTGTACTTCACAAGAATTGTATGACATATTTTCCAGTCAAGAGTTAAATGTTACAAAGTCCCCCTTATTTGTTTTTGATTTCATGTTATATGTTTGTTTTTAGATATGTTCTTAGGTTATAAAATTAAACCTGTTGTTAAAATCTGTTTGTTTTAAATATGCCATGGGAAATGTTTTTGTGACAGTTTGCTTCATGAGTACGTACAGATACTGCTTGAAATAAAGTGCTTTGTTTATGATTCAAATAAAATGATTTGCTTTGTAATTGTCATTTCTGATTTGTTTTATATTGGAAGCTCTCTATATATTTCATTTGCATATTGCACATATATTTGTACATTGTGCTTAGTTTGCTTGCAAAACTATAAAAGTCAGTTTTATTGAAGGTATGGTTTTTACTTTGCTTGTGATACGTAATTCTTTATTTTGACAGTATATTCAAATTTTAACTGTTATATAAGTTCTTTAATAGTTGTGATTGTCATTCTATTGATGTTATGTTCATATTTTTAAAGAGCCATATATTGTATTGTGCAATCATTTTTTGGATCATCTTAAAATGTGCTATAATTAAATGATGATTATTTTTAAATTCTCATGTTATATGTGAACTTTGTAATGATCCATGTTTTCCTGAGCTGGCCTGTTGCCATTTGGTATCTAACAAATGACTGTGTTAGGCAGATTTTTCCAGTTTTGCATGAGTGTGTGGTGTATTTTTTGTGTGGTTTCTTGTCTGGTCAAGTGCAAACTGTGCATTATTGTTACAAATGTGAACATTGTGTGCCTAATGTAGTTTGCAACTCTTGCTTGTTTGTTAAGGGACACAAATTGATGCTTTTCCAGTCTTAACATGAAACCTGCAAGATTGTTCAAACTGTGCATAATGGTAACCTCTTTTATGCTCTGCCTGATTAAAATCAGTTAATTTTAACAAATTGGGGGGTCACAGCAGCAGCATAAAAGTTACCACTTCAGTCTCTGCGACAGTGACCCCTTTGTGGTGGTATGAGAGAATTTGAAAGAAAAAATTGACAAAAGAATTGAATTGTCTATTTTGAATGTGAATTTTCTGGGCATTTGTTTTCCTTCTTGATGCCATTCTTTTTAAATTTGTTGGTGTAAATAGAAATTGGCTCAATCCAGTCTAACAACTTTAACTGTGCAATTGCCACCAAAGGGACCATGTGAAATGTCAAGCTACTTCTAACTGTTGATTTTAAAATTGAGAATTCAAAGACAGGTCATGCAAAAATTATGTTTTTAGTTTTGACAGCCTGCTTGTACATACAAGCTACTACCATGATGATATGCCACTGAAAGATATTGGACTAATAATAGTTTCTGGCTCATCGTTCTTTCTCTGGAATATACTCATTCTTTCTTCTCCTCTTCTTATTGTATTTGCCTTACACCTCAATGCCATGTAGATCAAGGAATTGTTCTGTGGTAATTAGGTTGTCAGGATTCTGTTGCAGGAACCAGTTTGTATGAACCTGAACTGGGCCCTAAATGAGGCATAGGTGCATTTTATAGTTTTCACTGCAAACTAATAACGATGATAATAAAAATGAATACTTGCAGCATCTCATTTGGAGTGTAGTAACCCTTAGAAAGGAGGTGTTCAAGGTCTGCCCTTTGTGTCATGTGCACTGATGGGTCCCTCCTGATTTGGAGTGGGACAGGGACAAATGCACACTTTTGATAGAGGATGTGACCCACATTAGAACATAAAGCATTGAGACATCATACATCATGATGATTTGTTTTGAGTTTTGGTGACTTTTTTCTTCACACTGTCAATTCAAACCATGCGCTGGACACACACAGCAGTTCCTGATTTAGGTTAGTGTTCCATTTCCTTTTTTCACACTTGTCTCCAGGCAGGCAGTTACAAGCCACTGTATGTGTGTACTATTTCTGACCAACAGCCATGTGGTAGCCCAACCCTAACTTGATCAACCTGAGATTTATTCTGCCAAATAAACACCACATGCAGATGTTATGGTGTGAAGAAGTGTAATACAGTGGCCAGCAGCGAAATCTCAGTCTGAGCTCTGTTTCCAGTTGTTTCCTCTGATCAGTTAGTACTTGCCTTGCTTACCAGAAATCTTGAAATTATCAAACCAGTCTTTGATGCTCACCCTTCACTGGTGTCAGCTTAGCTGGTTCAGCCAATCCTGCATGCCTTTAATATCCCAGTTTACTCTTGAAGTACTTAGGATTAAACTATAATGTAGCCTGATGCCACAAGACGGTTTAACTACTTTTTTCTTTTTCTTTTTTCTTACCTTTTTTTAGTACTTGACATTGACCCTTGCAGGAAATTCAGGTGACCTTACCTGGGTAAGGCACAGCAACCACAAGAGCAGTGCTACCCATTCCTATCAGTGTGCATAGTATTTTTGAGTGTCCAAACAATCATATGGCTGCCAGTGTATGGGATTTTTAACATGCACACAGATGCTGATGTATGTGATTGCACACATGGGCTGTATGGATACCGTACGAGAGTCTGCACTGGGAGCTGACTGGGAGAAAATTTCCTTGCCACACCAGGGATTCGAACCCATGTCAGTATTGCACCTGGCTTTTCAGTTGGATGCTCCACCCACTGGGTTAATACCACCCATATAGCTTGAGCTACGATTTACACGTATTGACAGAAGTACATTTTGCCCTTCTGTAATCACAGGTATGAGTGAGAAACCTGAATGGACCTCTACATGTAAGAGAGTGTTGTTATTCCTATTACATTACATAAAACAGTAGCCTGTAAATACTATATTTAGGGTCTAGCAGAGATGAGTGGAATCAGTGTGACATGCAAGCACGCTTATGTTCAACGAAGCTGAATTTGTCCATGTGGCAGACACAGTGGTATAGTGCATTATTGCCCTGTGCTGTCAGTAGTGCTACCTGTTGACTGTCGTAATCCACGAGGTGCTTTCCTCATGCCATATCAAAGTCAGCGATCAATGTGTTTGAATGACCAAGAATTTGGGTGGAGGTGTATTGATATGTGTACTTTGAAAGAGTACATGTATACTGTACAGGGTGAGTCGGTTAACATGCAAGTTTATGAAATCATTCAATGCTGTTGTGGTTGCATACAACGGCTTTCTTCTATGTCTGCTTTGTTCGCTCATTCTTGCATTGATACATGTTCCACATGCATTAGCAATGGTATTTAACTGCTGTGGAGTCTGGATGACCGGATGAGGTCGATCAATAGTTGGACTTTATTTTTTATTGAAAACTTGCAATTAAAAGACCTAAAATAAAAGGGTTGAAGACTGGCAGTTGGATTTTGTTGATTGGTTATTTCATTTACTGTAGCCTGTGTCTATGTTATTTAGTGCTGGGGTGTGTTTTACTGGACTGCGCTGTACTTTGTATCTGCACACTATTAGTTTTAGTGTGCTTTGTTACATTGAGCTCATCTCTCTCTCTCTCTCTCTCTCTCTCTCTCTCTCTCTCTCTCTCTCTCTCTCTCTCTCTCTCTCTCTCTCTCTCATACACACACACACACACACACAGAAGAAATGAAAGAAACAAAATCAACAAGTATGTTAAATAAACAAATGAAAGAGAAAGGAAATATAAATAAACGAATGAAAGAGAGAGGAAAAATATACACATGCGGCAAATGCTTCAGACAGGCACCATGCTGGGATGTTTTATTTTTTTATCAGAGTAATCGCTCATGAACACACAAACAAAATACCTGTACCTGATAACTGCAAAGGGAAGACCTGTCTGTGAAAAGTAATCAAAGACGAAGGAACCCAAAGGATGCAACAATCAAAAGTCTTACACAAAATAAGAAAATGATTTCCAACATCCATAAAGTTGCTAAGAAAAAACTGCAGGGTAATTAGGACATTATATATCATACATATGCTATACACAAAAGCAAAACAGCATAATGTAATGATACAAATTGGCCCTGCTATTAATTTTCTATAAACTATAGTTAGTCTGAATTACCGCCAGCTTGTATCATTTTCCACAGTCAGTGTCCGCGTAGGTTAGTCATTTTAGTCATCCCTCCATCAGTTCCTCCTGGCTCTCTTTAAAACTTTTATCTTTCTTCTTCTTTCACAACCTCAGTCAGTCATTTTAGTCTTCCCAAAACAGACACTTCTACAGTTCTATTGTCAAAGTCGTTATCACACTCCAAAGATGCAAATCGTGGCGACCTAACAACCTCATGTAACGTGCTGTATTTAATGTATTATATAACAAAGAGTGCATGATCTGAACGTTTCAATGGTAAATACACTCAAAGCATCAACCACAACTCTCCGAAAGACAATAAGACAATTCGGTAGCCATTCGGAGCGTCCTCACAGTGGCCAACAGCCTAAAGGCTTACACACACACACACACACACACACACACACACACACACTATATATATATATCCTATAGGCACACACACACACACACACACCATGCGCGCACGCACACACAGCAAAACAACACAACACCACACACACACACATACACACACAAACACGCACAGCAAAACAACACAACACCACACACACACACACACACACACACACACACACACACACACACACACACACACACACACACACACACACACACACACACAAAGCCACTGTCCAGCGCTTTGCTGCGCAGTGCGAGTCGTCATGTGTCACGGTAGGGTGTCAGTGCAGCGCCGCATGCAAACCGGACCAGACTGTGGCTCAGGCGGAGTGGCGGAGGAGAGCGATGAGGCTCTGCAGAAGCTCGTCCAGGGGCAGGTCGCTGTCGGGAGCGTTCAGCAGCTCGTTCAGCTCCTCGCTGCACATGCCCTCTTTGCCGGCCGAGCGTTCGTAGAGCAGCGCCACCATGTCACGGGCCGCCCGCTGCGCTGCTTGCAGCTGCTTCTGCAGCGTCGTGTTGTCGTCCCCTAGCTGGCGTGCGTCTTGCCGTGCCTGCGACAGAACAGTTGCGCCATACAGCACGCTGTAGCAGAATCACCCACCGCCCGATGCTCGAGTGTGAACAGTTATGGCCACGTTCCCTGTACCGCACTCCGATTGTACCTTCCAGTACCACACTCCAGTAATAATTTATGCCAAGGCCTGCAATAATACACCAAGGTTCGACTGACCACAGCCTTGGCCGGCATGATCCAGCCAGGCCATGGACAGTCAAGTGTGTGTGTGTGTGTGTGTGTGTGTGTGTGTGTGTGTGTGTGTGTGTGTGTGTGTGTGTGTGTGTGTGTGTGTGTGTGTGTGTGTGTGTGTGTGTGTGTGTGTGTTAAATACTGCTTCTGTGTTTGAGTATAGTTTATTTATTTGTTTATTTTTTCTTTGTGTTGTCTTTTAGCTCCATATTTCATTGAAGTGTCGTCTGTTTTACTGCAATATTTTATTACGTAACATTTAATATGAATGAACAGCCAGTAGCAAATTTCATTTCGCAGAGATAATAAAGCTGCACTGTAAAATAAGCGCCCCTCGCTCCGAATCCATGACCTGCCTTGTTGAGCTGCGCGCTGAGGTTGATGACGTCGTTCTCCATCTCCTGCAAGTCCTGCCGCTGCTGCTGCAGCTCCTCCTCCGCCCTCTGCAGGCTGCTGGACAACTGCTGCTGCTGCGCGATGTTCTCCTGCATGGCCTGGCGGGGCGTGACGATGTTGTGCTGGTACAGTCCCTCAAGCTGCTCCTCCATGTCCCTCACCTGCTGCTCCAGCCGACCCACCTCCTTCTCTCGCCGCGCCATCTCCTCCTGCTCCTCTATAAACTTCTGCAGCCGTGCTTCCATCTCCTGGGGAGGAAGGCGACAAAGGGGTCATCGTCTTGTAGTTATCTTTCCACACCAAGCTTCATTATTTTCTCTTGATATAAAATTTTAAAAAATAATTTAAATAAAAAAAGGTATCTGATGGTTAGGCCAGAGTGCACGTGGGTGTTTTCAATGAGAATACATGTCAGACGAAGCTGAGCTTATTCGCAAAGTGTTACGATTTCTGTAGCGAACAGTGTCACGCAGTCGGTGTTTTCAGAATGCAAAGTGAAGAAAGCTAGTCTTGTTCGCATTTTACTGTATGCAGCTTCGATCCATTTCTCATGCTGATGTCTTCAGGTGCATAGAACTATTCTTGTTTACATATTCCGTAACGTCCGATTGCTGTTGTGTCTTCAAGTTAAGTTAGATAGTTACTTGCAGTCTTTATTTTCCACTCGCAGAAACGATCGATCGTTGCCGGATTACGTCGCGACAGCTAGAGCACCGAACTGTTACATGACACGCTCCCCGCAGAGGCTCAGAGAGGGGGCGGGGGTGGGGGGTGTGGGGGGTAGGGGGGGGGGGGCGGTATTTTGCGAGAGTAGCGGAGTAGGACACAGGGGTCTTTTTACATCAGCCCTCGCCCATGAGGGACTGATCCTACTGCCTACTACACATACCCAAATCAAGTTCAAAGAGTGATAGACAGACGTAACGATGAAGTGTAAGAGTTGTAAGTATTGTCACCTTTCAGTTCTAGTTCTATCCGGTGCCTCTGCTGCTCGGCCTTCGGCCCTGTGTCTACGCTCTGCATGAAGCGCCTCGCGTGTCACGTGCAGCTCTGTGGCCAGCGCCATGCGCTGCTGCTCCAGCTTCTCCAGCTACAGGACACAGGCAAGAATACAGGGAAAACGCTGTGTGTGTGTGTGTGTGTGTGTGTGTGTGTGTGTGTGTGTGTGTGTGTGTGTGTTGTGTGTGTGTGACTAACAGTATGTGTGTGTTGTGGGGGGGGGGGGGGGGGGAGCGTGTGTATGTGTGTGTGTGCGTGTGTGGTGCGTGCGTGCGTGCGTGCGTGCGGGTGTGTGTGTGTGTGTGTGTGTGTGTGTGTGTGTGTGTGTGTGTGTGTGTGTGTGTGTGACTAACGTATGTGTGTGTTGTGGGGGGGGGGGGCGTGTGTATGTGTGTGCGTGCGTGCGTGCCGCGTGCGTGCGTGCGTGCGTGTGTGTGTGTGTGTGTGTGTGTGTGTGTGTGTGTGTGAGTGAGTGTGTGGTGTGTGTTGCGCTTCTCATCACTGAGACTGAGAGAACAAACAACAAATAACAACAGGACACGAGAGGGGAGGCGTACTCTCGATCTGAGGAGTACAAACTACAAAGCCTGCAGAACAGAAAGAGTGAGAGACACCCGCCACTGACAGACATTGAGACAGACAGAATTTCAATTAGTTCTGCTCTCTCGCAGAACACAGGGAAAGAAGAACTGGATTTTTAGCTGGAATAATTAACATTGTCATGTTGTACCACCTGGAGTGTTGTGCGTGTATGTGTGTGTGCTTAGATCTGTAGTTGAAACATGCATGGCACCCGCTCAGCTTCAGCGTGAGTGAGCGTCGTAGCTGCTATCCATATATATACATACATATATACTTGTATATCCATATATATACATACATATATACTTGTATCTCGTTTTCATGCTGTTTTCCCTAACTTCTTTCCCCCACCATTGTAAATTTATGAAACAAGCAACAGGAGGAAAACAATGAATCATCACAAAATCAAAACACACAGTGAAAAGGTTAAAAAGTACTTTAATCAGACAATGCATGCACATTTTAAGGGGGTAAACTTGATCACAACACAAATAATTAAAAGTCTGATTCCTGCCTGCTCGTGTCAAATGTGGGAAAGATTGCAAAATGCAGGGTGAGCGCATTAAAAAAGAAAGAAAAAAATGACAACTTATAAAACTGATATTAAATCAACGCCATAGGCCTACTTTTTTCTTCTTTTTTTTTTTTTCCTTTGTAGGCCTACTGATCACAAAATTTCAACTGCAGCCAAACATTCTCTTTTCAATCTGTTTTAAGCACTCCCGAAGACATTTTAAATTGAAACCTGAGAAAGGCCTTTTCCTAATTCATACTTTCTTACTCTCAACATAGTGCTCTCAACATAGTAGTGAGCACCATAAATTAAATGGCACATACTTATGTGACATGACCAGAATGAATTGGACTTTACTTGTGATTAACTGTGTTTCACTTCATAGTTTAAGGTTGTTAACTGCGTGTTAAATATTAACTTGGGTTGTTTTTTTACGCCTAGTCATTGAATGGACCAAAAAAGGCAGAAATTAGGCAAAGTTGAAATTTAGTTCCTGTCAGTGGCCAGTGAAGAATGTAGATCTGTATTCTGACCTACTCCAGCTTAACTGAGGAAATTAATGTTTCATTTCTCTGGATGAAAGCACAAAGATGTATACATAAATACAAAAGAGAGAGGCAAAATGTTGCAAAATGTTGCTTATATTCTCACCAAAGCAAGAGAAAAATATTCTTAGATAGTTCTCCCAAGTAACATAATAATATTATATGATAGTCTGTTTACAATGAATACACAAAAACCAAAAAAACGGTTGAAAGAAAACATAAAGATGTGTTCACATGTACACTGGAGAATTCTAGCCCCTTGGTAATATCCACCAGAGGCTTTGAATCATTCAAAATCAGCAATGCTACAAGATTATACAACACATCTGATCCCATTAACTGTCATTTACAAAAACATTTTCTAAAATCAATAGTAAAAACATCACTGGGGCACTCCAAAAACAAACATCCTAAATCTTGGCGTTGTAATTTGACCTTTTCTGCATGTTGGGCAAAACATATTTTGAAAAGGCTAGCTCCCTTTTTAGTTTTAAGAAAGTCCTCTTGAAGGCTTTTTCTAACATGGTTGACACAGACCATAAACATTTAAAAATTACTGTGTCTGCCCAAAACACAGTCAAAAGTACTTGGAATAAAAATCAATTTAACACAGTTTAGCCAAAATGACTGATTGCTGCCACACTTTGGTAAAATGCTGCATAGAAAGTAAGAAACTTCCTGGACGGGAAATTGTGCCATCCAAACTGTGCCATTACAAGATTCAAGATTTGTTTTTGTTTTCACTCTCACTTAGGCAAGAAGGGGATACACAAAATCACATCACCTAGTTTGCTTTAATACTAACACTGTGACAGGAGTGAATCTATAAGCAAGTTGGGTTGAGCATATTTAAATCCATTTAATTTGTTATTTTTCACAGTTGTATGGAGTTTGTAGGCCCTGT
>OY757542.1:5158387-5202681 GCA_963584105.1 Alviniconcha strummeri
CAGTAACTTGTCTGATTAAAAGTAATTGACTGATTCAGTGATTGGTCATTTTCCTTTTTAATTCATTGTTTAATTTTAAATGGATTTTTGTTTCAAGTTAGTAATTGATAAATTTGCAATTCATGTCTACTTTCAGGTGATACGTTGTTTGTTGCGGGCTGTGGCAAATTCTTTGAGGGAACAGGACAGCAGATGTACACAGCTCTGGTGGAGAAACTGGGAGCTTTACCTCCAGAAACTGTGAGTCCTTGTCCATGAACCTGAAGTGTTCACATAAATGCACTTGTTGAGTAATCTTTACACATGCCGCATTGCCCTCAGGTTGATCAGAGCTTGCACTTGGACCTAGCACACACCATGCTCTCATGCTGCTTAAACAGTAGTCCATTCTAGAAACTTCTTTTCAGTGAAGTGAACTGTCCACCTAGTGATGTGTTTAACCATGGGGTGAACTGAGATAATCGTCACAATGTAAGCGAGGCAGCTGACAGTGAACTGAGGTAATGAGGCACCTATCTGAGTTGAGATAGTAAGGTCTGCATTGATCTGTAAAGTGAATTGATGTAATGAGATATCATGTAACAGTGGACTGAGGTGATGAGTAGCTGGGGTAATGAGGTGAGCTAGTTACTTGGTATTTAATGCTCGGTCATGATTCTAGGCCCATGGCTAGCTGAGTGACTGTCGCAAAGGAGGGAACTGAGTCATTGTGATATGAAATGGTGGCATGAAGTGAAGCTGTGTAGTTCTAAGTGGAATAAAGTGACCAAAGGACTACCAGTATGTGGCAGTATGGAGTGATCTGAGTAGGGAGTTATTCTGAACTGAGATAGTGAGGTCCATGATTAGATAACAGTAACTGGTGATACCAGTAGAAGTGGAGTTGTGTGAGGTGTGTAACAGTGCAACTAGAATAGTTAACTAAAATAACAGTAAACTGACATGATGTTCAATAAGAGCAGAGTTGTGTGAGGTGTGTAACAATGCAACTAGAATAGTTAACTAAAATAACAGTAAACTGACATGATGTTCAATAAGAGTGGAGTTGTGCGAGGTGTGTAGCAATGCAACTAGAATAGTTAACTGTAAGCTGACATGATGTTCAATAAGAGTAGAGTTGTGAGGTGTGTAACAGTACAACTGGGCTGTATTGTATTCAACCAAGCTTTTGTTTAGTGGTTCATGAAATATGTTGGTTAAGATGAAGCTTTAATGCCTTTGGTGATGGAGTCTTGATTTTTGTGCTTCATCCAATGTAGTGTGTGCTGTGGCAATGAGTACACAGGCAGCAACCTGACATTTTACCTCCCTAGGGGTAAACACTGGTCTCTTTCCTTTGCAGAAAGTGTTCTGTGGCCATGAGAAGTATACAGTGAATAAGATGAAGCTTTGCCTACTGTAGTCAGCGCTATGTTTTAATTGCAGATGGTGTACTGTGGTCATGAGCACACAGGGGAGAGCTTTGCATTTTGTGGGGTGAACCCTTTTGCAGTCTGTTGCAGAAAGCAACTGTGGCCATGAGTACACAGTGAATAAGGCAAATCTTTGCCTCCTGTTAGCAAGCCACTTTTGTGTTTCCATCACAGGAAGTGCACTATACCCATGAGTATCCAGCCAGTGAGATGAAATTTTGCCTGGATCTGGATTTGCATTTATACATTGCAGGGAAATTTTGCCTGGATCTGGATCTGCATTTATACATTGCAGGGACCATTACTGACCATTTTTGCAACAGAACTGCTGTGAGCAGTAAAGTAGTCTCACTTGTGTTTCCCTTGCAGAAAGTGTACTGTTGAGTACACAATGAGTAAAATAAAGCTGTGCCTGGTGTAAAGTAGCCAGTAATTTGTCCTGCTTCCATTGCAGAAGGTGTACTGTTAAGCCATGAGTACACATTGAGTCAAATGAAGCTGTGCCTGGTGTAATGTAGCCAATAATTTATTATGCTTCAATTGCAGAAAGTGTTAAGCCATGAGTACACAATAAGTAAAATGAAGCTGTGTGTGGTGATGCAATGAGTAAAATGAAGTTTTTTCTGGTGATGCAGTGAGTAAAATGAAGCTTTGCCAAGAGACACAATGAGTAAAATGAAGCTTTGCCTGGAGTAAAGTAGCTGATAATTTATGTGCTTTCATTACAGATTGTGCACTGTGGTCATGGGTACACAATGAGGAACAGGAAGCTGTGTCAGCTGGAAAGTAACTGTTGTTGCTTCTTCCATTGCAGAAAGTGTACTGTGGCCATGAGTACACAGTGAACAACCTCAAGTTTGCTGCCCATGTGGAACCCAGCAGTGATACCATCAAGTCCAAAATAGCCTGGGCACAGGTAGGCGTATTTTTGTTTTAACTCGAGAATTGTTCTGTTTCATCTGGTGTGTGTGTGTGTGTGTGTGTGTGTGTGTGTGTGTGTGTGTGTGTGTGTGAGAGAGAGAGAGAGAGAGAGAGAGAGAGAGAGAGAGAGAGAGAGAGAGAGAGAGAGAGAGAAATGCATGTAAAACAATTGGAGTACCAGAGAAGAATTTAATTGTTAATACTTAATCTGTTCATTAATCTACTGTTTTGGTTGGAGATGGTCGGGTAAGGATACATGCAAGTGAAAACATTTTTAAAAAATTGTTTGGGTTTTTACATTTTCTACAAGCATTCTTTTGTGCATCTTTAATTCTTGCTGCACCAACAACAACAACAAAATTCATCTCAGCATCATGCAGATGATCCTCAGTGTAATTCCCTTCACACTGACATTGTTGATTTGCTGGTAAGAGAAACAAGTATGAATCAGCACAGCTTGGTGGAGACTGACTGACTCCCTGCCAGGAGAGGGTGATGGGTGTTCATTTATATCTTAAAACTGATCAGGGGAGAAGATCTGCTTTAATAATATCTATAATCTGGAGGTGGATTTACTGATTGAAAGATTACTTTGAGATGGAAGCAACAATGGACAGTGGCTTTGTGACATAGCTGAGACTTCCCTTTTCTCACAGTTCTGCTTCCTGTCCTTTTATCTTGTGCTGCTGGCAGTTGTGTAAAATGAAACTGGCAAATGCTGCTGTGTAATTTTAAGATATAAATGAACACCCACCACCCTCTCCTGGGAGTGAGTTAGTGATGTGATGTTCAGAAATAAAGCGATGACTGGACTTGCACATTTGTTATGCTAATTTTAGAGTGAGCTGAATGCGGTTTGTGCATCCGCAGTAATAAGCTCCCCCTACCCCCAGCCTTCATGGTCACAGGTTCACAGCTTTGGTGTCTAGTCCTTCACAAGAGATTCAAAACTAAGGTCATGTGTTCAGCAAGTCAAAGAACCCACAGATTTTGTAGAAGTTCCACCACCAGCACTCAGGATTAGTTCATCTGGGTGGTGCAACATTTGTAGCTGGCTCTCCTTAGAAAAGCAGCTTGAATTTTTCCTTTGGAAACAATTCAGACGAGTGAAATTTACAAGCAAAATTTGTGTGGATCATGTAGGGCAGTTCCAACTCTTTGTTGTTATTGATGACATAGAACTTAGAAGCAGAGGTTTCTGCAAATTAGAAAGTGAAACAGCTTCTGTGGCTGTTTCGAAAGAGGTTTGCTTGGGGTGTCATGACAGAACCCCCAGTGTGGTTTTTGCCTAGTCGGTTGGACATTCTACATGGTCAACAGGAAGAAGAGGCAGTGTAGGGTTAACATAAACAAGTTCACAGAGTGTCCCTTACAAAACTTGTCCAGATTATTTGTAGATCATCTGTACTTGAGACCCTGTGCATACTCACATGCCAACAGGAGAAGCTGCAAATTTGAGTTATATGCTCTGCATAGGAGAATATGAAAATCTAGAAGTGTATTAAATTTTTTGTTCTAGAATTGTATATATTGTAATGATTGTTTCTTTGGTTTTGTGTGTCCGATTTTAGAGCCAGCGTAGCAAGAAAGAACCCACTGTGCCTTCCACCATTGGTGAAGAGAAGCTGTATAACCCTTTCATGAGAGTGAAGTAAGTGGTGTTTGTGTACCTTCCGGCCTGTCTGCAGGCGTGTGGTTGTGTATGTGTGCTTGCATGTTTTCTCATTATATCTTAATCAGTGATGATATTGTTTGATATGAAGTGTTTTTTTTCATATAGTTTTAGATAAGAATGATAATGGAAAACATACTCATGTTCTTTTTGATTAGCATGAAGACTCGGATGAAATAGTGAGCTAAAGCTCAGCTGGCTGGTCAGCTGTCTGTGACAAAAGCCTTCACACTGAGATTTCTCAGTCACTATGAAAACGAGATCATTCTAACAGCATATTTTATAACAGTAATGAGTGTCACTGTTAGCCCACCTGGCTGCTCAGCTGTCTGCAGCAAAATCCTTCACACTGAAATGTTCTTGGCAGCTGGAAATGGGAACTCAATCTAACTTTCTATGACAGTAGTGAGCTGGTCACTGGCTGGTCAGCTATTTGTGGCAAAAGCTTCACATTGAAATTTTCTTGGCAGCTATGAACATGAGATCATTCCAACTTTGTATGACAAATAACCTCAGTTTCACTTAAACTGTTCATAAGTTATGAAGATCACAGTACCTCAAAAAAATCAAAATGATGATTTAATTTGTTTTGATCTGATTTACTTCATACTTGTATGTTTGATGTATTCATTGACAGGATCAGGTAAGAGTATGGTATGTTTCCTCATCAAAAACAACTTGGAGTGTTATTTAATGCTTACTTTGTTTCTGCTGCAGAGAGCCTACAGTTCAGGGCCATGTTGGGAAGACTGACCCTGTTCAAGTGATGGACATCCTGCGCTCAGAGAAAGACAAGTTCCGTGCAGCATAATTCCAGTCCGCTGTGGCAGTTTTGTTCCAGAAATATGTTCTCGTGAAAAATATGCATTTATAAACTGTCTTGCATCATTATTTTCTGCTTTTCCATGCTGTTCTTTAGTAGGGGAATGTCAGTAATGATTGGCTGCGGATAGATCTGCACAGTGCACCTTCGAATATTCATGCACCAAAGTATTTCTGTGTGATGCGAATGGGACTTACCAGGCAAACATATAAGGGACAATAAGGGCTTCTGAATGTTTTCTTGATCTTATATATGTATCAAAAAGGGAGTCCTGTTTTGACAGATTAAAACTAATAAAAGTCTAGATAATCAGAGTGTCCTGTTTTAATACTGCTAACATTTGTTCTCAGTTTTGTGTATACCCTGAAAATTGTATGTTTTGTAATGCCACATTAAAGTAAATGTTATTTTGGTCTGGTTAATCAGTTGTGGATTATGACTGGTTGGAAGTTTAGACCAAAATAAGGGGGATTATTTATGCACTCAGCACTAGTGGGAAATTCTTGAATTCTCACCTTTCCCCTCTCATGTTTATGTAAAGTCCTGGGGTTTAGAAATAGAAGTTTGATTTGGAAGTTTTGGAAGTTTTTGTTAAGACTATTTACACAGTGGACAAAGAAGCAAACAAAATCTTCAGTACTTTCCACAGACATAGTTTGTGCAGACACAAAAATTAAAAGTCCTCTCCCAGCTCTATCAAAGGTTCCCTCGTGTAAGCAGGGATTGCAAACACTTTTTGAATACTTGCACAGCATCTTGAAAAAGTACATCCTACAACCAAACATAGTGTTTGACACACACTGAGACAGTGAGAGCAATTTTAAGAAAAATTCAGCACATACCTAATTTAGTTTTTTGCCCGTCATACCTACTGGAGAATTTCGTGCACACCCGATCAATGGAGGCATCAGCATTTGTATCATGTTCAGACTGGGGATCCTTAGTCAGTCACTGGTGATCAACATCAAACTGTCTACATGCCCATCTGTCTTCTTGTTTTAAACACCCAAGGCACTGACCGTGACCACCTTGAGTACTCGCTCTTGAAAGCCCAAAATCGAGCGTGGTTACCACTTGGATGGGTGACTGTAACGTGCTAGGCTTTGCACCCACCCTGAGATTTCTCCACGGGAGTCAAATTATGTGCCTGCTCAGCAAAAGTCCTTCGGGTGAGACTAATAAAGCGAAGTCCCCCTTGTGTACACGCATGTAAAAAGATCACATACGCACTCCTGTGGTTCATGTCAGAGTTCGTTGGATTATGGAAACGCCCAAATAACCCAGCAAGAACTAAAATATAAAAGTGTCGGAATCTTCCGCTGGACACTATTACCAACAAAAGAAGAAGGTGGTGGGGAACTCCAAAACTCAGTGTACAGAATAACTTGTGTAGCCAGTGCTCCACCGCAAATTAATATTTCAACAGTTAAAGGGAATGCAGTCACAAAGACATAAAGATACAGAAACAATCGGAAGTGTTACAACCATGTTGTCTGAACTTGATCTGAAACCTCTACAAGTTTGCAGACAGCAACAACGTCTGCTCCTCATGTACAAGACAGTCACTGGACAGTTCCCAGCTATCCTGGCAGAGGACTACATCACCCCTGTCAGGAACAAGAGCCAGGACTAGTGCAGTTTGTAACAAACAACTTGACTCGCACTGCAACTTTAAAATTGAAGCTGGCAAGACAGACATATATAATTATATATACAAAAACAGCGGCTTCTTCCCACAGGACTGTGAGAGATGTGGCATTTCCAACTGATACATGCAGTTTGTTAGTGATCAAGTTTTATTCTTAGGTATTTATAAACTTTTACCCTTTCAACAGTTTCCTTTAATTTTGATCTCATCAGTTACACTATTTGATGTAGTCCTCTACTGAAAACCAGTTATCATTTGGCCCACAGTTTAACTGGACTTGAGGTAGTTCTCGTCACACCTGTCCACAAAATCGCTAGTAGTGGATCGTGGGAGTCGTCATCGTAATTTATTAGTCCAATCAGTCCACTGTCCGCAAAATTTCCGATTGGTGTGCATTCTTGTGTTGACTTCTGACAGTCTGCAGTGCCACAAAGAAAACAGAAACGCTGAGAAAGCACTCTCAGTTTCAGTCTTGATGGGCACCTGTCCGGCGTACACTGTAACCAAACACTGGTGTTAGCTTTATTTAAATGTGCATGCATTCTGTTAAGAACATATAAAACAGCATCATCAACGCTTCTCTTCATCTGTAGGCAAACTGAAATGGGTTTAAAAACTCAACTTGACAACCTTAAAATTATATACTGACTAAAAAACAAGCCTTTTGCCAGGTTTATGAAGGAGAAACAGTATTACTGACACCTGTTAGGCCTTGGTCAAAATTTGTTTCAGTCTTTGTGTTGAGATCAAATCAGTAACAGTCCACACACACACACACATATATATGTGTGTGT
Organism: Alviniconcha strummeri; assembly: GCA_963584105.1. Classification (NCBI taxonomy): domain Eukaryota; kingdom Metazoa; phylum Mollusca; class Gastropoda; family Provannidae; genus Alviniconcha; species Alviniconcha strummeri. The sequence goes on from OY757542.1 coordinate 5,165,658, forward strand.
GTGTGTGTGTGTGTGTGTGTGTGTGTGTGTGTGTGTGTGTGTGTGTGTGTGTGTGTGTGTGTGAAAGGTTTAAAAGAACGCAGTTACTAGGACACTTGAAAACACAACATGCGAATTGCCGGGGTAATCCCCTTTATCCGGCGGCTACAAAACCGACACTTAAATAAGTTACCAGTACGGCATTGGTGAAAAGCCGGCCGCGGATAAACTGACTTGAAAATCAGTTACTGTTTCCGTCCCTAATAAGCCGTACGGTTTCTGTGGACGTTAAGCACCATGTTTACGTCACTCAGTGACTCGACTGACTCGAGATGCCGGATCCCTCGCTACTAAAACTTGACTGACACTTAAATAACCGTTAAGCGATGAAAAAGATGAACAATGAGATGGAGAGCCAAACCACTTATTTCTTTTCGTTTTGTCCAGTGTCTGGAAGAATGTTGTGCTTAAATAACAGTTACGTGACTCTGCGGAAAACTGACTCCGGAGCGCGGCCGCCGTGCGCGGACTGATCAGTGAAAAATGACATGCCGGAGAGCTAAACCACTTTGTCTGTTCAGCCGTTCCGTCTTGTCCAGAGCTCGGAAGAAGCTCATCTTCCAGGCATTGAACAAGACAAAAACAGATAACTTGGTTTAGCCCTCGGCATCTCATTTTTCACTGATCAGTCCGCGGCGGCGGCACGGCGGCTCCGGAGTCACTCAGTGAGTCAAGTTTTTCCGCAGCCTGGAGTCACCGCCTTTAGTCAAGTCAGTACACCACTGATTCTTCCACTGAGACACTGGCCATAGTTCAGGAGCTGTGTGAGAGTCGAGGTGGCCATCCTGGGCTGTCCGTCCTAAGGAGCCTTCTGGTTTCCGTGGACGTAAAGCTATATTGAACCATGCTTCGGCATTGGTCTCAGCCGCTTGTCCCTAATATGTCAACTGACATCTGAGGACATTGAGCAACACTACCTACCTACCCAGACACTGGACAAAACGAAAACAGATAAGTGGTTTAGCTCTCCATCCCATTGTTCATCGTTTTTCACCGTCTAACTGTTATTTAAGTGTCGTTTTGTAGCAAGGGATCACCACGAAACTGCATTCGCATTTTGCGTCAGATTTCAGTGTCACTTCGGCCTAATCAGTATTCGGCGGCATAGCGTTCCGGCGATCGGACCTTGTTTTAGAACGCTAACAGTAATTTTCGTTTCAGACTTTTTTTCTTTCTTTTTTAAGATAATGTGTTTAATTTTTTTTCTTCTAATTTTGTGTGTGCAAACGACGGGCAAGGCTGTTGTCTTAGAGTCTCCGTAGCTGAGCATTGTGCAGAAGGAATGCAAAAAGAGCAGTCTACTGGTATACCGGTATTACCGCGCACGTTGAGCGCATGCGCATTCCATTGAAAACTATTATGGGATTTATTATACGACGTCCATTTGTTGCAAAATGGCGGCTGCTTCACACGAAGGTTAGTCCATTTTTGCATTCATCTCTTGTCACTGAGTGTTTATGATCTTTTAGTCTGGCGTCAGTGTGGAGGTACAGCTTTTGATCTTGTACAGATACTACGTTCACTGTTTAAAATGGACACCTTTAGTCTTGGATTGCCATCTTTGACCAGGTGGCTACAAAAACAATGTACAGGACGTTTTCACTTATTTCAGTGTGCCCATTATAATTTTTGTTGGGGAGACGGGGGTAGGGGTGGATGATCTGATCAGTTTACATCAAACAGTATTTGAGGCTATAGTTATGCATCGTATCCTTTGTACGCCCCAGCATTGCTCACATGAGTCATTGATTGTGTTCCGATCAGCAGTTGCAATGGTCTGCTGCTGCAGTGGGTCAGTGCTAGTCTGCTACACATCCAATTTACCAAAGTGAAAGGGAGAACTGGAAAGGGAATAAACAAAAAATCCTCTCTGGCTCAACTGGTGCACTTTAACCCACCACAGATGCTTTCTCTAAGTTGCTATTACTATTAGATATTCAGTACGTTCCATGAGACCATTCGGCCATGTCTTAACCGTCTAATTCTGTTTGGTTTACTGGCAGTCACTGAATCAATTATCAGTCTATCGATAAGTATAACTTGTAATAAAGTTGTATAACTTCTGATTCTATAAGTGTTCATAACATTAACAGTTATTGACATACCTCTCAGATTAACATCCACACTAAGACTGCCATGCTAGTTGTTGATTTTCGCAGTCCAATAGTGTTCAGTTTTATCATTTTATTAACTTACTGAACTAAAATAAAATGAAATAAAATATATTAAAAACAAATTAAAAGGGAATGGGGGGCTGGAACTGGAAGGGGAACCCATCAAAAAGTTACAATACTCGATAGACTCAAAAAAATGTAGTTGGTAAATCCCAACATTTTTGTATAATGGCTAATGTTGTAATGAATAATGCGCTTATGCAGTGTTAAAAATGAGTCATGGATACAACATGTTACTTGTTAGCTTGTTACTTTGTTAATTTAGTGCCACTGACTGAGCCACTTAGTCAGAGATGTTATTTAGTATTTACTTCCAGTTTCCACAAAGTAAACTTGGACTTTGGGGTTGGACTCTGGTTCAGTGGTTGGAGTGTATTATTGTATTAATGTAATAGTACAGTAGATTGGTCATTGCACAAAGTTTGTGACAATAGTTATACAGTTATATAATATAAAGCCAAAACAGTTGTATAACATTGATGTATGTACATGTACACCATACTCCATAGTGGGAGTAATGAAGGTACTGTCAGATTAGGCTTGATTGTAATTGAAGTGGGGGTTTCTTCTTTTAATTATTAATACTTTCATTTGAACAGGAATATTTTTTAAAAGAAAATGTTGTTTTGTCTTTCCTGCAGAGATTGAAGAGCAGGTGCGGAACTTGCAGGCTAAACGACAAGGCCTTGGTTCAGCACCACAGGATGAAGAGGAAAGAGTGGGCCTTGGAACAACTGGTCACTATGATCAGGACATCTATGGCAATGGGGGCATCAGTATGGACAGCAGATATGTTGGTTATGACACTTCAATTGCTGTCACTGATGAACCTGATGTAAGTACAAATACATGTCACTTCAGTGCCGCACAACTGCGGGTCTGTTACGCACAGATTTGAATTTTGACACACAGATTAGAGATCTGTGCATCATCTTTTCAAAGCTGTCACAATAGTCAATGGTAATTTAGTGCAGCATCGAAACCAGATCAGCAAGAGTTGGAACTTACAACTCTGCTTGTTTAACTTACTTGTCTAACCACATTCCTATCTACGATACTGATTGGTTTAGATGTCATTTCTGGCAGTTGTGTTTCAAAGCTGATTGGTCGGAAATTCTCTTCCTTTCTGCGCCATCATTTCCTTTCTGTGCCATTGTTTTCACTTCGGCTAAAAACATGTCACTTTTTTTTACCTGGCTCACACGTGCAAAGAAGTGCTTGGCAGCAAAATCTGATTAAAATATTATTGTTGAGGGACAGAGAAGTATGAAAGCAGCTCAAGAAGATCCTAGTGCAGCCATAGTCGCTAGCATATGTTCAATTGGTGCAACTGTAGTAGGTAGTGTTTAGTAAATGCGACTGAGTTTTGGCAAAGGTGAATACAGTCTTAGTCTTACTCATTTTTACCTACTGCTCTGTTGCAAAATGGATCTTGCAGTTTCACAGTGATCTACTCTTTGTGGTGGCACTTGGCAGCCGACTGATTTATTATAATTACCGTTTTTGTGACAATTTTGTACATGTTTCCTTCGTGATCTTGCACCTTTGCCAGATTTTTTTCATTTGTTTGTTGTGCATTTGAAAGAAAGAACACTTCTGAACTCATGCAGATTGAAAAGGACTGGGGGAAAAGATTAATTTTTTTTTTAATGGATCTTCACTGCAGTTGTCAGTAATAACTCACAGGTGTTAGTTTAATATTTGTCTGCAGTAATTGATTTATTATGAATCTCTGTTTCTTTGCCCAATGCAGCTTTGTCATGGCTCCCATTGATTACAAAATCAGCCATAGCTGTTTGTATTATCCCTTTCTCCATAACTGCAAGTCACGAAAGATCAAAGCTTTCTGCCTTCACTCTCTGATTGGTTTTGATCTGTTCCACAGATTCAGAGGGGTACTGAAAATGCATATTTCCATGGCAGTGGAAGTGACTTTCCACAGGGAAAAAGAAGGGGGGGGGGGTTAAAAAAAAGAAGAGGAAGCACTGGCTTCATATGATGAGAGCCGGTTTGGCCTGGTGGTAAGGTGTTAGGCTGATAAGCGGAAGGACCTCAGTTCGATACCACTTCAGTTCTCCTTTTTCTTCAAAAAGGTTGTGGTTTGTGGACACTGTCTTGTGACATTGTCCCTCACAATTAATGAAACATTAAAATGGCTCTCATCACTGCACATCTTAATGCAGGAATCATTCTGGTGGTGACAGTGTAGTGATAGGTATATAATCTCCTGCTTCCCCCCCTCCATACTCCCCCTCCCCCGTTCTCCCCTCCCGTAATAAGCCTTATGGTTTTTTGTGGACGTTAAGCACCATGTTTACTTACTTACCTGGCTCCATACTGAATACCTGCAAAACATTCAGAGTTTGAGTTCCTGCCTGGCTATCACCAGTCTTAGTTGCTTCAGTTGTAAACACAGCTGCAGGCTGTTACCGTTGTGGGAAGCATTAGTGCTGAATGCAGTCATTCCTACCTGCTTCTGCACCATGTTTCAAGTAAGAAAAGGTGAATGTTCTGGAAGGGAAAGGTTCACCATGTCTGTTGTCAGAATTGTGAATTGTAGTGAAAGGCTTGACAACTGTGGCTGTGCAAAATAAATGGAAGTGGGTATCAGTAAATGGTATCTTGTTGGAGATGTGAAAAGGTAATAAGATGCTCAAAACTCGGTGTTTGTTTGCAGACATTGCGGTTAAAACATTTTTTTAAAGTGCTATGCAACCCCAAATGGTGACATACACTTCAATATGACTGCAGAAGAATATCGGCTATGGTGGCATTTAAAACTGTAAAATACACATTACATACACTGGCATGATCCCTGCATGAAATACATCCAGTGTAAATGGGTAATGAAATAGCTTATTTACAAATTATATACAACTTCACAAGACAGAAACTGAGAAAGCACAGATCGAAGTTCATTTGCAATTGTAATCTGACAGTAATTAAAAACTGCAAGTAGTACTAATATTAGTAATAGTTCCATTAATGAAACTATTTGTTTCAGTTGTTTGTGGGTGGGGGGGGTACAGTACAAATCCATTGCATGTATTTCATGGTCAGTGGTTTGAACACTTACTTGACTTTGTGAAACTGATTTTTTTTAATGTGGAGTCATCAACTATTTTAAGTTGGTTGCCTCAGCTCTGTAAAAGTTTGCATGCTGAGTTGCATTATGATTCTATGAATATTATTGACAAAACTCAAGAGACTGTCAGGAAGTAATATTCTAGCTGAAATGTGCCATAAAATAAATAATGTGCAGAAGGGTAGGTGTGTATTTTATAGTTTAGCATTGCCAAGTTTTCATAATTTTAGGTGAATAGGTGTGCTTAATGCTTGTTAAACTTTTTAGTTAAAGATAATTGAGGTTATTGATCTTTTTCAGGATGAAGAAGATACCACGACGGTGTTGGGGAAGAAGTCCACTTACACAGCTCCATTGAATCTACTGCATGAGACTGCAAATGACAAGGTAATGTTGGTTTACAGTTCATAAATTAACCTTGAGACAATTTATGACAACAAATATGACAGTAAGCTTTTTCTTCTTCTTTTCCATATGATGATGGGTAATGTATTTGCTATTTCCAGATTTTTGCAAGTATTAACAAATGTGTTGATTAATAATAGTAGTACTTAGTATCAAAACCACACTTTTCAGTCCCCCCTCCCCCTTCAGTTTAAGTTCTTTCTTTTTCTTCTTCCTTTTTCTTTGCTGGATTTGTCATTCTTTATGCAGAATGTAAACTGAAATATTCAGAAAATGCATTTTATAACTGACTTTACCTGTGATGAATGATGCTGTATTTGTATGGACCACCTTTTGCACTTCAGGTGTAGTAAGAAAGAAAGATGTGTGTCTCGTGTAGTGCATGAGACTTTGTTGGTGTGATGAATTGTGTTTGGCCCTGATAAGTGGTATGATATTTAAGTTTAAAGTAGACTGAAAAATCAGGTCACAGACTTGGGTGTTATGGGTAGATCCGTAGAAATAATACTTGCACTGCATGCTGCAGGACTATGACCCCTTGGCCGAGCACAGGATCCCCAAGATCTCCGACAGGGAGGACGAGTATCGGGCACGCAGGAGAAACATGATTATCTCTCCAGAACGATATGACCCTTTTGCAGAAGGTCAGTTGGTTGGATGAACATTGTCAAGATTATCTGTGTGTTAGGTACTCTGTGTTTGTTTGTGTGTGTGTGTCACAATGTGTGTGTTTCACTGTTTGTCTCAAGTGGAATGTTTTTCTGTGTCTGAACCTTTGCATGCATTTGTCAGCTTCTTTCTGAAAATGGAACTGAGAAATAGGAGACTGTTTTTATCAGACTCCTTTTTCTTGGTGTTGTTACATTGGTGGTGAGTTGGATACATCAAATTAAAGCAAAGCTGGGTCAGAAGCCTGCCTGATGAATGTGCCTTCAGGGTCGCTATGTTGGAGGAGGGGTTAAGAAAAGGTCAGATGAACAATAACAACCAACAATTAAGTATGTGTGGTTGGTGATTGTGGCTGAATATTTTTATAGAGTGAAGAAAGAAAAGGCTAGAATGTTTTGGTTCTAAAGACACATCTGGCACTCACAGGTCCATAGGAAGCTGGCAGAGGCAATGTGTTGGTGTACGCGGTTACAGGTGAACCTCAGTATGATGTGACATACTTTCCGTCTTTCCTCTTTCTCCCTGTCCTTCTCTTTATCTTCTGCTCTTATTTCTGCTAAGCACCAAGAAGATGTTTCCTTCAAATACAAAAAATACATGGGGACTGAACAAGTGGATAATAGACATTGGCTGAAGTACATGCTGAACTAATGGCTTCGATGTGGATTTTGAACGCTTTTGTCACCATTCTGTTTGATGGTGGTTCACTGGCTGACATACTTTGTAACATGACAGTATACTGAGGTTCACCTGTTTGTATCTCAATATGCATTTCTATACTTTGTCTTTCAAAAACCATTGGTATTATCACAAAAATAGGGAGCCCTGTTTCAAAGTTAGATGGTTATGCAACAATGTAAAGGATGGAAAAAATAAAGGGATTTTGTCATCTACCTGTGTGACCAGCATGCCAAAGTTGCATGGTTCTGAGAGCAGTCAAAGCATGGGAGTATGAAAAAGTCAGTTGACAAGTAACCTTGGTCAGACTGTGACCGTTGATTTTGCATTCAAAGCAGTGGGTATGCCTAAAAGTTTGTCACACATCCACCCTTTCTGAATGAAAATTGTCTGATTCATTTTTTTTTATTTTTTACCATGTTCTTCTTCATTAAAGATTGAATCGGCAGAATGAAACTACAGATTAGTGCTCATATTTAGAATAATTATTTGGTACTTAGAATAGCTGTGAAGTTTGTCAAGAAAACGATACAGAAAAGATTGACAGAGCAGTAAGAAGTTAATTACCAGCTACCCACAAAGTTTTGCCACACAACTTTGAAACTTCATCAGTAACTAGGAAGAGTTGATTTTGGCCTGCTGGTTGCAAGTGTAGCAGGCTCAGTCCAGAAGTAAAGGGCAGACATTTGCACTGGGGTCATCGTCTTTTTTGTCTTTTTAAAAAAACCCAGATTAGTGTCCACTGACAAGTGATGGGAATGAAAGATCCTTAGGGACAGCACAACAATTATAACTGAAGGGGGGGGGTGGGGGGGGATACATGAACTGGAGCCCAGGTTGCACTTCTTCTGTAGTTTTGGCATGAATTTCAACTATTTGGTCAAAAGACACATGATGCTAAAAGTTTTACAATAACACAGTGCAATTTCAATACAGTCACTAGTCTTACTCAGTTACTTTGTTGAAGTGCTTAGGGCTTGTGCGTTACAATACTTGTAACTGTATTCAGTTGATACATTAATTGGGCCAGAAAGGGATGCTTTTTCTTTCTGACATGTGTATGTGAGCACTCGAAAAAGACAAGGAGAAAAACACAACTTTTATGCATTAGCACTTCAGAGAATCAGACAATAGAATACATTATTAAAAAAAAGGTTATGTCTGTGTTTGTTGTTTAATTATTTTTCTAAACCGAAACCCTGATCATACTCAGTTGGGGTCAGATTGTGTGGTAGCATTGTGATGGTTTGTTCACTTTGTTACAAAACTCTCCACTACCAAGACGAGACTAATGAGGAAATATCTTTCCTTTCTAGCATCGTCATCCAAGCCTTGGCCACACCACCAGTCGCCTATAAACCTGCATAAAGATCACTTTTATGCATGATCGCAACTGTAGAAGCTTGACTGAGGAGGAGTCCACAGTTTTGGCGGGGGTTCTTAGGATTTTGTTTCTGTTAGGACAGTTGAGTTAGAAACAAGGATTTGCTCAGTGTTGCTTGTCTTCTAGGGTTTTGACTTAAGCTCAGTTAAGATTGTCTTTCTGAACACAATTGAGTCATTTTAATGATCAGTGTTGTACAAAAACATTTGGCAGTATCAGTGTACAACTGGCAAAATGACTTCAGGACAGCATTATCTCAACACTGTTCTGTTGATGGAGTTTTAAAAAAAAAAAAAAAAAAAATCATCTGAAAATATTGCATGTCTGCAAAACACCGGTTTTTGAAGAGAGAGAGAGAGAGAGAGAAAATTGCCAGATGAATGACGCTAAACCCAAATAGAAATTTAAATAAGAATATGTAATTAATGAGACAATACATGATCCTTGACTTTGATTAAAGGACATGAATTATGGTTGTGACTTTATATGGGTGACTGATCCACTAACTGCCAGTTTTGCAGAACAGTTGACAGCTTTTTTCCACCTCTTCATATTTTTGGCACCTGAAGTTTACTGATCTGTGCATTGATTGTGAGTCTATTCTTTATAGTTTTTCTTGTTATCGGCAGCTGATGGTAAGTTTATTATTACGAAGGAGATGACAGTGTACTACCTGACAGTTTAGTCATGGTTGCAAAACAGTATTTTAGTATTGATATTACTGGCAGTTTGACTGAGCAAGTAAATTACGAAAGTGCAAAATTACTGTTTGAACAACCACAGACGAGACATTTTACATAAATTCTTCTCTCTTTTTTTTTCCAATGATGACGACTTTTGTCAAAGAAATGTCACTTCCTCTCAGAGTTTAGGCTGGCAGAAAAAGTAGGACTTGTGATAGTGGGGGACATTTGCTGGATTATTTCTAATGCTCACTAATGTCAGACTTATTGTAGGCTTTCCATGTGGCCCAAGGAGTCGGCAACTGCTGGAACAAAGATGATTGCGTACGTATACAACATGCTAGAAACATGCTGCCATCTCTGAGCATGATTTTGGAAGTTTGAACTAGTCTTTGTCAAACTAGCACAGTTCAGTCTTTGCATCAACAAAGGCAGAGAGGTCAAAAGAGAAAAAGAAGCAGGCCGAGGATTAGTCTTGTGCAGTCATGCATATTGCAAATTAGTTGGCATGTTTACTGGTCATTCCACTGAAATCCTTGACAGATGCTGAAGTCACTCTCCCGAAAAAAGTTAAGATGGCACAGTTCCCAGTTTTTATTGTAGATACCTAATACTACTGCATGGCGAGCAGCAGAGCTAATTGAGACAGTGCATTTCAGCTCAAGAACTTTACAAGCATTATGCTTGTAGTTCTTGAGATCAAGAGTGCCTGTTAGAAGTATTGATAAGGTGATGTAAAGATTATTTGAACACGGTTGTGCAGCATTGACAAGTAATGCAAAGACTAGTTCCTACTTCCTGTCCACGAGAAAGACGACATTAACATGCACTCTTTCCTGTCAATGCACACCCACTGTCTCGCTCCTTGTGTCACTCCTCACTCTCGGCTGAATCAGCTTCAGATGTCAGTCATTCTGTGGATATAAGTTTGATTTGCATTCAAATTGTGGAGGTTGATTTTTGCCAAAAAACTAACTCATTTCTGTTGGTCACGACTCTGTCGTGACTCTATTCTGCTGTGTCTTCCAGGCGGAAAAACTCCTGACCCTAAACTTGCTGCTCGTACCTATGCTGACATCATGCATGAGAGAGCATTGAACCAGGAGCAGGTGAGCTGCAGATTGCGGGTGTTTTGCTGTAATCTTGTAAATGATCATGAATGTATTTCTGTTGTGCTGGCTACTGGGTCCCTTTATATGTGGGAGGCTCAAAACACTGTATATTCAACATATGGTTGTATGAAAATGGCAGGACAGTGAACAAAGAAGCTATGCATGCTGGTACTTGGGTTGATTACACCCCCGCTCTGCCCTCCAAAGCCTGAAGCAAGAGTTAACGCCATCTTAAAAGATGAAGTCCATCAGGTTTTGCATCATTTTGATGTAAAACAGTCCCTCCATTTGTCTCTTGTTAAAAGCAATAAAGGAGGATGAAAGTCAGAACAAAATGGTAAAATCTTATGCATTTGTTATTCATTGGTTTATAATTAAGCATGCTGTGAGATATTTAGTATGGAAAGAGTGTCTGGGGCCAAGTGGACAAGAACAGTCCATGCAGTCAGTCTTACTGCTAAATATCCTCCTGAATGGAAGATCAGTTGCTGCAACAGTAGCGTCTCAGGTTGAAAGGAATACTAAGTGTTATGATCCTTCTGCAGGCTGGACTGCGTCAGCAGATGCAGGAGAAGGCCAAGGCAGGGGAGTTGCATTCCGTGAATGGATCATCAGCATCAGATGCCCAGAAGCAGGCCGGGAAACGCCGTCGCTGGGACCAGGCTGGAGACACTGGTGCATCAGCAGCCAAGAAGAAGTCATCATGGGATGCTGCTGAGTCCACAGCCCCCACCCCTTCAAACAGTCGTTGGGATGAGACGCCAGGTCGACCGAAAGGGAGCGATACGCCTGGTGCCACACCTTCCTCTCGACAGTGGGATGCCACACCGGGTCACGCCACCCCTGGTGCTGCCACACCAGGTCGAGACAGTACACCAGGGCACCAGGCCAGTGCCAGGAAGAACAGATGGGATGAGACACCAAAAGCAGACCGGGGTCAGTGCTTGTGGGATGTCTGTCTTGCTAAGTTGAATATGTATCTGCTGTGCATGTGTTTGTGTTTTATGTCCTGGTTTGAATTTGTCTTTTATTGGTGTGCCTGTTGCACAGTGCTGTAAATGCAGTGCATGAACATAAAAAACAACAGCAAAACAAAATCCCAAGCTGAATTTTCAGATCATTTGCTTGCTGCCTATTTTGTGTGTATGTGTGTGTGTGTGTGTGTCCATATATGAATGATGGTGGTGGGTGGTGGGCAGGGTACTGCAATGATAGGTGTGGTTTTACTGGATGGTTACAGAAACCCCAGGTCATGGGGCGGGCTGGGCAGAGACACCCCGCACAGATCGCGGAGGGGCAGATCTGATTCAGGACACACCAACGCCAGGTGCCAGCAAGAGGCGATCCCGGTGGGACGAGACCCCAGGGGGTGCCACACCAGGGGGCATGACCCCAAACTTTACTCCTGGTGGACTGACCCCCTCCGGTTTGACACCGTCTGCTATGACCCCCAGCGGAATGACCCCCAGTGGAGGCTTGACTCCGTCTGGAATGACCCCATCTGGTATGACCCCCTCTGGCCTGACCCCGAGTGGAGTGACCCCAACTGGTCAGAAAGCCATGGCTATGGCGACCCCTACTCCTGGCCACCTGATGTCCATGACACCGGAGCAGCTGCAGGCCTACACATGGCAGCGTGAGATTGATGAACGGAACCGCCCTCTTAGTGATGATGACCTAGACACCATGTTTCCACCTGGATACAAGGTTTGTAGACTGTTGGCGTGTCTTTATTTGTGCTTGTAGGTCTTTACTGGGGGAAGGTGCTGTGGATCTGTCTGCTGTCGACTAAGTGACTTTGATCAGACTGAGGAATTTGAGAACATTTCCAACTTTCAGTTTTGCAGTGCAGGAATCAAAGGCGGAAAAAAAGCAGCTTAAATTACTGGAAGTAAATGAATGATCCCCCCCCCCCCCCCCCCCCCCCCCCCCCGGCTTTTCCACCTGTTGTTATACAGTATACCTTTTCCATTATGCATTGTTCATGCTGTGTTTGGATACTTCACATTCCATGTTTTGACAGACATTTTTTTAATAGATTTGAAACAAATTGGGGGGGGTGGGGGGATTTGCTGGCATATATCTTTCTCTGTGTTTTATTTCTTCCCCTTCCAGTTGAAAAAAAAGAGTTATTATTTACAGCCTAGTTTTATTTTGTTGGGTTTGGCCCGGATGGGGGATAGCAGGTACTCGTACATCTTATACATTTCATTAACGTGCTTTCAGGTGCTGCAACCCCCAGCTGGCTACGTCCCAATCCGCACACCGGCCCGTAAGCTGATTGCCACACCAACACCCATGGTAGGGGCAGCAGGCACACCAACCGGTTTCCGCATGCAGACCCCAGACAGCAAGACAGCCATGGTTGACATGCAGCCCAAAGGAAACCTGCCCATGATGAAACCCGACGACATGCAGTACTTCGATAAACTCCTGGTGAGTGCACGCTGCCTCCTCCTTGTGAATGCTTGTTGATCATGTTGGGAATAATGCTACATCACATTAAATTATGGCAGGGCTGTGGTTCAGAGCAAGAGCCATTGCTCTCTAAATCCAAGTTAAGCATGATGGACTGTGGTCACTGTGTGGATGGCTGACTGTTATGTGCTATTTCTCCAGTCAGTATTGATGTAGACTGCAAAACTGCTTTGGTTGAGACTATAATTTTTATAGTATGAATCAAGCTTCCCTGTGTATGTATAAACTATAATTCAGGCAAAAACATCACATACCCAAGTTATACTCAAAGATCTTGTGGTCCATGTCAGAGTTTTGTGGATTATGGAAACATCTGAATAAGCATTTTATAAACTTGCAACTTGATGATCCCACATGGATTGTACACTATTAGACTTAATCTGCTCAGGTCCTTTAAAACTGTGTTTTTGTGTTCTTGACAATGGGATGTCTTCAAGGTACCAGGGTGTTTTCACACAGTAGGATGTCACCCCCACTCAGTTCTGACAGTATGGTCTGCTCTTCTACAGGAAAGGATGATGCTCATGTTTAGTGGAACTCAGAGCACCTGTTTGACCCGCCCCAAATAGTGATACAGATCAACACCATTATGATACAGATCAACGCTGTCTGTGGGTGGGCACAGATAATTGAAATAGTAAAGTGACTTGCGAGGTAGGAGGAACAGGGCATTGAAATAGTAAAGTGACTTGCGAGGTAGGAGGAACAGGGCATATTGGAACTACTTCGTTTTCGAAGATGGAGGTTAAGTAAGAGTTGTAGTGACATGTCTGTGGTGTGTCTGATTACAGGTTGAGGTGGATGAAGAAACCCTGTCACCTGAGGAACAGAAAGAGAGGAAGATCATGAAGCTGCTGCTGAAAATCAAGAACGGAACGCCACCGATGAGAAAGGTTAGTTTGCAATGATGTGGAGGTGTGTGAACTTTCTCCCACCATGTATATCTTCAGGGGGCTGTTTTCTGAACCTTTTTTTATTTTTTATTTTTTAAAGATTCAGGCACAGGTCCTTGCCTTGACACCAGACAAAAATATTTCCATAACAGATTTGGGATTCAGAATTGATCTTAAAAAGTGAATTTCTACCTTGCCTTTATACGTGACAAAATTGTTTCCATACCAGTTAACAGATGTAGGTTTCAGAATCATATTTTTAAAAAGTGATTTGTTTTTTTCCTTCCAGTGTTCAGTCCAGCATGGAATCAAGGTGCAGAGTGTGTGTGTAATATGAATGAATAGTGGTATGTCTGGAATTTTTGTCTGGTCAGTTTACATGTTTGCAGCATCCATGTCCTTGCAAGCATACATACAGCTTGTGAGATACAAGGTTTTGCACACACACATGTACCATATGTGTGTTTACTACAAAACGTTTGCAAGATCATGGTTGGTTGGTTTGTTACATCAGTCCTCTGATGGACCTTTCTTTCTTGAATGACAGGCTGCACTGAGACAGATCACAGACAAGGCACGGGAGTTTGGGGCAGGACCGCTCTTTAACCAGATCCTCCCGTTGCTGATGTCTCCCACACTGGAGGACCAAGAGCGCCATCTGTTGGTGAAGGTGATTGACCGCATCCTGTACAAGCTTGATGACCTTGTGCGTCCTTACGTCCACAAGATCCTTGTGGTTATTGAACCATTGCTCATTGATGAGGACTACTATGCCCGTGTGGAAGGCAGAGAAATCATCTCTAATCTGGCAAAGGTAAACTTTATTCTTTTATTTTGATTTCTGTTGCTATGTAAGCTAAAGTTCTGAAATTATAATATTTATTGACATCTTTTAATTTTGCATTAAGCTTACAGCTGCAAACCATGCTGCCGTCATTATTATGAATGCAACAAAACAGCTCACAAGGAAAATACACGGCTGATTTGTATGCGATTTTTACCAGTTCATGGAAAACATTTGAAATAAACTTTGGCCTTTTTCTGTGTGCACTCTTCTAATTTATGTATATATACAGACATGAGTAAATGTTGCCATCGGGAAACCCCCCAAACCAGATATTAAAGTTGTCAGCTGGATATTGTTATGTACTTTGTCTCATGTTGCATGTTCATCTAAGCACCTTCGCTGTAATTTTGTCTCCCCAGGCTGCTGGTCTGGCTACCATGATTTCCACCATGCGTCCTGATATTGACAACATGGATGAGTACGTCCGTAACACCACAGCTCGTGCCTTTGCTGTCGTGGCATCTGCCCTGGGCATTCCCTCCCTGCTGCCCTTCTTGAAAGCTGTGTGCAAAAGCAAGAAGTCTTGGCAGGCTCGCCACACAGGCATCAAAATTGTCCAGCAGATTGCCATCCTCATGGGCTGTGCCATCCTGCCTCACCTCAAGAACCTTGTGGAGATCATTGAGCATGGTCAGTTTATATTTTGGCTATTCTGTGTAGTCCTGTTGTATGGTTGATCATTGTTGGAGTTTTGTTTTACAGGCCCATGTACAAAGTTTGAATCAGAATATTCACATGGGGAAGTACATGCACACATAGCAATAATATTGATACAGATTATACAGCTGGCCATTTTCATATATTTTCCTAGTAGTGTACCACAAGAGAGAGTAGGTAGAGCATCTCAGATGGGCAGATAATGGTTTCTTTGTTTGGGTGAATCTTGCTGCTTGTATTGACAGTCACCATTTGCACAGTGGCCAAGTGGTTCAGATCAGTGGTAAGTGGGTGTGGGTTTGAGGTACTCATTTTGACTTTTGATCCGGTGGGGAAGCTGACCCATTTGTGTGGTCAATGAAATTATTGTTCTCGCCCTGATGTAACCGCACTGGTTGACTGGGTGTAAAATGTCAATTATTTATTTATTTCATCTAGTTTGTTTAAATCTCTTGCTGTCTTTCTGTTTTATGTGATTATGGTTTCTTTGTTTACATGTGCACATGGATATGTGTGTGCAGGTTTGGTGGATGAGCAGCAGAAGGTTCGAACCATCACTGCCCTGGCTTTGGCTGCCCTTGCTGAGGCAGCAACTCCCTACGGCATTGAGTCCTTTGACAGTGTCCTCAAGCCACTTTGGAAGGGTATCCGTCAGCACAGAGGAAAGGTGTGTACTGACATAGCTTCCATGAGTTTTCAGGGAGATGAGGAGGTTTTGATAATACAGAGGCAATAAAAAATGTGCGTTGATTCAAGCTTGCGGAAAAATGTACTTTGAGGAAACGTCAGTTTTTAGAGTACTACGAGTACTTTGAAGAAGAAAGAAGTGCAAACAAGTGCAAAGTCTGAAAGAGGAAGGGAAAAAAAGAGGATTATTTGTCTTCACATGTCCAGTTCATGTGTCATGTAAGTAAACTTCAGAAATTTGGCGATGATACACATGCATCTATTCAGCACAGAGGGTCACTTTTGTATTTCTGTTGCTTGCGTTAGATGCAAGCCAAGTATTTGTTGCTGCAGTATTGTATTTGGTATTGACTTGTGTGTTGTAGGGTCTGGCTGCCTTCCTGAAGGCCATTGGTTACCTCATCCCTCTCATGGACGCCGAGTACGCCAACTACTACACTCGTGAAGTCATGTTGATCCTCATTCGAGAGTTCCAGTCTCCTGATGAGGAAATGAAGAAAATTGTGTTGAAGGCAAGTATGCTGTCCTGGGATGTGTGGCACTGTGTGCCATATTACAGTTACCACCCTTTGTGACATATCCTGCTTCGTAATGCAATTTTTAGTACAAACAGCAGAAAAAGACTGGCAGTTTATACACTCAGTGTGCGAAGCTTGTTAGCAATACCCCATGCATGAAAGCAGCATTTGCTAGAATTAAGTGGCAGTGCTTGCAACTTAAGGGGGGATATGGTAGTGCAAACTGATTTTTTTTCTTTGTCAAATCAAGATTTTGCATTTAGGGTCATTTGAAAGACCTTACATTGTAAGTTTAAAAAAGTATAATTATATGTTGTTTTCGACACCTGTTGCCATGGAAACAATCAAAGATGGCCGCCAAACAACCTTTTTAAAAATCCCTACTCCTCCAAAGATAATGCACATAGAACAAAACTGCCTTTTGAACTTTAATTAAGAACACAATATCAAACTTCATACAGAAGGTTTTATGGATATCTTCATTTTTGACTTTTTACAAATATTTTACATAAACATCTGGAAAATTCAGTGATTTTTATATATTCCATGTTACATAAATACAACAATTTTCACTTTATCAATAAAACCTTCTGTATGAATCAAGATAAATGTATAGAGTGACACCATGTCAGGTTTCAAAGCTGTATCTTTATTACAACCAGAGCCTTAGGAATTTTAAGCTGAAAATATGCAACAAAAAGTAAAGTAACAGAAAACGATGGAACAAAGTCATCATCACCGTGTGCTTGTATTCCCAACATCATGATCACTTGATTGTCTCCAATACTGCTTTCGTGGCTAAATACAACCATTCTTGGGTTGACTTCATACGCTACGTTCTTCTTGTCACTGAACTGCGTTCGTGGAGACGACATTTAAAATTTCTTGTACTCGCAAAGATCGCAAGTCAAAGCTAGCTTTGATGCGAATCGAGCCCACTGATCCGATCCCTCACACACTGAAATGTACAGTCCGGTTTCTCCACAAGTTGGGCACGAAACGTCAGTCAGCAAACAAGTCAACTGGAACACATGAGAAGTAATCCAAGATTGTTCCATTCCATCTGCAACACGATCTGCAGCTCCCATCATCTCCCGTTTTTTTTTCTTCCGAGAGGCACCCCACCACTTTCGGTTCACACAGTGTGTCTTCACGGTCATTCACCATCACTTTCTTCTCAGCTTTCGCTGTTCGATATAAAAGCACTTTGTCATGAGTCCGCTTATTTTGCTTCTGTGGCATCTCTGGTATTGATGGCAATACACAGTTTCGGGAAAAAAGTGTAACTTTAGGGATTATTTGCAGAAATACTTCGTGAATCGATTGAGCTGGTCAGATTTGTTGACAAATTATCAACAAAACGGAAATCAAGTGCACTGCATTGTGGGAAGGCCGAGTACAGCCGAGCGTGGCCGGAGTCTTGGTTCTGATTTCTGATTGGTCGATTTCAGAATCCAATGATGTCATGCTGGTCACTACTCCATATAAGGAGATTTCCGTTGAAAATCAAGGGTCGGAAACGGCGGGAAATCTATTCATGGTCGGTCTCGGCGATTATGACGTCGAACTTGGAACAAAGAAGAGAGGTCGACCTTTCCAACGATACCAAACTTGACCTACTTTTCGCTCGACTTGGGGCCGTCGTCAAGGGTCAAACAATGTGCTTTTTTCCCCAAAATAAATTCAAAACAACGCGACAAACTTTGATAAGCACTCTTTATTGGCACAGTTGAAGGCATTAAAAACAATTTTCATGCAAAACATGGCTGAAAATGTGTTTAATAGGTGTCAAAGAGACGTATGTGCAGGAAAAAAAAAAAGTTACAAAAAACTTTTTGGGTCAAATTTGCACTACCGTATCCGGCCTTAAGGCACAGTAGTGCAAATTCAACCAAAATCACCTCTTTTTTTTTTTTTAGATTTGAAATTTTGCTCAGCTTTAAACAAAGTTAGAGCAATGAAACTTTGCATGGTGCTTGTATGGATAGTTGTCTTAATTTTGTCAGAAGTATTTGGTAGTAATACAGTTTGTTTTCATTTTATGATACTTTAACTGGGGAAGAAAGGCATTGTTTCCAAGGCAATGGGTGGTGAAAATTACAAAATTCAGTGTTTGTCAACATTTTTAAGCAAGAAGCTTACTACTAAGCCAGAAAAAGTTGATATAGAAGCTAATTTTGCTCTGTGGTGTCTGGCCTTAACCAGTGACTTTGTTGATGTCTTGGTGAACTATCCCAGTGGTAAAAAGAGAACTCAAAAGGATCTTTTGCAGAATTTTCCACAGAGCTCGATTAAAATTTTTGTTGTTGCAACTAATGCATCTTAAGCATCATTGAGTCATAAGCCATATCCATTTCAAAAGAGGGGTAGGGGGTTGCTAAGCATTATAACGTGTCTGATCCATTGAAGCAATGGGGCACAGACAAGCGTGCAACACAAGGTAAACAGGTTGCTGACAAAGAAGTGTGTGTTGACCAGGTGGTGAAGCAGTGCTGTGCCACTGATGGTGTGGAACCCCAGTACATCAAGGATGAGATCCTGCCCCCCTTCTTCAAACACTTCTGGAACCAGCGCATGGCACTTGACCGGCGAAACTACAGACAGGTAAGTCCTCACCCAGGTGAATCCAGCAGCGTCATCAGAAGTCTACCAGTAAATCATACTGTGGTTGGTGATACCAAACTTTGCCTTCTATACTCCCAAGGTAATAGCAAAGGAAACTAAATTTTCTTGCTTCGTGTGATGTCATTAACTGGAATGGACAATTATGGATGGAGTAATAAAGAGAGTGGTGATTGTACCGTCAGTAAATGTCATAACAGTGTGGACGATAAAAACTTGTGACTTGTTTGTAGAAGTGGGAGACAGCTGTTAGTGCCTGTATGGTTATAAAAGTAAGATTTGTCAAAACATCAAGCCACTCACGAATCACAAGACTGATAATTTTGTTGTGCTGTGCTAGGAATGGTTTGACACACTTGCAGTGAGTGGCCTTGTTGCATGGGGTTGGTCTTGTACAGTGTTATAATCTGTTCATCTTGTTCTTCAGCTGGTGGACACTACAGTGGAGATAGCCAACAAGGTTGGGGCAGCAGAAATCGTGTCGCGTGTTGTGGATGACCTGAAGGATGAGGCTGAGCAGTACAGGAAGATGGTGATGGAGACCATTGAGAAGATCATGTCCAACCTGGGGGCTGCCGACATCGACTCACGTCTGGAGGAGCAGCTTATTGACGGCATTCTGTATGCCTTCCAGGAACAGACCACAGAGGTAAGTGCAGTCTGCACCAGCACGGATTTGTGCAGTAGAAATATTTGGGGTTGACTGAGCATTAGCAACTAAGTTTCTGTCAGTCTTCTTGCAGTAGCTTAGTACTTGTAGTGCAGGTGAAGGTGTTTTGCTGCTAGTATGCATAGTACAAAAACTTGTAATTTTGAAAGATGGAAGAAAAAATGGAATCGGCATAAAACCAGTTTGATATGAAATATAGTGTTCTACATTTTTCGGTTCCATAGACTATAGAACCACACAGAGGCCCTGATGGTTGACTGTCCCAGTCAGACTTCAGTGTTTGGGGAATTTCTAGTGATGTTGGTCATAATTTGATGTCATGCTTGCCCTGGTGTAATGTGAATCATGTGTAATGTTGCAAGTTGTAAAACCATGCTGTGTGTATTTACAGGATGTGGTGATGCTGAATGGGTTTGGCACAGTGGTGAACGCACTTGGGAAACGAGTGAAGCCCTACTTGCCTCAGATCTGTGGTACCATCTTGTGGCGACTCAACAACAAGTCAGCTAAAGTGCGACAACAAGCTGCAGATCTCATCTCGAGAATTGCCATTGTCATGAAGACTTGTCAGGAGGTCAGTGAGCTTTCCAAATGTGTGTGTGTGCTGTTTCTGTTCACAGGTGATTGAACCTTTCCATGGAAGTACGTTAAATATAATTTGGGGGGAAAGGAGGAGGCAGGCACAGTGTGAACTGTGATGTATTTGCTTTTGGGATGGACTGGATTTGTGAAAATATTGTCCTGTGGGGTCATTTTCATTCCACAGAGAAAGTCTTCTGCAACAGCAGAAGGAATGTTGCCAGAATTGTCCAGTAACACGACATTTCTGCTGTTGTGCATTGTTCAGATATTTCTGTGTGCAGGAGAAACTGATGGGTCACTTGGGCGTGGTGTTGTATGAGTACCTGGGAGAAGAGTACCCAGAAGTACTGGGGTCCATCCTGGGAGCCCTCAAGTCCATTGTCAATGTCATTGGCAT
Organism: Alviniconcha strummeri; assembly: GCA_963584105.1. Lineage (NCBI taxonomy): Eukaryota > Metazoa > Mollusca > Gastropoda > Provannidae > Alviniconcha > Alviniconcha strummeri. The sequence continues at coordinate 5,186,238 of OY757542.1, forward strand.
GACCAAGATGACTCCTCCCATCAAGGACCTCCTGCCGCGCCTCACCCCCATCCTAAAAAACAGGTCTGTGGTCTTGTCCTTTGTCTGCATTGGAAAGGGGAGGGATGAGAGGGTGATGCTTAGAATTGCTGTTACTGAAGTTAGAATGGTTTCTGGTGGTATGCCAATTGACCTAATGGTTCCTGATGCTATGTCAGTTGACCTAAGCGTAGGAGCATTTGTCTCCACGCCATTTTTTTTATCACAGTAACATTGAAGAGACTGATGTTTAATATCTGTTTAGGGTTCCATAGCCCCATTAAAAAAAACAAAAACCCCAGAGACCCTACAGGAAAGAGTTATGAATGCTGGAGAAAAAGGATGACATGCCAGTATCTCTTCCTCATAAGCCTTTTGCTTACCTTTAGTATATCTTTTGTTGATATTTACTTATTAGCACTGTATTGGATTCAGTTGCTTCCATCAGTTTACATAATGGTAGCAGTAAATGTTACACATGTTGTTGATATTTCAGGCACGAGAAGGTTCAGGAGAACTGCATTGACTTGGTTGGGCGAATTGCTGACCGTGGAGCGGAGTTTGTGTCAGCCAGGGAGTGGATGCGCATCTGCTTTGAATTGTTGGAGCTGCTCAAGGCCCACAAGAAAGCCATCCGCCGTGCAACCGTCAACACATTTGGCTACATCGCCAAAGCAATTGGGTATGTGGTCCAAAGACAAGTTTTCTCTGTTTCTTTACTGTTAATACAGAAATAGTTTAGCGAGGGGGGGAAGGGGGCTTTAGATTTTGCAGTTTTTTTAATACGTTTTTGTCATACTGCCCTGCATTCCCAATAAGTTGTAATCAAAATGTTATATTTTTTTCACTGATCAAAGAGGTTAAGATCCTTGGAATCTTTGCGTACAAATATTCCAGCAGTTTAGTGCTGTATTGGCTGAACAAACTTTCAAAGTTTTTTTTTTTTTCAACTTTCAGTCCCCACGATGTTTTGGCCACACTGTTGAACAACTTGAAGGTGCAGGAGCGTCAGAATCGTGTGTGCACAACAGTGGCCATCGCCATTGTTGCAGAGACATGTTCGCCGTTCACTGTGCTGCCAGCCTTGATGAATGAGTACCGTGTGCCAGAGCTGAATGTCCAGAATGGCGTGCTCAAATCCCTCTCCTTCATGTTTGAATACATTGGAGAGATGGGCAAAGACTACATCTACCCCATCACACCCCTCTTGGAGGACGCTCTGATGGACAGGTGAGTGGGTGCAGTTTCTCCTTCTGCTATCGCAGGCCTTTCGAAAGGAAGTGGTTCCAGCACAAAATACTGAGAATGATTTGTGGGGGCTCCAGTGCAGACAGCTGCAGGCCACATTTGTCATGCATGCAAGTCAGAACAGGTTCCCCTTAGCTTGCCTCTGCCTGTTCTGATGGAAAGGCTGCAAATGCATGAATCTTTGCTGTGCTGCTGTACATTGTAAGATACTAATCATTTCAATTGAAATTAATTTTGTGAAATAGTGTCTCAAAACTGGTACATGCACATTGCATGGATGTCTTTCAGAATGGCATGTTAAGGATGGAGAACCACAACCATGGTAATTAATTGTTCATGGACTCGTTTCCACAGGGACCTGGTTCACCGACAGACAGCGATGGCAGCTATACAGCACATGGCCCTGGGTGTGGCAGGATTTGGCTGTGAAGATGCCCTGGTCCATTTGCTCAACTACGTGTGGCCAAATGTCTTTGAGAGCTCCCCCCACGTGGTGCAGGCATTCATGGGGGCCATTGAAGGGCTGAGAGTGGCCATTGGACCTTCAAAAATCCTCCAGTACACTTTGCAGGTGGGTGGAAATTGGCTGCTTTTACAGTCATATTTTGGGCTGAAGTAGTTTTCTAAGTGAGCATGTTCATCAGGTTTAGATGGACAACTGATCTCGGTAATGGCACTTTCCTAGAAACTGGGTGGAATGTTTGGTCAAGTGGAGGAGGTTGAAAAGTTTGTAAGTAAACATAGTGCTTAACATCCATAGAAACCATAAGGCATATTAGGGATGGGTTAAGTTTGTTAGACCCTTGCACTTTTTGTCACATGTGGAAAAGATCCCTAGGCAATTGGAAATCAAAGAGGAGCAGTGAATTTTCCCTGCTGCTTTGTGTCCCCATTCCATCACAGTAGGTAAACTGGGTGGTGCTAGTCTTACAGCTGCTGTAGCCTCACCCAGGCTGTCCTGCAGAGGAGTGATGAAGTGGTAAAAAATGATGAGAGACCAGTTGCAATGTTTGTTTTTTTCCTTTCTGGCAGGGTCTGTTCCATCCAGCACGCAAGGTTCGAGATGTGTACTGGAAGGTCTACAACACTGTCTACATCGGAGCCCAGGACGGAATGATCCCTGCCTACCCCAGAATACCCAATGACGCAAAGAACCAGTTTGTACGATATGAGCTGGACTATGCCTTGTAGCTGTTGCAGACCCAACTCCTCAGTTAACTGATGCAGCACATTGAACAGGTGCTGTGCTATGATTCCATAGCCAGCATCAGTTGTGAACTGTATTGGGAGCTTGTGTTTCAGACATGACTTTTGTCACACTTTCTCCATCATTCACATTCACCGTGTTTTTATCACTGCAAAGCCATTCACCACTGGAAAGGCAGTGATTTTATGGATAGTATTTTGTAGAATTGCGTCAGGAGATGAACGGTTGGAATTTGCCAGTTTCATTCATTTGGTTGCTTCATTTTTATCATTTCACTCGCAAAAAGAGAACTGTTGGGAAGAGGCTTCAAGTGTGTTGTGTAACATCTTAAAGATGATCAAAGGTTTGGATTCTTTCAAAACAGCGATCATGGATTGTTTTTCTTTCTCCAATGCTTTCCTTATTCGTGACTCAGCAGAGCCAATTCTTTTCTCACATTTATGTGATGAAAGTATGTTTCATCTTTAACTTAGCAGCTGTACTATGTGATGTTTTTTCCTTTTCTTTTTGTCTCCTCTGTTTTTGTAGTTGTTTTTTTTAGATTTTGTATATGTATATTTTTTTGTTGGGGGGGGGTAACAAGACTGATGTCTGTCAGTTTCCTTGTTAAAAACAGCAACAAAATGTCACATCCAAAAACATTGGAAAAAGTTGTGTATGTAGAATGGGAACTTGCATTGTGTTAAAATGATTCTAGTTGTCGCATGAGATGTCAGTCGCTGTGTAATGTGTTCAAGCTCACATCACACATTCATGTGATCCATGTGGTTTATGAAGCAAGCAGTATACAGTCCTGCACTTGTAGTCATCAGTTTATACTGAAGGGGTTGGCCCATGCTGTGTGGTTGGGAGAGTGTGTGTTTTGGGGTGTTGTTGATGTGTTGGGTGGGTGAAGCAGACAAGACCAAGTCCATGGCAAAGGTGAAAAATAAAACAGAAAAGGAGAAACACTGCGATGAGGCAAATAAAAAAACATGAAAAAACCCCACGAGAAGCAGCAGACGTGTCGTTTGGAATCTGATGTCTGTTCAGGGGGAACGTTACCAAATTGGAGGGGAGGAAAGTGAAATGTCAGCTAGTGCTGGGGATATGCCCCACGTACCCACCTCCCTCTCTTTGTCTTTTTCCGAATCCCTTTGCAATGAAGGTGTGTAATAAAGCGTAAATTAAATACTCTTCATGTGTTTCTGTGTGTGAATGGTGACTGCTGAGTGTTAAGATCAGCATGTATGGATACATTTGCATGTTGAGTGTTTAAAGTATTTCAGATCATGCAATGTGACAGGGAGAAAAGCGCACAACAGGTGACCCATATGGTAATATGCAAAAAAGTTTATTGATGATTGAAGTAAGTAGACTTGCGCCCTTTTCAACACGTACGTAAATTACACATATGTCCTCTTTCATGCTTACAACCAGCATGGGGTTGATCAGACTTTCAGCATCACACAGCCGCTCTCCACACCAATGCTGTGTTTGAGAATTGCCCCCTGAACCATCCTGTTTGTTACAATTGTCTTGATGAAGAAAATTGTGTCTGTATACTTGTAACCAGAACACACATATTTTGAAATGTAGCAAAATGTTTTTTACGGAACCAGAAGGGTACAAATTAAGGCACCTTATTTCAAACATGGTAAAAATGTGCTGGTATACCTCAAAACAAACGCCCTGAAATAACTACTGGTTGACTGGGTGTAAAACACCAAGTTACTTACCTATTGCAAAACAAGTTGGGTGTTTGTTAGTGACTGACAACTGTCTACAGCCTTAGACTCAAGAGTGAAAATGGTCTGGGTGTCCCTTACAACTTTCTTCCTTAGATTCACACCACAGCCAGCTAGTACACACAAGTATGCAAAACTGTAAGTCTGTGTGAAGATGGCACTTTCAGACATGGAAACAGAAATTAGTGACAACATTTTTGCAAGATTCAGCTATAGCTAATAGTAATACTGAAATGTCACCTAACATAGTGCCACTTAAGATGTTTTACCAGCATATGTTGAAGAGGTGCTTGGCAGGGACCTAAATATTTACCAGGATGTGTTGGAAGAGGTATTTGGCAGGGACCTAAATATTTACCAGCATGGAAGAGGTATTTGGCAGGGACCCAAGTATTTACCAGCATGTGTTGGAAGAGGTATTTGGCAGGGACCTAAATACTTACCAGCATGTGTTGGAAAAGGTATATGGCAAGGACCTAAGTATCAGGAACTGTGGTGGTGCCCATTCCTGCACTACAGCATAGCTTCCAGCATATGTCCTTCACTGTGAAGGGCAAAATCATAGGACTCCATAAATCATGACAGCATTTTTTAAAGAGAAAAGTGAGCTAATAAAAGATCTGACCCTGGGTCCATGTTGGCTTACTCCTTTCTCTTACTTTAGGATGTCGTGTGATGGCTACAGTTTTTCTGATGTCTATATGACATCCTGCTGAATTTTGACTATTTGCCTCTTCCCATGAGGAGCAAAATTTAAAAATAAATGTCGCCAGTTCACTTTGACTCTTCAAGGCACTTTGTAAAAAGGGGATGGCAGCAGGAGTGCAGATTCTTTGGCAGGGAAAAGGTTAACTGCTGAGACCACCACTGCCTGTTCACACAGATGTACATGCTGTTTCAAGCACTGCACAATTATGCATTCTGTGACACTTGCCTCATCCATGGGAGAGCACCTTTTAACTATCACAGCAACCCTCATCATTGAACTGCACCTTTAACAACCACACTACACACATTCATTACTACCACCAACGCTCGTAAAATATTTGCTGTTTGGTTATGTGACAAGAGACACAGTGTTCCTCCATTGCCTGTATCATAGGAGAGGGACCACACAAATACACCTGGAGTTTTCCTGCTCGCAGCTTTAGCACAGCTTTCTGGATGTCCTCTAAGCTGATCCTGCCAGCTGCAATTAAAAATATCAACTTTATTATCTGATAATGTACTGAAATTTGACTTCTGGCTTGTCAGTCACAAAAAACAGTTGAGAAATGTTGCAATAGAACATTTAGTCAGCAGTTAAACAGAAACTGAAACAGAGAAAGATGTGTCAAACAGTTTTTAGACAGCTTCAAGATGTGAGGACTTGAACAGCAATATGCAGTTTCTCTTGATGCTCAAATGTAAATGGGTTGTCAAAGTTTCATACAAACTCATTTACTGCAATTAACATCGAACAGTACAACTGAATGGACTGTCTCAGAAAGTGCAGCATACCTTTCATGGACCCAGAAACCGTAGATTCCCTTGAGGCAAAGAACCAGGTACTGATGTTGGAATGAGATGTACTGAGACTCTCCAGCTGATCCTGAAATGGCCACCAAAAAGAAAGAAAAAACTGTGAGATGGGAAGTGATTCCAGGCTGAACAATCTGCTGTAAAAACTTAATGAAACCTTTCATACAATAATTGGTTAACATGTGTTTAGTTAACATGAGTCCATACCTGTCAGCCTATACAGTTTACCAGTATAAAATAGTTTATTTCTTTATTTTGGGGGGATATGGCCATACTGGAAAATGGATACAGGAAAACATAATTTTCATGAGACTTGGTTGTTGTTTTACACTGAGCAAAAAGACTGAAAAACTGGTGAATGAACAGCAGACACATGCCATCGCCAAATGCACACTGTCTGGTCTAGTGCAATAGGCTAAGAAATACCATCAGAAGTGAGATTTGAAGTCATGCATGTGTATTTTGCACAACATTGCTTCTTCCTTCCACTGCCACATGTGCTGGATGGAATTCAAAGTGCTGCTGCCACCAGCAAAAAAACAAAAGACCCTGGCCTGCTTATGGGAAATAAAGGTTCACAAACTCTGGACTAAGGTTTAATCCCAAAAGGGGTTGACAGCTATGTGAGTCGAGGGTGAGCTTTAGGGAACTTCTCCTGCAAGGATCAACTTCTCACAGCAAACCTATACACCAACACTTAAAAAAAAAAGACCCATCATAGAGGCAATATGTTGAACTGTACACATTCTGGCCATTTCCCCAAAACGGCAAGTTAGATGGGAAGAGAACCCGGAAAGTTTGTAGTTCATTTGTTGACAGCTTGGAAGCCAGTATATGTTACACCATGAGGCAACTGGTTTCTGCTCTTAACTGGATACAGAGCAAACCAACTAATATACCCAAAGAAGCTCAAACTAAAAGAAATAAAGTACTTCTATTGTTTTTTTCTTTTCTATTTGTAATCTTACTGCCATTAACTGTGATGCAAGCTGATGGTGAAAATTGTCAAACAAAGAAAGGGTTACTCTATTTAATTATATAGGACACACACAAAGGTGCATTAAAATGTTTTCTTCATATTCTGTAACACTAACAGATTGTTTTTTGCACTGAAATTTGGGTAAGCTGGAAAAGTAGCAAAACTGACCAACCCTGAAAATGAGTTCCGAGCAGGTTTTTGCACTGTACAGCAGCAGAACGTTGCCTTTGTAGGGCCCTGTGGGTGAGGCGTTGAGATCAGCAACATGGTTGACCATGCTGCAGAGAGGATTGATTCCGACTCCTCCTGCAATTAGCAGCACATCAGTGTCTTGCCCAGCTTTGGGGTCAAAGTAGAAATCTCCACCTGCTCTCAGCTGTAGAGTATCTCCTGGTTTGCACTGGAACAAAATTGCAGCACACACACACACACACACACACAAGGAATGTTTATTCTGTTTCACATGAGATTTTTATACACCAGCTGATGTAGACAAGATCATTCTTGGGCATTCCTTTCTATATTGTTAGGAAACATACAGCCTGACACAGTATTTTACTTTTTGTATGCCAATGAATACTTTTTTTTTTTTAAAGAGTAATGGAAGATGATCAGCATGTTCATGTGTGGTGAAATGAGTCCTGATGGTGTCAACCTCTTTATTAAAAATGGAGCCCATACTAAATAAAAAGTGTACATTTATTTGTATTACATTTATAATGTACCTCAGTGTTCACCTTATAAAAAAGGCAGAAGGGTGATACAAATACACCCAAATTATCTTTACTTGAACCAATAAGGCAGGAGGGTGTAACACACATGTGAATTACCCTAGTGTGTACCCATAGGGCAGGAGAGTGTAACACAGAATTACCCTACTATGCACACATAAGGCAGGAGGGTGTAACACGTAAGAATTACCCTACTGTGTGCCCATATGGCAGGAGAGTGTCACACAGAATTACCCTACTATGCATGCATAAGGCAGGAGGATGTAACACATAAGAATTACCCTGTGCACCCACAGGGCAAGATCGTGTAACCCCGAAGATTTACTCTACTGCGCACACATAAGGCAGGAGAGTGTAACATCAGAAAAATTACCCTACTGTGCACCCATTGAGCAGGAGGGTATAACACACATGCAAAATACCCAAGAGTGTTATGCACAGGTGAATTAACCCACTGTGCAGCCATATGGCAGAAGCATGTTGTTGTTATGCACATGTCCACTACCCTAACGTGCAGTCCGGCAGCAGGGTGTCATGCACATGTCCACTACCCTAGCGTGCAGTCAGGCAGCAGGGTGTCATGCACATGTCCACTACCCTAGCGTGCAGTCCGGCAGCAGGGTGTCATGCACATGTCCACTACCCTAGCGTGCAGTCCGGCAGCAGGGTGTCATGCACATGTCCACTACCCTAGCGTGCAGTCCGGCAGCAGGGTGTCATGCACATGTCCACTACCCTAGCGTGCAGTCCGGCAGCAGGGTGTCATGCACATGTCCACTACCCTAGCGTGCAGTCCGGCAGCAGGGTGTCATGCACATGTCCACTACCCTAGCGTGCAGTCCGGCAGCAGGGTGTTATGCACATGTGCATGATCTCGCTGAGCACCCGTAACGCACGAGAGTTAGCCTAGTGTGCACCCACAGCACATACGGGTGTTACACACAGATGAACTACCTTCATGTGCTTCTAGAACAGGAAGTATGACACATGTGAAGCACATGCACTTTAGGAAGCACCCAGAGGGCAGGTCGGTGTACGGCACATGACATGAATTATCTTCATGTGCATTCAGTTGAAAGGAGGGCACATATGGCCAGTGAACACAACCCCCCCCCCCCCCCCCCCCAGCATGCACCCAGAAAAAAAGAGGATCATGTGCATTCAGTTGAAAGGAGGGCACATATGGCCAGTGTACACCGCCCCCTCCCCACCCCCCAGCATGCACCCAGAAAAAAAGGATGCAAGGGATTTCATGTGTATTACCTTGGTGATCACCCAAAGGCAGGCAAGTGCATGGCACAAGATTCCAATTACTTTAAAGTGCATTCAACAGGCAGAATGGCATCTGGCATGTGTAAATTACCCAAGTATGCACCCAGAAAGCAAGAGGGCAGATGGCGCATTGCATTACCTTAGTGTCATCCAGTAGGCAGGTGGGTGTATGGCACATGTATGTAAACTACCTTTGTGTGCCCCCACAAGAGGCAGAAAGGTGCAATGACATGGGGAATAACTTCAGTATAAATGTGAATTATGGCACTATAAGAAGAGGGCAGAAGAAGAATTAAGCGGAATGTACCTTAGAGTGCACCCAGTATGTAGCAAGGTGTATGGCACATGCAAATTACCTAGTGTGCACCCATAGGCCAGGATGGTCTACATGTAATATATATACATGCATGTACATTTAGCTGTGTTCCGATGGCAGTTTGGTGTACACGTGGCATGTGTTAATACCTTAGTATGCACCCAGAAGGCAGGAGGGTGTTTGGAGAATTTGATGGCCAGCTGCAGGATGCCCTGTGTGCGCAGCAGTGTCGGGGATGAACACATGGAGAACCCACCCACCGTCTCCAGGCCTGGAATGTAAGTGTCTACCCTGCATCAGAGTAAAGTCACCAGCATTCAGCTTCGCAGTCACAAATAGCTAGTGTCCATATTCTACTTTGAATGGGAACAATGTCAAAACAGATTATAATCTTCTGAGCCATGAGCATCTGGGCCCATATGTGTGATGAGCTAATAGCCCCCCCCCCCCCCCCCCCCCCCCGAATTGCGTTATCTTCTAAACAGTGATGACATTAAAAAAACTGGCATGCATGAAGTGCAAATACAACTATTCGTAACCCTTGAGATTAAAGTTATACACTCATTTTTGTACGTTTAAGCAGCCCAAGCGCTGTATAAAAATGGTGGCTCCGATGCTGCCATTACAAACAAGGCTACTATTGAGGAGAAACAACACTTGTACAGACCAATGCTGTCCACAAATTATTCAAGCAAATTTGGATTCATGCATTAAGACACATCAAAAATCAATACAGATGGTGAAGAAGAGACAGGCAAATCTTGAATGGGAAGGGGTCACTGGGTCACTAACATCTGCTACAATTTCCTTGAACCTTGAACCTAAACTGTTGTCATGCAGCATCCAATCAGTTTTGAGTTTTTGGCATCATGTTTGTTGCAACGTTGGTAAAACAAGTCTTCCCCCATCTAAAAATAAACAAAAGCTAACAGCTGTTTCTGAGGCTATTGGTTACTGAAGCATGTGGAAGGAGAGCTGGACTTATGGACCCTTCAGCAAATCAGGATTAGGGGCTATCTGCCTTCAACATTATGTGCTCATCATACATATGGGCCCTGGTGTCTACACGCTGCATTGCATGAAACCAAAGACACCCAAACTCACCTTCAGCTAATGCCCATGCCATGCTACCCAGACTGGCATCAACGTCTTCAACACATAACTGCAGTTAAAAACAGCTAGCGATACTGTTGTTGTTGTTGTTGATCGCTTTTATAAAGCACCATTCTCCGCTCTCGAGCAGACTCACTGCGCTCGCATGTGATTCTACATGAGTGAATAGCTTTTTTATAGCGTGTTTTTGAATATAATGAAGTCACTAAAACATAACTTCAGTCAAAAATAGCTGGTGTCCACACTCTACACTGACTGGCAGCAAAGTGACCAGTCAGTAAGTACGACATGGTGGTTTAGCTCAATGTCTACAGATACCACAAGGCTTCTTGGGGAAGGGGGTACAGAGGTGGGGGAAGAGGTAGATTACATACCTATCGCTACACTGTCACCACCAGAATAACTCCTGCATTAAGATGGGCAACGATGAGAGCCATTTCAATGTTTCATTAACTGTGAGGGACAAAGTCACAAGACAATGTCCACAGACCACAACTTTTGAAAGAGAAAGAGCTAAAGTGGACTCAAACTGAGATCCCTCTTCTTACCAGCCTAATGCCTTACCACTAGGCCAAACCGGCTCATGCAAAGTGACCACAACACTACTTGGCCATAAACAGCCAGTGTCTACACAATACTCTGAGTGGTAAACAGCTAGTATCCACACTTTATACTGAGTGTCAGCAAAGTAAACAGCTGATATCCACACTTTACCCCTGACTGGCAACAGTCTTGTTCATGTGTACTCTCCATCAAACAGTTCAGCTACTTATCTGACTCAAGAATTCTTTGCGTTACACTTATTAAGACCAAAACATTTGGACGCCACCCTTTTTTTCTAAGCTGCTCCTTTTGTCTGAAATTCCATGCCTCATGAAATGAGACACTTTCAGTCTACTGCTGTATTTAGAACTGCTCTGAAGACCCATCTGTTTAAAACCTACTGCTGCTAGCAAATTCTCTACTACACCCCATCCCCTAAAGAAACAAAAGAAAAAAAACTTGTACAAGTTGTAGCAATACACACCACTGTCCAGCTTTGAAGGAGAAGTCTCTGTTGCTGACTTGAAGTGACAACAGTTTGACATTGTCTGACACATTCTTTATTTCAAATACTGTGGCTGATGAGATGACCTGCAGCAACAAACCAAAGTGTTGTGTCAAACCACAATACAGGGATCATGTAAAATACCAGTGAATAGATATATATTATCAAAAACATAGCATAAATTGAACAAAGACATTATAGTATTAAAACATAGCATAAATTCAACAAAGACATTATTTCAACATGTGCAGAATGATGTCCAGTATGTTCCTCATTTCTGCAGCTGTACCTCTTTTCTTGAGCTGGCTTTGGTCTTGCTCATGTGGTCTCCTGTGGAGTCCATTGTGGACGTTGAAAACATCTTTATGCTCAACCATCTAGACTTGATGCAGAATCTGCACAATATGCGGACACCCAATTCAGTTCAGCACAAAAACAATGTGTGTGTGTGTGTGTGTGTGTGTGTGTGTGTGTGTGTGTGTGTGTGTGTGTGTGTGTGTGTGTGTGTGTGTGTGTGTGTGTGTGTGTGTGTATTTCATTCAATATACACACAATTAAATTCAGTTCTATACTGAAACAAACTGCACCAACATATCATTCAGTTTGCACACATCAAATTCAGTTCAGTACAAATTGTGATGCTAATCATGCTTATCACTCATATGATAATGGCAGCTATAAAAAAAATTGTCTGGTTTAAAAAAAAACTGTTTTAATCTTCACCACACTAGACATAATGGTGACATCAATATATATATATACAGATACCACACAGTGACTATTAGGTATGTCGGTAGATAATCTCAGTAAGGACAGGTCAAAATAATTGGCACACTCACAAGCAGGTATAACATGTAAAGCTACAACTTGTACAAGAGGCCAAAACAAACAACAATAAACACCAGATACCTTAATTCACCCCGCACTCTGACAAGACAGATGGAAAGAGAGAGGGGGTTGGACAGAGAGCTAGAGGTAAAGGAGGTGGGAGAGAGAGAGAGAGGTGTACACACATGCTATCTGTCAAGTGAGTCAATAAGTATCATTTGTGTCTGATTTAAATCTTTAAGCATGCAAGATACCAAGTGCCATAAAGCAAAAACACATTCATGCCTTTCAATAAGTATTGCCTTTCATTATTATGAAGCAAAGTGGTGAAATTCACATGTCAAGTAATTTGTGGATAATCATGTGCATACCTGTCAACCCATACAGTTTACCAGTATAAAATAAAATAAAATCATTTTTTGGGAGGATATGGCTGTACCTGGAAAATGAATACAGGAAAACATAATTTTCATGAGATTTTGTTGTTGTTTTAAATTGAGCAAAAAGATTGAAAAACCGTTAAACGAGCAGCCAATGAAAGCCATTACCAAATGCACAATGGCTGGCCTAGTGCAATATGCTAAGAAATCCCATCAGAAGTGAGATTTGAAGTTGTGCATGCATATTTAGCACAACATTGCTTCTTCCTTCCACTGCCACATGTGCCAATTGGAATTCAAAATGCCGCTGGTACCAGTGAAAAAACAAAAGACCCCAGCCTGCACAAGGGAAATACAGGTTCACAAACTCTGGACTGAGGTTTACTCCCAACAGGGGTTGACAGCTATGCATGTGTACATGTGTATGCACGTGTGTATGTGTGCATGTGAGCAAGCAGGCATAAGTGTATGTGTATCTTAGTGCATGATCTGATTCTTTTTCTCTCTCTGTGTGTGTGTGTGTGTGTGTGTGTGTGTGTGTGTGTGTGTGTGTGTGTGTGTGTGTGTGTGTGTGTGTGTGTGTGTGTGTGTGTGTGTGCATGTGTACATGCATTCATGCGTGCAAGTAAGTGAGTGAGTGAGCGTGTGTGCATGCATGCGTGGGAGTGTGTGCGTGTGTGTGTGTGTATTTCAGTGTGTGTGTGTGTGTGTGTGTGTGTGTGTGTGTTTGTGCATGTGTGTGTATGCATATATATGTGTATTGTTTGTGTGTGTGTGTGTGTGTGTGTGTGTGTGTGTGTGTGTGTGTGTGTGTGTGTGTGTGCATGCATGTGTGTGCACATGTGAGAAAAAGAGAGTGCATGCACTTGATTTACCTAATCACTGAGTAACCTTTTTAGGTAAAACACAAGCAAATGCTAATGCAATGAAAACCATAAATGCAACCATGGACATGTTAACTGTGTTATTGATGCTGTTTTAGGGGATCTGTATAGGAGGGGACAGCATAGTTGTGTGCACTGCTCTTATACAAGAAGGTTCTGTAGCTCCTCAGTTGTTGTTGTTGTGTGTGTGTGTGTGTGTTTTTTTTTTTTTGGGGGGGGGGGGGGATCCATCAGCTCACAAATACAACTTAAAAAAGATTGTGGATACTGTTAAAACATAGGGTTTTGTTGAATGGTTGTTGTTTGTCAGATCCTCCTTCTAATTGCTACCCAGTCCTAGTACCAGTAGTGTAGAATTTAGAGATTTGGAACCTGCCTCAAATTCAAAAGTTCAGCATGGTTATTCAACTTATTGTGAACCACTGTTTTGATTTTCTGCCACTGGGAACAGACACAACTGTTAATGATTATGATGTGGTTATTATTTGTCTATTTTCATACTGAATGATTCTGAATCCACAGGCCTTTTTGCCTCCATGATCAAAAGGTGATTAGATATATGTGTGCGATTTTTAAAGTAATATCCTTCTTACATGTCCATCAGGAACTTAATTAGTTCAATGAAATTAAAATAGCATTTTACCATTAAGGAAAGTGCCCCACTGAATTTAGAAAATTAGTTTGTGTTTTTAATGTACTCAGGAGTCAACCCACCGTGACGCAAACTAACACACTGCCTGAGGATAACAAAAAACAAAAACAAAAAGGCTGCGATATGACAGGCAATAAAGCTATGACCTATGACAGTGTTCGGCTATCAATCCCGTCAGTTGTCACTCATGAAACTGCCAAATAATCATTTACATATGTAAACCAAAATCTGAATGAATTTCAAGATCGGCTTCCTCGGTGTGCTCAAGTTCAGTTGACTTTTTGAGTATCCACTGTCAAATATTGACCATTTTGTCACTTTGCTCTTCTACCTGTTGAAAAAAAGGGATGTTTTTGGAAAGGCTGGTTTCTTTTTTAAAACCGGTATTTGGCAATACTCCTAGTGCGAACTAGGCAACTGAAACGTGACAGTGGAAGTCTTTTCACCCTCTCTCGACCCACGCTGATTGGGAACCACAAATGTCTGAAAATCGAAGGAGTAGCATCAAACGCTGTTCAAAGTACCTCGGTAACATATAGTGTTTACCCATCCCGGTGAGCTTGAGCACGAACCTTCTTCGTGCGAAACAAGCTATATGAAGCACTGCGTACCAGGTACACGCTGCATCTACTGTGTTATGTAGCAGACGCCAGCTGAAGGTTATAACAGCTCTTTTGCGTTGATTACGTCCCTTCGGTCGATGAGCTACAGAACTTTGAGGTCAAGAGAGGCCATCAGCGTATCGCACAAGTGCTAGAATTGTAACCCCTGTCTCTTCAGCGAGCGCCCCCCCCCCCCCCCCCCCCCCCCCCCCCCTTGCCATCTACCCGGTCCGGCCCTGGAATTTATGATAACAACAACATCTACACGGTCCGGCCCTTGGAACTGATGTCAACAATATCTATCCGGTCCGGCCCTGGAAATGTTAACAACAAATCACTGGCGGCCGGCATAACTGACTTTACTGACACGCATTTTTTGAAACCGCAAGTCAATGTCAGTCTGGGCGGCCGCGGCGGCACCCAGTGACTCCCGGTCGACCGGACAGGATAAAACCTGGATCATTTGTTAGTTCTTCCGATGTCGTGCAGACTCGTCGCACTCAGTCAATTTTGTTGTTGTGTAGAAAGAACTAACAAGCTGAAAGCTACGCAACGGTACTGATAATCCGATTGTTGATGGTGACTGGTGTGATTGTCAGATGCTTTCTTACAAAGGGACTGTTGACACGAAAGATCGAACTCGAAGTGCAAGCATCGGTTTACTTCCTCCTTCCTCCGAGACCCGCAGGAAAGGAGCCGGGAGTGTGGATCAAACTCTTAGTTCAGTGATCAAACTTCTTTTGTGCCAATGCACTGGCAAACATGTAAAGGGTAACAATCCGTACTGTGCAAAGCTTGAAAATGATACTTACAAGATTACGTCCCTTGCTGTGACCGCAGCCAGTGCCCACTTCGTTATCAGCCCAGAACTTAAGATCGTTGCGGACAGAGTTTGGGGACCGAAGCTTTGTCAGGTCATGTCGTTCCAAGAGAAGAAACTGTTCTGTCCAGGCTACACGTTGGCTATTCATCCACCATTTTCTGTTTCTTGTTGTTTGCTCCATGCAGCGACGAGTCGCTTCAGTTCAGTCTAGAATAAGTTTTGTACTGAGTTTGCTATACGATCGAAATTCATTGATACTGGAGAAAATGATACTTTGCAGTAAACTCTATGACTGAGGATGTTGTTAATCTCCATGGATTCCATCGTAGATTTTCTGACGGAAATAGACGTCTAACAATTTGTCGCTGATTCAGGCATAATTCAAGTTAAATATTGCCGAAAGGCCTTTTTAAAACATCGGTGAACAGTCATTACTATTCTTGTCCTTTTAGTTGTTTAGATCAATGTTATGAAGCAGTTCCTGTCCTTTTAGTTGTTTAGATCGATTTTATGAAGCAATGTTTGACTGATATTTATATATTGTGTTTCACCCTCACATGATCTACAAGGCTGACCAGGCTTTGAAAAACAACACGTACTTGTCAAATCAAAAACTGTGCAAAAGATCAAGCCATCTAAGTCAACTAAGACAAGTCGACCCAAGTTAACGCTTAAGCGGATTGAGTGGCGTTGAGTCAACACATTTGTGCTTATACTTGTGTACACTGTAGTCATTGTCTCAGTTGGGAAATGTTCCCGGGCCCTGGGAATTTCAGTGGATCACTTCTGAAGCCTGGGAAGCCAGCCGGACAACGGCCGGACCGGCCGCGTGACCAAGCTACGCCAAGCTGTGACACGTGACTGAGCCGAACCAAGTAGTGACCAGGTTGTGACCGAGTCATCTTGAGTAAGACAAGTCAAGTCACGACTAAACCTCACCCCCTGAGTATCGCTGCAACTGCTTCAATGCGACCGAGAGAGAGAGAGAGAGAGAGAGAGAGAGAGAGAGAGAGAGAGAGAGAGAGAGAGGAGAGAGAGAGAGAGAGAGAGAGAGAGAGAGAGAGTGTGTGTGTGCATGTCAGTGTGTGTGTGTGT
>OY757542.1:5202881-5216217 GCA_963584105.1 Alviniconcha strummeri
TCAGTGTAAACAAAACCAACGACTAAACTGATGTGTTTATTCATGATCATGAAAAAAAAAATAACATACAAATCAAATACGTTTGCAATTTTACCCAGCACTGGTATTTTGAACATCAAAACAGCCGGACTGGGAACAAAGACATGTACACAAAACCACTGAACGACCGTCACAAGTCAGTTGTATTGCCTGAGTACATTATGATTATAGCGCCCTAATGACTCACTCTCTATCACTCCCATCCCCGTCACTTCTTCCCCCTCCCCCCCATCCCCCCCCCCCCCGCCCCACACACACAGAGACAGAGGTACACCACACACATATATACATAAACACGCACAGAAGCACAACACATACACACAGAGGCACAATAACCCCCCCCCCCACCCCACCCCGCTCCAAAAACACACAGGCACAAGACACATAGCGGTACACAACACACATACACAGAGGCACAATACACACATACACACACAGGCACACACACACACAGGCACACACACACACACACACACACACACACACACACACACACACACACACACACAAACAGAACCAGGCACAACACACACACACACACACACGCCACAACACGAAGTCACAACACACACATATGCACTGACAACACACACAGAGGCACAGAACACACACACACACACACACACACACACACACACACACACACACACACACACACACACACACACACAACCACAACACGCGTAGACCACCCGCACACACGTATTGCAGTGCACTTTCAGTTCCCTAGAACGGCGTGTCATTTATTGGGCCCCAGCAGGTCGGGTGTTCCTCCCAGAACTGCTTGCCGATCAGGTCCGTGTGCAGCACCACTGTGGAGGGGCGTGCCCTCGTGTGGGCGTGGTTGCCCACCAGCGTCATCTGTCGGCCTGTGGCGCGGTTCCGACGCCTCTCCATCCTGGCAAAGATTCAATTTAAAAAAAAATGTAAACAAATAAATAAACACAAGGATCTATATCACTGGCACAGTGGAGGGAGGGAGGGAGGGGGCCGGGGGCGTGATTCTCCAATGGCTTCATCTGACGGCCCTCGGTAACCTTAAAGTCCTCCGCCCCCTTCCCCCCACCACCCATTCTTCAATTCCTGACAAAACAAGGAAATATCACCACCGCCAACAAAAGTGTACGCGCGCGCGCGCGCACGCACGCACACACGCACGCTCGCACGCACACACGCACACACTCACACACACACACACACACACACACACACACACACACACACACACACAACAGCAGCTGATCAGGGGCGTGTCTCTCAGCTAATACCGCTGCCCACCTTCATATAGAATCATTCCGGCTGTGACAGTTTAGTGACAGGTACAGCTACACCCCACCCGCCCACCCGCACCGTTCTCGGATTTCGGTCCGCCGTCAATTATCAGGAAGTGGAACAGTACATCTAACTGATTGAACGACTCCATTACACACACACACACACACACACACACACACACACACACACACACACACACACACACACACACACACACACACACACGCACACACACGCACGGACGGACGCATGCACGGACGCACGCACGCACACACACACACACACACACACACACACACACACACACACACACACACACACACACACACACACACACCAGCAACAACAACAGCAACAAAAATACGACAGTCCGTACTCTGCATCGTATGAGTATGGTGCCCTTGCGATACAACTCCGACAGGTTGTTGTAGTTGATGTTGAAGTCAGAGAAGAGCAGCTCATTCTTGTCGCTGGACAACGTGCCCTGCATCAAAGAACCACCACCACTTACGGTTAGCTCCCTTGCCGGCAACGTCAAGGCCCTGCAGCAAGGAAACCCCACCACTTACGGTTAGTTCCCTTGCCGGCAACGTCAGGCCCTGCTGCAAAGAAACCCCACCACTTACGGTTAGTTCCCTTGCCGGCAACGCCAGGGCCCTGCAGCACAATGGTCAGGGAGGGACTGACTGTGAGAGGGCGGAAGGTAAGGACGGAGGAGAACAATGGAGGAGGTGGCTCATCGTTCGCGCGCGCGCGCACACACGCACACACAAGCACGCACGCACCAAGGCACACATATATACAAACATATGCACAAACACACACACGCGCGCGTGCGCGCACGCACGCACGCACGCACACACACACACACACACACACACACACACACACACACACACACACACACACACACACACACGTACATACACACACACGCACGCGCGCACGTACGTACGCACGTACACGCACACACGTACACGCATTGTTTGATTGTTGTTTTTGTCCAGTATCACCGAGTGCATAACAGATATAAAATAAAATGTTCACTGATTTGACACACACGCTTCGCCCTGACAGAACCATCCTGGATGATTGGGAGTAAAAAAAATTAAAAAGTTCCTTCCTTAACACACCCAGACTGAGACACACAGGCAGGCAGGCAGACCGAGACACAGACACAGTGACAGAGACAGAGACAATGAGAGAGACAGAGACACATAGAGAGTGAGAAAGACAGAGGTTAAACAGAAAGGCAAGCAGACAGAGACACAGAGAGAAAGAGACAGACAGAGACACAAGGTTTCAAGGTTAATTGAGCCTTTTTCCCCTGCGGGCTAGAAAGCCAAGTTGCAGTCACACAATGTAAACATTTCTTATAAACAAGTACACTGGGAGAAAGAGGAGACTGAGACACAAAGAGAGTGAGAAAGACAGAGACTGAAACAGAAAGGCAAGCAGACAGAGACGCAGAGGGAGTGGGAGAGAGACAAAAACACAGAGAGAGTTAGAAAGACAGAGACTGAGACAGAAAGGCAAGCAGACAGAGACACAGAGGGGTGGGAGAGAGACAGAAACACAGACACGGTGAGGGAGAGAGGGAAAGAGGAAAGAAGACAGAGAAGGAAACAGCTGACCTTGAGTCGTTCCTGAGCCTGCGCTGGGGACAGTCCTTTCTCCTGGACCAGCTTCCAGAAACACGTGTTGTACAGGTTGTTGATGTGGCCTGCACGGCAGACAGTGGGTACAATCAGCCCTGCTGGCCGCCTCTGCCCTGACGCCTCTCAATAAATCTTAATCTTACCATCTCCACAGCACTGCTGGCAGCCTCTACCCTGACGGCTCTTACTGTCTTAATCTTACCATCTCCACAGCACTGCTGGCAGCCTCTACCCTGACGGCTCTTACTGTCTTAATCTTACCATCTCCACAGCACTGCTGGCAGCCTCTACCCTGACGGCTCTTACTGTCTTAATCTTACCATCTCCACAGCACTGCTGGCAGTCTCTACCCTGACGCCTCTTACTAAGTCTTAATCTTACCATCTCCACAGCACTGCTGGCAGTCTCTACCCTGACGCCTCTTACTAAGTCTTAATCTTACCATCTCCACAGCACTGCTGGCAACCTCTGACTTGACGGCTCTTACTAAGTCTTAATCTTACCATCTCCACAGCACTGCTGGCAACCTCTGACTTGACGGCTCTTACTAAGTCTTAATCTTACCATCTCCACAGCACTGCTGGCAACCTCTGACTTGACGGCTCTTACTAAGTCTTAATCTTACCATCTCCACAGCACTGCTGGCAACCTCTGACTTGACGGCTCTTACTAAGTCTTAATCTTACCATCTCCACAGCACTGCTGGCAACCTCTGACTTGACGGCTCTTACTAAGTCTTAGTCTTACCATCTCCACCACAGCACTGCTGGCAGCCTCTACCCTGACGCCACTTACTAAGTCTTAATCTTACCATCTCCACCACAGCACTGCTGGCAACCTCTGCCCTGACGCCTCTTACTAAGTCTTAATCTTACCATCTCCACCACAGCACTGCTGGCAGCCTCTCCCTGACGCCTCTTACTAAGTCTTAATCTTACCATCTCCACCACAGCACTGCTGGCAGCCTCTACCCTGACGCCACTTACTAAGTCTTAATCTTACCATCTCCACCACAGCACTGCTGGCAGCCTCTACCCTGACGCCACTTACTAAGTCTTAATCTTACCATCTCCACCACAGCACTGCTGGCAGTCTCTACCCTGACGGCTCTTACTGTCTTAATCTTACCATCTCCACCACAGCACTGCTGGCAGTCTCTACCCTGACGGCTCTTACTGTCTTAATCTTACCATCTCCACCACAGCACTGCTGGCAGCCTCTACCCTGACGCCACTTACTAAGTCTTAATCTTACCATCTCCACCACAGCACTGCTGGCAGCCTCTACCCTGACGCCACTTACTAAGTCTTAATCGTAATTACCATATCCACAGCCCTGTTGACATCCTCTACCCTGACGTCTCTTACTAAGTCTTAGTCTTATTTACCATCTCCGCCACAGCATGACGGAGAGCACAGGACAGATCTACAAACATCACAACGGATACCTTGCTGGTGTCTTTTGCGTGTTGTGTGCGATAGTCTTGGCTTGTTGCCATCAGTTACCCCCTTTCCCTTGTTCCATTCAAAGAGCACTATCATTAGACAAATAAAAACTGAAAGAAAAACACACGATAATTGTTCCAACAGCAAAAAACGCATCGCCTCCCTTCCGGTGTTCACTGACCTGACTGGCTGGTAGGTTCAGTTCACATACATTTTTCTACATCCCGCTGCTCTCTCTCTTACCCCCCCCCCCCCCACCTCCCGCCCCTCCAGCGTTCACTGCCTCCACTTCTCCCTCTCTCACCTCTCCATCTCTCCTTCCCTCTCCATCTCTCTCCCTTCTCGTCTCTCTCCCCCACCCCCTCCTCCCTCCCGCTCTCTCCCCACCCCACCCCCCCGCCATG
Source organism: Alviniconcha strummeri (assembly GCA_963584105.1). Classification (NCBI taxonomy): domain Eukaryota; kingdom Metazoa; phylum Mollusca; class Gastropoda; family Provannidae; genus Alviniconcha; species Alviniconcha strummeri. The sequence continues at coordinate 5,207,703 of OY757542.1, forward strand.
TCTCACAGTCGGCCTGCCGCCAGCTGAGGTAGTCCTTGAGGTTCTGGTCGGACGGGTAGAGCACCACGCGGGCGTCAAAGGCCGGGGCGTACTGCAGGTCCTGGGTGCTGAAGTAGCGCGGCCACAGCATGGTGAAGGACGAGGAGAAGAGGCTCACCACGTTCGTCATCAGCTTGCTGCAACGTCAGGCCACACCGTTACGCGCGAATCGTCAGTAACGTCCAGAGCAGGCCCATCGACATCACACGTTACCGTCACTTCATGCGTTACCGTCACTTCACACGTTACCGTCACTTCACGCGTTACCGTCACTTAACGCGTTACTGTCACTTCACGCGTTACTGTCACTTCACGCTTTACCGTCACTTCACGCGTTACTGTCACTTCACACGTTACCGTCACTTCACGCGTTACTGTCACTTCACACGTTACCGTCACTTAACGCGTTACCGTCACTTAACGCGTTACTGTCACTTCACACGTTACCGTCACTTCACGCGTTACCGTCACTTCACGTGTTACCGTCACTTCACGCGTTACTGTCACTTCACGCGTTACCGTTGTGAGCAAGTGCTCTTTGTACGTTTTACACTAATCCCGCCCCGCTTAACGGATCAATGCAATTTCATTACTGTACTTTAGTAACCCGGGAACCGGAGCAGACGACGCTTTTGTTTTGAAGCGCGGCGTGTGGCGTAACGCCACATGGCCTTCACACAGCCGACCGGCGATAGCCGCCAGTGCGCGCCTTTTTCAAATCTGTTTTTCTCCCTTAACATTTTGACCGCTTGTTTGTTTACCTACTCTTTGTCTATCTAGTCCTTTTTTATGCACTAAGCTATGTATAATATAATTTGGCATCTTAGAATGTTTATTTAACGTTGATTTAGACGCAGGATCGAGCTTAATTAGTAGCCGATGCCTCTCTAGGTCCATTCTTTTATAGCCGTCGTCTGCATGGCGCGCTTTGTTTAGTACTAGTAAATGGTAGTGAAATGTTGTTTTGATTCGATTAAAGTAATTCTGTGTCGATCAATGCGTTGTCGTATAGTATTTTGCTTAGCTGACTTCATGTTTAGTGTTTATTTTGGGTTGAAATTAACTTATTAAGTATTGTGTACTGTAGAAGCTAAGTTGTATTCATAGACTACTTAATCTCACTATCAGCGCTGCTGCGACTAAGGTTACGCGCCCCAGGCGAAAGTTCGCACCGATTGTTTTAATGCTAGTCTTTGAGTTTGTCTTGCTTCTCTTACAGAGCGTTGTATTGTAATTGTTATGTACCATTTTAACCGTGGGAGCGTGCTCTTTATTCCGATGTAAGTTTTAGTGACGTTTATATTTTGCACATTGTGTTAGTTGTGATTTAGTTGTACGAATCTGTATATAGACAGGCGCAAGCCACGCTTCCCACTCTTGTTGTAAATAAAATAAGTCATGTGTGTACATTTTGTTTATACGGTTTAAAAGATTGTAACTGTAGCTTTTATTTGATGTTTTTGATGTTTTAATTAGTTTAGTTATTGTAGAGGAAAGTGTATTTGTGCGGGCCAGGGAAACACAATTGTCAGCCATTTTGTGGTCCAGAGGGCCGATTTTACTGTAGCGATAGCGTGTGTTCCCTGTGGCCCGCGCCGTTCTCTTATCTATGCGTGAGCGTGATGATTTTGTGTGTGTGCTGAAAACTGTCTGCGGCTGAACAAGTAAAAACTGATTGCTGACATACGCCTGCTGTGGTCTCCACTTTATTGACTCCGCTGCCTGTGTCTTGTCCTTTGACCACTCCGCACCATTACAACTTTGGCGCTGCGAGAGCAGGATGAGCGAAGCGACCCGAGACCACAGCAGGTTGAGTGACCACGGCCCAGACCGCAGCAGACAACCCTGATGATGATGGCCAGCCACCACCACCACCGACGCCGGGTACCACAACTGACGACCCGGCTAGCCACCAGCACCACCGACGACCCCGGCTAGCCACCAACACCACCGATGTCGCGGTACCACAACTGACGACCCGGCTAGCCACCAGCACCACCGACGACCCCGGCTAGCCACCAGCACCACCGATGTCGCGGTACCACAACTGACGACCCCGGCTAGCCACCAGCACCACCGACGACCCCGGCTAGCCACCAACACCACCGATGTCGCGGTACAACTGACGACCCCGGCTAGCCACCAGCACCATCGACGACCCCGGCTAGCCACCATCACCATCGACGCCGCCGGCCAGCAGTCTCCATCTCCGCGGCCAGACGTCAGTGACTGAGTCAGACAGTGACGATGAACTATGCGTGTTAACACCGAAGAATCCAGCTCGTGCTGCTGTTGCTGTGCCAGTAGTGACACCTGTCATCCAGCGACCACCTGTGCCTCTGCCTAGACGCTCACGACGTCTGGCAGAGAAGAACATTATTCAACAGTAACCCGACCGCAAAGTTACCTGGCGCAGTACCGTAAGTGTTTTGAAATTAGCTGTTTTGTTAACATGACATGTGTGTGATGATTGCATTTTATACACTAGTGTTCATGATTTTTATGTCAGATGCCATTTGTATTGCTAGGTTCATGGTATGTTTTTATCTTGGCTATTTTGTAGGTGCAATGTGTCCGAAACAACGGTACTTAGGAGAATTTTGCTTAAATGCAAATCTTCTAGTCTAACTGCCTGTTTTACTGGCAAATAGTGCGGATTTTTTTGGTGACCTAAATGGATTGTGAAATGTGATAACTCAGTGACCGGCTGCTACAGTACATATACAGGCCTTTTTCAGTAGGTTGTAGATATTAGAGGATCATTGTTTAAATAACAACCCTCTGTTGATCTAAGGCATAATGCCGCCTCTGATTTGGTCTTATTTGAAATTGCGGACTCTCATATTAAATACATGTTTGTCAAAGGATGTTGATTTTGTTTCCCGGTTCAGCCGGAGATCTTAGCCCATTCTAGGTTGTTACGTTAAATACGTCGCCTGACAGATTGGTGTTTTTACTCAGCGAGGACGCTGGTAGTGGTAGAGTAGGGGGGGATGTGAGCAAGTGCTCTTTGTACGTTTTACACTAATCCCGCCCCGCTTAACGGATCAATGCAATTTCATTACTGTACTTTAGTAACCCGGGAACCGGAGCAGACGACGCTTTTGTTTTGAAGCGCGGCGTGTGGCGTAACGCCACATGGCCTGCACACAGCCGACCGGCGATAGCCGCCAGTGCGCGCCTTTTTCAAATCTGTTTTTCTCCCTTAACATTTTGACCGCTTGTTTGTTTACCTACTCTTTGTCTATCTAGTCCTTTTTTATGCACTAAGCTATGTATAATATAATTTGGCATCTTAGAATGTTTATTTAACGTTGATTTAGACGCAGGATCGAGCTTAATTAGTAGCCGATGCCTCTCTAGGTCCATTCTTTTATAGCCGTCGTCTGCATGGCGCGCTTTGTTTAGTACTAGTAAATGGTAGTGAAATGTTGTTTTGATTCGATTAAAGTAATTCTGTGTCGATCAATGCGTTGTCGTATAGTATTTTGCTTAGCTGACTTCATGTTTAGTGTTTATTTTGGGTTGAAATTAACTTATTAAGTATTGTGTACTGTAGAAGCTAAGTTGTATTCATAGACTACTTAATCTCACTATCAGCGCTGCTGCGACTAAGGTTACGCGCCCCAGGCGAAAGTTCGCACCGATTGTTTTAATGCTAGTCTTTGAGTTTGTCTTGCTTCTCTTACAGAGCGTTGTATTGTAATTGTTATGTACCATTTTAACCGTGGGAGCGTGCTCTTTATTCCGATGTAAGTTTTAGTGACGTTTATATTTTGCACATTGTGTTAGTTGTGATTTAGTTGTACGAATCTGTATATAGACAGGCGCAAGCCACGCTTCCCACTCTTGTTGTAAATAAAATAAGTCATGTGTGTACATTTTGTTTATACGGTTTAAAAGATTGTAACTGTAGCTTTTATTTGATGTTTTTGATGTTTTAATTAGTTTAGTTATTGTAGAGGAAAGTGTATTTGTGCGGGCCAGGGAAACACAATTGTCAGCCATTTTGTGGTCCAGAGGGCCGATTTTACTGTAGCGATAGCGTGTGTTCCCTGTGGCCCGCGCCGTTCTCTTATCTATGCGTGAGCGTGATGATTTTGTGTGTGTGCTGAAAACTGTCTGCGGCTGAACAAGTAAAAACTGATTGCTGACATACGCCTGCTGTGGTCTCCACTTTATTGACTCCGCTGCCTGTGTCTTGTCCTTTGACCACTCCGCTCCATTACACCGTCACTGTCACTTCACGCGTTACCGTCACTGTCACTTCACGCGATACCGTCACTTCACACGTTACCGTCACTTCACGCGTTACTGTCACTTCACACGTTACCGTCACTTCACGCGTTACTGTCACTTCACGCGTTACCGTCACTTCACGCGTTACTGTCACTTCACGCGATACTAGCGAGGGTTAGTACACGGGTGCTAGTGGTAGTGGTGGTGGTAGTGGCGCAACCCGACTGTCTACCTACGCTTGTGCGCATGTCTCAAGCGTAACGGAGCCGAAGTCACACAGCTCGCTACCTAAACACCTGCCCCTTCACACACAGAAGAGTCACTTGAGAAGGTTCACCCAGTGACAAACTTTGCAATTCAGTCTTTAGCGGCATCACTGGTCAAGTCGTTGTTATGCTCGTAAAACTGACAACAAAGACGCACTCTCCGGCAGCTGGTTACTTCAGTCAGTTGCACCGCTACGGTCCACCATTTTGACCTCGGATAAAATCGATAGGGTTGCATCGTAAAGCTAAAACAGCAATAAAATCAACAAAAGCAACCCACATTACAATCTCATACAAGCATACGATGCTAAACTACAAAGACATGTATAAGTTTAATGTTTACGCAGCAAAATAAAATGGAAATGCCCCTACGAATCCACTGTGGTAAGAATGCAGCAGTACACGAAAACTGTAGCCATGTGGTAAACAATCTTCGTAACCTCTGACCTCTGATCCGCACACCAATCGCTGACTTCACAAGAGAAAATAGTTCCCTAACCACTACCACTACCACCCGTGTACTAACCTCACTACTGTCACACATTTACGTGGGGCCAAACGCCGAGTGCAGGCTCATCGACGTCACTTGTTTCTGTTGCACATTTATGTGGCCAAATGTCGACAGCATTGATGTCATGCGCTACTGTCACACATTTACGTGGCCAAACGTCAAGAGCAGGTTCATCAACGTCACAAGTTACCATCGATGTCACGCGTTACTGTCACACATCTACGTGTCAAAACGTCGAGAACAGCCTCATCAGTCCAAGTCACGCGCCGTCGTTACACATTCATGAAACCAAACGTCGAGAACATGTTCACCCTGCTACATCACACGTCGTCGAGAACATGTTCACCCTGCTACATCACACGTCGTCGAGAACATGTTCACCCTGCTACATCACACGTCGTCGAGAACATGTTCACCCTGCTACATCACACGTCGTCGAGAACATGTTCACCCTGCTACATCACACGTCGTCGAGAACATGTTCACCCTGCTACAACATCACACGTCGTCGAGAACACGTTCACCCTGCTACAACATCACACGTCGTCGAGAACATATTCACCCTGCTACAACATCACACGTCGTCGAGAACACATTTACCCTGCTACAACATCACACGTCGTCGAGTACACATTCACCCTGCTACAACATCACACGTCGTCGAGAACACATTCACCCTGCTACAACATCACACGTCGTCGAGAACATATTCACCCTGCTACAACATCACACGTCGTCGAGAACACATTCACCCTGCTACAACATCACACGTCGTCGAGAACATATTCACCCTGCTACAACATCACCCGCCACAACCGACCTTTCACTTTTAGCCAGACAGCTCCGCCCATATAGACAAGCAGAGAAAACAACACAGCGTGTGTTGAAACTCGCTTTGAACTGCACAGACCCAGTCATTACTCGTTGGTATCGAAACCAGAACACGGGCATGTGCTTTGTTTACAATACAACTGTCAGACCCACCATTACTCGTTATCTAAGACAGCACGGGAGTGTGCTTTGTTTACAGTACAACGGTCAGACCCATCATTACTCGTTATCTAAGACAGCACGGGAGTGTGCTTTGTTTACAGTACAACGGTCAGACCCATCATTACTCGTTATCTAAGACAGCAAGGGAGTGTGCTTTGTTTACAGTACAACGGTCAGACCCATCATTACTCGTTATCTAAGACAGCACAGGCGTGTGCTTTGTTTACAGTACAACGGTCAGACCCATCATTACTCGTTATCTAAGACAGCACAGGCGTGTGCTATGTTTACAGTACAACGGTCAGACCCATCATTACTCGTTATCTAAAACAGCAAGGGAGTGTGCTTTGTTTACAGTACAACGGTCAGACCCATCATTACTCGTTATCTAAGACAGCACAGGCGTGTGCTATGTTTACAGTACAACGGTCAGACCCATCATTACTCGTTATCTAAAACAGCAAGGGAGTGTGCTTTGTTTACAGTACAACGGTCAGACCCATCATTACTCGTTATCTAAGACAGCACAGGCGTGTGCTATGTTTACAGTACAACGGTCAGACCCATCATTACTCGTTATCTAAAACAGCAAGGGAGTGTGCTTTGTTTACAGTACAACGGTCAGACCCATCATTACTCGTTATCTAAGACAGCAAGGGAGTGTGCTTTGTTTACAGTACAACGGTCAGACCCATCATTACTCGTTATCTAAAACAGCACGGGAGTGTGCTTTGTTTACAGTACAACGGTCAGACCCATCATTACTCGTTATCTAAGACAGCACAGGCACCTGCTTTGTTCTCAATACAACGGTACTTGGACAGCCCGCGGGCTTGTCTAAGGAGGTGTGTCTGCACGCAGGCGCTGACTGGATAAACCTAAAGCTCCTCTGTCAGGCAGAGGCTGGCGAGGTCAGTTATACATTCACGCGGGAAAACGTCGAGAACACACTCCGAGCATCGCTTTCCGGCACCTTTCCCCAAGGAAGGATGTCGTAAACCAGTGCTTGGAGTTTGATTAGTACCCGGAGGGCGCTGACCGCTTCGCTGGACAGCTGCGTGGAGATAAAGAGTGCCCCTTCAGTGGCGTAACTAAATCTGGCGGAGTTTGGAGGAAGGTGCCGGAAAGCGATGCTCGGAGTGTGGGTCATTCATTCACGCGGTGACATCAACGATCGACGAGAAAAGGTATGTACAGGTGACTACGTTCGTCACACGATCGTCTTGCTGCAATGTCACTAATTGTCATGAACGCACTCAAAACATTTTGCTGCAGTGTTACACAAAGAGACAGAATGGGAGAGAGTGGGAGAGAAAGAAGAGAGAGAAAGAGAGAAGGGGGGGGATAGAGAGCGTGGCAAAGACCCAGAGAGTGGGAGGGAGAAAGAGAGAGAGAGAGAGGGACACGGAGAGAGACAGAGACAGATAGACAGACAGAGGAGAGGCAGAGGTGTCTACCTTCCCCGCCGATTGTAGATGTTGGTGTTTTTGTGGAAGACGAAGCTGTACTCGTCACTCTGGCCGTAGGCTATGACGATGTCCTTGAAGTCCTCCATGACGTTCTGCGCCGCCCGCGTCATCAGGTTCAAACCCCGCTCATCGTTGGGCTTCATGTAGTGATGACTGTCCGTGAACCTGAAGCGAAACACACCCCACCGTTATCTCGTCATCCGTACCACGAGGGCTGAATACAACCCAGTTACGGCAGAAACGTACCTTCTGAGCTCATGGGCTGTGTGAAGGGAGGGGTGAACAGTCCTTAGAATGGTCTCTGCGGAAGTAAAGCAACACTGAAATGGGCGAAAAAACGAACACACACACACACACACACACACACACACACACACACACACACACACACACACACACACACACACACACACACACACACACAGACACACACCCTTAAACTGGATTTTTAAGCAGAGAGCCGGTTTGGCCTAGCGGTAAGCTGGTAAGCCGAAGGACCTCGGTTCGATACCGTTTCGGCTCTCCTTTCTTTTCAAAAGTTGTGGTGTGTGGACACGGTCTTGTGACTTTGTCCCTTACAATTAATGAAACATTAAAACGGCTCTCATCGCTGCCCATCTTAATGCAGGTCATTCTGGTGGTGACAGTGTATAATCTCCCTCTCCCCCACCTCCATACCCCCTTCCCCCTGTTCTCCCCGTCCCTAATAAACCTTGTGGTTTCTGTGGACGTTAAGCACCATGTTTACTTACTTGATTTTCATGTTTTGTGGATATTTTGAGATAGAATTTCACCAGCCAATGTGACGGAAATAGTTATACTCAATTCGGTAGGCAGACAGGCGCGCGCTCGCTCGCACACACGCACACACACACGCACACACAAACACACACAATTCGCTACAAATATGGTAAAACTCCATTATCGGAGCTCTATTCAATAACGCGCCAGCCACATTAGCCAAGGAATGTGCCATATAAATTTACTATTCATTCAGC
>OY757542.1:5216417-5233917 GCA_963584105.1 Alviniconcha strummeri
GGGAACTTACCAATGACGGTAGGTACGTCGCCAGTCACTGCTGTGAATGGGAGCGAAGGGGCCTATATAATTATACTTGCTGCTGTTCGGGCCTACACGATGTAACGGCTAGGGTACACATGCATACGATTTGCCGCCTAAACCTCAGGAGCTGTGTGAACAGGGAGGTGGGCCTGGGCCCTCAGTGATTCCCTATCCCATCCCCCCCCCCCCCCCCCCCCCCATAAACCCTTACGGTTAGTGTGGACGTTAAAACACCACGAAAGAAGAAGAAGAAGAAGAAGAAGCGATGTGCCGGTTTCCCCCACTACCATGGGTAGGGTGGCCGTCGAGATTTACCGCTGGGTGACCGTTGGATCGTTAACACGCGCAACACGCTCTAAGTGCCAGCCTATTCTGCACACGTAACCGGCGAGATGGGCACTGATGAGCCGGCACAAACGTCGATTCAGATAAACTGAAGCTGAAAGACCCTCACCCATGCTCAATCGGGTGTCGAACCCAAGGCTTCGTAGGCCTAAGTGCTTTCGCCGAACTACTACGTAAAATGCACGCGCCAGACCGCTAAGCCACGCTGTTTGTTTTTTGGGTAGATACTGATCGGTATGTGGTAGTATCTCTGGTATATAGACCAAAGTCCGCGCTGCGAAACTGGGTCTTCGGGCAGACGGCTCACAACTGGCCTTGCTTGTACGTCCTGAGGACTTATGTCGACAGCAAATACGCAGTTGTAAGCCTATGTGTTGTCTTTGCACTGCCTTTGTAACGCTTAATTTCCCTGTCTACACAAGTCGTTTCCTGGCCGCTGGGCCTGCGAACAGCGGAGAGAATCCACAACGTTGGCCCATCGATGATGCACGTCAGTCTGAGTGCACGCAGAAATCCAGAAAGGGACTGAATCAAACCTTTGACAAGTTGCACTAGTGAGTACGTAAACTCGGTGCTTAACGTCCACAGAAACCTTAAGGCTTATTAGGGACGGGGACAGGGCGGGCTGGGGGGGGGGGAATTGTACTAGTGTTGGCACTGTTTAGACTGATTCACTTCTGCCTCAAGTTCCGCTGGATCAGGTTACCACTACGGTACAAGCTTAGACACGTGAGGTGGCTATATCATGCGGCAACTGTCCAGCGCAGTAATACCAGTACATACATGGAGTACTACTGGCGTGCAGAACGCCTGCACACACACACACACACACACTCTCTCTCTCACACACACACACGCTCATAGACACACATACTCACTCACACACACACACACACACACACACACACACACACACACACACACACACACACACACACACACACACACACACACACAGGCACACACACTGAAGGGGAAAAAAGAGGGTAGCTATTAAATCATAATCAAAGGCATTCCCCAGAGTCTTTGCAAACTCCTCTAGGTAACCTACTGTTCCAATGAAGGGGTCACACACAGACACATTATATATATAATGACATAATACAAGTTGCATGTACCAGTATATGTTCAAGTGATGATACATACTTGCAACCAAAAGCAATAACTCTTTGGGCAGAGTTTATAATTCAAATGACAAAAGTTTGGTTGGTCAGACCTGTTTAAACTTAAAGCTGAGTTGTCTCCCAAGAGGTACTGGCGGGGACCAAGATCCCAGAGAGTGGGGCAAGAGGGACACTACGTCACACCCTAGACTATCACCACCAGAATGACTCCTGCATTAAGCCGGGCAGCAATGAAGGCTATCTTAGTGCTTGATTAATTGTGAGGGACAAAGTCACAAGACATCCGCAGACCACAATTTTTGAGGAGAGAGAAGTCGAGAGCCAAAGTGGAATCGCACTGAGGTCCTTCTGCTTACCAGCCTAATGCCTTACCACTAGGCCAAGCCAGCTCACAAAATTAATGACAACTGACATGATTCTGCTACTAATTTAACTAAAACCCATAGTACGCTGAACTAAGTAATCTTTTAGAATAAGAATATCACTCTGTGCTGGTTACTGATACTGATATATATAACCACACTGGTTGACTGGGCGCAAAACACCAATTTACTTACTTACTTACTGATACTGATAGTACATGCCATACTGATCACTTTCACAAACTTTTTGTGGAAAGCCTCCAGTCTGAACTGATCTTCTAAACTACTATCAGCAGCAACAACAACAACAAATTGACATTTTCTGTGGGTGCACTTTCAAAAGTTGATTCCAAAATTGCCCAAATCCTTTACTTAAATAAAACAGAGCAGAAGATTAGTTAAATTTGGCATGAAACATAAAGCACCGAAAAGCTGAAGAAAAACTTTGGTCCTTATTAATATTATCTTAAGAGACACCTTTTGAAGCAGAAAGGTGAAAACTGCTGTGGTCTTTTAGTGTTGCCCCCCAAATAGTGGGGGGGGGGGGGGGGAGCTTTTTTAAAGCAGCTTTTCTTAAAAACTAACAATGTTCTTTTGCATGTCAAGCTTTTTTATTTTATCAAATAACTTTAGCTTTTCAGAAGTAAAAAGAAGAAGAAGAAAAAAGAAAGAAAAAAAAAAGTTGAAGAAAACAAGAAAACAACGACTTTTCTTCAGCTTTTATGTAATATTGGCAGGACCATCGAAGCTGTTTTAAAAAGTTTTTCTTCAGCTTTTCCACTCCAGAGTCTTTCTTCAGCTTTCTGGTATTTCTTCTGTTGGGTTTTCTTAAGCTCTTAAAAAACTGTTTCACTACTTTAGGCCAAAAGATCTTTGCAGCCTTTCACTAAAGAGCTTAAGCAGTTAAGACTTCCTTCTTCAGCCTTTTTTCAATATTTACACTATATAATTACAGGGTAGTGATCACATCCAAAAGAAAAAGAAAAGAAGAGAGAAAATGATTGCTAATTCATGCAACTTTAAAGAAAAGAAAGAAACAAAGTTAGATGGGTTGAATGTAAATTTTAATGAAAAAATATAACCATGGAACAACCCCGAAAACGAAAAGGCACATGTCAACAAACACACACACTCACACCCATGCTACAAAGTAGGAAGACTAAACAAGTATGCCAAACAAGTATGCAGGATGTCAGATGTGCATTAGAGACTTTGAAGTTTGATGGTAAATTCAGACTCAAATAATTCAAGCTTTTTACACTTACAGGCTTCTAAATATTTCTTAGTTTAATATGTTGCTGTCATGTTGTTGTTTTTTAAATCTAGGGCTAGGAGGCAAGCATGTGCTTGTGTGTGTGTCACTGTGTGTGTGTGTGTGTGTGTGTGTGTGTGTGTGTGTGTGTGTGTGTGTGTGTGTGTGTGTGTGTGTGTGTGTGTGTGTGTTTATCTGTGTGCACATACATGCATGCTTCACTTGCATCCTAACTCAAGATTTTATCTGTATACTATAAAACATATATAATATACTAATAATGATATATGTCCATAGTTTGTGCATAACTGTTATTACGTTATTCCACACCTTAATTTTTTTGAAAAAACACCTAGATTTGACACAGTTGCAAGCACCTCCCTTCCCTTTTCCATGTGGCCAAACTGTCTGTTCAATAATTTAACCAGGAATAGGAGGACAGAAGTTAGGACCAGCAGGGTTGTGGATTCGTTTCACCAACAACATGGAATGCCCTAAAAAAAAAAAAACATTCACTGAATGCTGTGGAACCAGCTTCCAGTTCCACTGTGGCACACCACAGCTCCTCCACCAGAGGTTTTCATGGACAGCCCTGGCACTGGAACCCAGTATCATCCACCCTCTACTGTATAGCTAGCCTACCAGTACCAGAAACTGCATATATTTTTGTTGTTGTTGTTGATTTTTATTATTTTATTATTATTATTATTATTATTATTATTATTATTGTTGTTGTTTTTAAGTTTCTGCCAAGCACATCATTGTGGGATGTTGTTTGTTTGTATGCCATGCGTCTTAGGCAGTAACAAGTTCACACACTCATTCATACTTCTTTCTAAAAATAATTCATATATAGATAGATAATAGATAGATAGAGAGAGAGAAAGAAATAGATACTGAATCATCCATTACAGTTTGACATGTTTATGACATATGTCTGCCAAATGCTGTGCAGTCATTCTTTGCATCATTGTGCAATATGTGTGTGTGTGTGCGTGTACCTGCATCTGTGTGCTGATGCATGAAGTGCAGTTTGTAGGTTTTTCTTTTGAGAATCAGCAATGTGAGCATTCATTTTAAAGCAGCTTGTCTGTTGACACATGTGTATGATCCATATTAAAGTACAACTACAAGAGACTGCATAAATAGTTTAAAACCATTTTAATGCGCATTTTAACGAAAGGGACCAAAGCTTTCATGCATGCGTGCATAAATTTCACGGGACAACTAATGGTCCACTATGACTATGTGAGCCTTGTCCAGTATTAAGAACAGGAAGAAGAATACTACTAGTACTACTAATAATATATATATTTAAAATAAAACAGCACAAAACATTAATCATTTGATGGATTGACACTGCGACAGGCACCTTAATGTGTCATTATGATGAACGGTTTGACAGGAAAATTATGGCACGCATAAACTGATCAAAAGCAAATTCAGTAACAACATAATACAGGGCAAAAAATACAGCAGGGCCTACTGACTATTGTATAAAGAGGTCAGATGGCTACTGTCATGTTTGCCCCATTCAAACTGACGTAACACACTGATTGAACCAGTTACTCAGTTACTTTATTTGTATTTAGACATAATGATTCCACAGGCAATACGGAGGATGGAAGCTTGTCTCTTGGAGACAATGGCTCGCCCTGGGAATGCCGTAGTCGCGGGAATCTTGAGTATAGCAATGGTCTAATGTCTTGTGGTTGTTATACGTTCGGTCAGTCTGGACTGTACCATCTACATGTAGGAGTGTTCGCTATTGAAGTTAGCCATTTAACAGGCACATGCATATGTTCATTATTTAAGACTAGACATAACAGCTACCATACCATACCATACCATAACATTAACAGCTACCATACAAGTATTATTGTAGTGTAAGGAGACCTATACGTGTTTAGATCCAAAACTAGTAACAGCAGACCGCAAGCACAATAATCGTTGTAACAGTCTAATACAAACAGTAGGAGGTAGACATCACAGGATATGTTGTCCTGACAAGCTGGAATTTTTCTCCTACCTCCGCGAGCGAAGCAGTCAATCAGTCAGCCGGAATCAAACGTGTTCGCCAAATGAGACAGCATGCGTCCGGCCTTTTCATTGTCGCGAAAAACATCCGGCAAGGGAAGATACTCCGACTTACTGTCACTCTTCCTGCATCTTTCAGCTGTTCCTGTAATTTGGCTTCTTATTATTAGCCGTCATTTTAAGACCGTATACCAAAGCAGTCTGCCAGTGGCTGAAATGCCCAGTTGTGTTCCGCGATAGCACAGATTTATTCAAAGGTAACGGTGAGGTAACGTAGAACAGTTCTGGTGGAAAACTTCCCAAAAGTTTAGTTTTGCAGAACCGTGCTTAGTTTTTTTTTCCTTCTATCCTGCCGAGTTCGATTCATTTGGGATTCGCCGATTCCTTTCGTTTAAAGATTGCGATATGTCATATGAAACATGAAAGCACGACACAGTTACCTGCATGTGTATTTGCCTTATTGCTGTGGTCTGTATTTGAGCGCACTGACGCTCTTTGTCAAAACAGATCAACATAGAGATAACGGTGAGTTTTTATGACATTGCTCGTCATGTGACTCCTCTCTCCTGTAAAACAAAAGATGGGCAACTTTCTAAAGACTAACCGCCACAGAATAATGATGTGTCAGAAGTAACTAGCGCAAAATGCTTAACAAAGGCCACACAATTGCTGCAGATTACCAACAGTTTAATAGATGCTGGGATTCAGGATGTGGCCGTTGTTTTGATTCAACATTTTAAGACGAGCTCAAATAAGCTGTTGCATACACCAGTTTATAATAGCAAGTAAGCTTGCACCAAGCAGACATTGCAAATCTGTACTTGTGGGTTCATAGTTCAGGAGCTGTGTGAGAGTCAAGGTGGCTGTCCTGGGCTGTTAGTCCTAATGAGCCATCTGGCTTCTGTGGACGTAAAGATTTATTGAACCATGCTTCGGCATTGGTCTCAGCTTGTCCCTAATATGTCAACTGACATTTGACGACATAAGCATCACTTCATCATATACTTGTGAATTAGTTATGCTAGACTTGATTCAGACAGTCCCATCCAGAGAGAGTGTGATTGATGCATGTGTGCTGATTTGACATAAATTGACTGAGACAGAATGATATTGATAATATCCTGAGAATGAGATGGCACAAGTGATGTTTGTGCACCAGTTTGAGACATATATATATCCTGAGATGGCACTTGTAAGTGATGCTTGTGTGCCAGTCTGAGACACATTGATATTTTACTGGGCTGATAGTGATACTCACAATACTGGGCTGGCTCCTGACCATATGCAAGCAGCTGCTTTTGCCTTTGCATCCTTCCATGTAGGCTAGGTTAACTTCAGAAATTATCAACTTTTTCCTGTTCCAACTTCCACTTCCAGTGTTGCTTTACATCCACAGAGACTGTACAGACTTACTGTATTAGGGATGGGTAGCCACCTCTTTTTTTACACAGCTTCTCGGCTCTCAAATTGTACTGTATGTATACTCATCTATTTACAATTATATAATAGCAAAAGAGTCAATAAATTTCTCACTATATCTCAGTTTTTATTATTTTACATTTTGCTTATTTACAGCTGACAAGACTACTTCAGTTTTAGGCAAATTCTACACAACAGATTCAGTACAAGTGTACAAATAAATAGATGACAAGTATAATTATATACATGTCTGATTCAGTGTTAATTGTTATGATGCACAAAAACACATTTTGGAGCCTATTCTAGTATAAAACAACAGGAAACAGTTACTTGGTTCTTGGATATTATTATGTCAAGTGCACAGGGTGACCTCACTACCATTGACATATTCGCAGTTATTCCATACCACTGCCCGGTCAAAATTACAGCTTAACACAGAACTTTTACAAAATCACAAGCAGAAAGCTGGCTGACACTTCTAAACACAGCACAAACAATATAATTATTAAGCAAATGCAACCTAGTGAAAACGGTCGCACAGTCAAACACAAAGCAACTAGCGTGCTTTGCAACTTGCTCTTTCAGCAGTTGTGTGGAAAAGAGTCACAAAGACTGTCCAGAGAACCAGCTGCTGAAAACATCTGAAGCAAAGACTGTCCAGCTTGGTGTGTGAGAGCCCACCTACACCTCCCTGTTCACGCAGCTCCTGGGCTTCTACTTGATTTGATGAATTTTGTTTGACCATGATATATGACGTTAAACACACACACACACACACACACACACACACACACACACACACACACACACACACACACACACACACACACACACACACATGCAAAATTGGATGTTGTTGACTTGCAGGCCTTACTATTTGTATTGTTTTTAACTAGCAATGAACATGTATGTGAATCTGTGTAACGATCAATGGCAGTTTGGCTGGATGGCTTTAAAAGCACTGTGATTTTTCATGGTTAGACACTATATAATATATATTAAAATATACATACATGTACAAGAGATAAAAGTCTGGCTTTGCATGGTGCTATAAGTAGTGCATTGCAGTTGTTTGCTTTGCTTTGTTCCAGACACTGCATTTGTGCTTTGTTCCAGACACAGACACCAAGACAGGATGACTAGCAACAAAGTGGATGCCAAAGTCGTTCTCCTGGGGAAATCGTTTGCAGGGAAGACTTGTCTTGTGGAGCGCTACCTCAAAAACAGATTCATGGGAGACACCGTTCCCTATCAGAATGTATGATTGTTATGTTGGTAAAAAGTTAAAAGAGAGGGAGAGGCCAGAGGGAGTCTGTATCCGTAAGTGGATGGATGGGTGTGAGCACTGTGACATTTTTGACACAGTGACAGTATAATCACTGTGCTGAACATCACAACCTCCATAGCAAAACCAGCATATTACATTGACCTGTAACATAAATTGTGGGTATAGATTTCAGAAAAGGGGATTATGTATAAATACTGAAATACCATGATGCTAATGGATAGCATACATGTGCTATTTATTGGGATTGGCTGACTGACTTGTCTATGCTGACAGTGATAATGCCTCTCTAAAACTCAACTTGATCTGATGTGTTTTAGGACTGTACACCCAAGTGCTACTGTGCTAATAAATGCCCCATGGTGCACTTTCACTCACTCAAAACCTTTAATAATACTCAAGGATAGTAGCATCAGGTCCATTTGAACTTGTCTAACAACAGCCAGTCCTTGCTATACTTCAAATACACACACATACACAGGCACACGCATGCACATGTTTTGATATAAAAGGTTTGTGCCTGCAAATATGTATACTTGCTGATTCCATTCATGGAAAATATAGGCATGGCCATGTGTTTTGACACACAACATTCATTTTTGGCAAACATGACTAAAAGAGCAAATGGAAATAGTAAATTTCTGCACCCATGTCCAAGCACTTCAGTGTCCACAGTCCCTTTTGTAGACACATTTGTTTAATTTAGATTCTCAAGCACTTGGTTAATGTTACAAAGGGGTTCCGACCTCCATGGTTGATATTCTCAACTGTTCACATACTTTGTCTCTTAGTACATGGGTGCTGCTATGGTTGGTCAACTTTAGCAGCTTTATTGTACCAAGTTTTTCAGGCTGTCTTGTTCACCTATTTTCATGGAAGTTAGTAGTTTGGTGTTTTATCACTGCAAAACCAAAAGACTTGCCCAGAAAATTGGCAATGCCATGAATCAGGAAAGTTGTGAATACAATCAAATCCACTGCCAGCTCATTTGCAATTCTGAAAGTTGGCACTGTCACTGGAAATGTGCAGACAGTCTGGTTATAGAGGCACTTGTATACAAACACCTTCTTTTGATTTAAACAAATATTTTTTTAAGGTATGTCTCATTGTCTGGCTCTTGAGTCATTAGGTTTAGACGTTGCATGGGACTGTGATCAGCACCTGTGATCAGTGTGATTTCACTGCTGTGTGGGCAGACTATTGGCGCAGCGTATGGTGCTAAGAGTGTTACTGTGGATGGACGAACCGTGGTCATTGGAATCTGGGTGAGTGAAAGGCAATCTTCTTCTTTCATGATGCTTTATGTCCACAGACAGCATAAGGCTTATTACTAATATTAGGGACAGGTGAATGGAGGTGGGGGAAGAGGGAGATTATATACCTATCATTACACTGTCACCACCAGAATGACTCCTGCATTAAGATGGGCAGTAATGAGAGCCATTTTAATGTTTCACTAATTGTGAGGGACAGAGTCACAAGACAGTGTCCACAAACACAACCTTTTAGAAGAGAAGGGAGAACGGAAGCAGAATCGAGCCAAGGCCCTTCTGCTTACCAGCCTAACGCCTTACCGCCAGGCCAAACCAGCTCATAGGAAGGGCAGTCAGCTGTGCATGCCTACTGTACGATGGACTCATAAGCTATCAGGTGAAGAGATCACCTCCCACCATCTCTTGTTCCCTAGCAAGCTTCAAGTATCTGCTTGTCTTATATTTAACAACTGGGCCTAGGTTCACCTGCCAGATAGCCTAAGCATGTCACAGTGATAACTGAAGCAGTAGGCTATTTTTAATGTCACAGTGATAACTGAAGCAGTGGGCTGTTTTTACACACTTTACTCAGTTTTGACAAGAAGACCACTGAGACTTCAGCCACGCACTCACACGCACGCACGCACGCACGCATGCACACACACACACACACACACACACACACACACACACACACACACCATTGCTGGAAGTTTCAAAAAGCAAGGCAAAAAACTGACAACTCTAAGACAAACTGCCCAAAAAGAAAGCAGGAGTTTAATACTCTTAATCAGCTGTTACTTATACACAAGTAATTGGGCACAGCAAGCATTTGGCTGTTACTTGTGCTGCGTACATGATACAAGTAACCCAGATGCAATGTGTTGATCCTTTGCCGATCTGTGGGGTTGCTTATTTTATCTGCCTTGTGCGGAGGAGCTTTCAGCACCAGCATGGACAGTGCTACCTAGTTCTGCCGGTGCACGCAGTGTTCCAGTGTTTCCCTGCCATCATAACCATGATGCACCGGGGTCATATTGTCAAGGCAGCCAGGGAAACTTACCCTCTGCTCCTTTTCATTTGCCATCTGCTGAGGGATCTTTAACACACATTGCCAGCAGTACATGACCTGTCTGCCATGCTTATGGACTGGACTGAACAGCAAAATGCCACAAATGAACTGAGCAAAGATCACATCCAGGACCCACACTGGGTGGAATTAATTAATAAATGCCAGGCTCAGAGTCCCTCTTTTAGTCTTTGTAGAATGTAGCTGATTTAGAAATATTCCTTTTTTGGGGTGGTTGAGGTGGGTCAGTGAAGTGAGGACCTTGGCCTTTTCTTGACTCTCCTCTGAAGGCCCCACTTCCACAGCTGACCTTGTACATGTGCATGCAGGACACAGCAGGCAGTGAGCGCTATGAAGCCATGAGCCGCATCTACTATCGGGGCGCCAAGGCCGCCATCCTCTGCTTTGACCTGACAGACAAGTCCAGTTTTGACCGGATTCGGTTCTGGATCGGGGAGTTGCGTCAGCACGAAGAGGTGAGTAACGTGCGGTTGAAGTCAGGGTGTTCTTGTAGCCAGGAAATAATGTGTTGATTGTCTGAAGATCTTATGGTGTCAAAAAAATGCTGCAAATGTTTCACTCCATTGCCCATATATATATATACACTTCCTCTTTCAAACACAGTACAATTTTTTTAAACAGCAAGCATTTTTACGGACAATAAACAAAAGTGCTTGCAGGGAATAAGCGTAGATGTCTTCATCCTGGCAAGTGGACCAGTGGTTAAAGTATGAATGCAAAGAAAATAATGAAAAGGCGGAATAGACCTGTTTTTGCTGGGAGGTTGCCCCCAGGGAAGCAGAGAACCAGCTTCATCAATACCATCAGGCTGGATTATTGAACTTTTTACTCCGCTTTGACTTAAAAGTAGGACCTTATGTTATGAAATGGAAAGTTATTTATAAATGTGTGTTTGTTTTTGTTGTTATTAAAATTTTACTCTGCTTTGTCTTAAAAGTGGAAACTTTTACTTCACCTGTCTTAGTCTTAGAGGCAGGACCATTTTTTTACATTGGAACGTTACTTATAGTGTGTGTGTGTGTGTGTGTGTGTGTGTGTGTGTGTGTGTGTGTGTATGCACACATGTGTGTGCAGGTGTGTGGCTGTGGGTGTGGGTGTTGTTTTGTTGGTGTGGATGGGTGTATACCTCTAACTATGCTTGTTGATGTATGTCAGTGTTGTTGTTTGCTTATGTTTGTATGCTCACTGCTTTCTGGACACTTTCCTTGTTGTAAAAGTTGGTGAATAAAGAATCTGAATGTGATGTCCGGGGACAGTCCTGGAATGCTGAAGAAGAAAGAGGGGAAGCTGGGCGATTGGCAGTGTCCACTTTTAGCCCTGTCGGTTCGCTGACCTCAAAGAGTGTGAGAATATGTGTGTGTGTGTGTGTGTGTGTGTGTGTGTGTGTGTGTGTGTGTGTGTGGATGGAATGAACTTGAAGTATGCACTATGTTGGCATATCTACCTATGAGTTCATTCCATACTATGCCAGTGCTATACACAAGTACACACACACATGCATCCACAAACCATTTGAGGACAGCGAACCGACGGGGCTAAAAGTGGATGTTGCTGGGCGATTTTCATGCATGGTCAAACTGACGGGGTGATCAAGTGTCACATGCATTTTTCTTATCCTTCTGTTGCAGTCTTAACGTTTGTTGCGTTTTACTTCTGGCAGAACTGTAAGATCTACTTGTGTGCGACCAAATACGACCTGATTCAGGACAACCCGGAGCAACGAGCTGTGCCTTACAGCGCTGCCAAGTCTCTGGCTGATGGTAGGCGTGTGTGTCCCTGTTGTGATGTGCATATGTGTTTTGTGTCCATCTGATTGGATGGTAGGCGTGTGCGTCCCTGTTGTGATGTGCATATGTGTTTTGTGTCCATCTGATTGGATGGTAGGCGTGTGTGTCCCTGTTGTGATGTGCATATGTGTTTTGTGTCCATCTGATTGGATGGTAGGCGTTGGATGGTAGGCGTGTGTGTCCCTGTTGTGATGTGCATATGTGTTTTGTGTCCATCTGATTGGATGGTAGGCGTGTGCATCCCTGTTGTGATGTGCATATGTGTTTTGTGTCCATCTGATTGGATGGTACGCATGTGTGTCCCTGTTGTGATGTGCATATGTGTGTTTTGTGTCCATCTGATTGGATGGTACGCGTGTGTGTCCCTGTTGTGATGTGCATATGTGTTTTGTGTCCATCTGATTGGATGGTACGCATGTGTGTCCCTGTTGTGATGTGCATATATGTGTTTTGTGTCCATCTGATTGGATGGTACGCATACGTGTCCCTGTTGTGATGTTGTATATGTGTTTTGTGTCCATCTGACTGGATGGTAGGTATGTGCGTCCCTGTTGTGATTTACACATGTGTTTTGAGTCCATCTGATTGGATGGTATGCATAAATTATGTGTCCCTGTTGAGATTTACACATGTGTTTTGTGTCCATCTGATTGGATGGTGGGCATGTCTGTCCCTGTTGTGATTTGCAGAATATGTTTTGTGTCCATTTGATGGCTTTTTTCTGAAAGGTAACCAGGAAGACAAATAGCATGGCTTTTATTAATATTTTATCGAGCAGACAGTTGCATTTCATGTGGCTCATAAGTCATATCAGGTCAGATTCAGATTCAGATTCTTTGTGTCCATTATGGATAACACATGCTCATGACTCTTGTTCTGTTCTGCTTTAGTTTATTCAGCACACATTTACCACATTGATTTTTTTCCCATCCAGTTGCTACTGGGAACCTGACTGGTGGGTAGGGTTGATGGTGGAGAGTGTGTGTGTGTGTTGGGGGGGGGGGGGGGGGAAGGAGGGGGCTGTTTTTTCTTTGTGTTGGTCGAAGCTGAAGTTAAAGCTGAGAAGATGATATTGGTCATGTTATGGGTACATATATGGGTGATGGTATCTTGAGCATATTTAGTTTCTTCATGGTGAAGGAGAAGTCATTCACATTGATGGGAGGGGGGGGGGGGGGGAAATTGAAATTCATAAGCTGCAGTGAGTTGTTTTTTAAATGTTTTTTAATTTGTTTGTTTTTATAATTGTTGCTATGTCGATCACCACCGTAATGATGTACGTTGCATTTTCTTCATGCTTGTTACAGATTGTATGGCTGATGTGTATGAAACGTCAAGTAAAACTGGGAAAGACATTGGTTCGTAAGACTGCTGTGTTTCTCTCTCTCTCTCTCTCTCTCTCTCTCTCTCTCTCTCTCTCTCTCTCTCATATCATTCCACCAACCATTGAATTTGGGTGTGTGTGTGTTTTTTCTTGTCCAGAGGGCAGTTTAAGGTATAGTTCCAGTTAACCTGGTAATTATATGACTGTGTTGTATTTCATTAGTGTATGTCTTGTTGCTATTGTTATTGTATCATGGTATGTATATTGAAAAAAAGACAGTTACAAAAGAAAGAAAATCTCTTTGGAAATGCAGTCACAATGATTGATTCTCACATTGCGTTGAACTGGAATACTAGTAGATAAGAATATCTGTGTATTGGAGAGTGCCATAGATGTAGCTCTCATAGTCCTAGCCAAATGAAACCAAGCTTTGCTTTGATTTGGACATTGATACATGTTATGTTTACATTAATTGTTATGTCTATCTGCATGGATTGTAATGAACATTGACTGTCCTTCAAAAAACAAAACAAAAAGACATACACACACACACTCTCTCTCTCTCTCACTCACACACACTCTCTCTCTCACTCACACACACACACACACACACACACACACACACACCACTTCTGTGTTTTGGTTTTGAGCACATTTAGGCCACTGTGTCAGTGTGTGCTTTGCGAGTCATGGTCAGGCCAGTTGTTTACAGAACAATATGGTACTGGTTTGTCTGTAGTGAGAAAATTCCAACAGTGGTATTTCTGGGACAAAAACTGTCATTGGCATTCTCATAATGAAAGTCATAATATTGGATAGTGTTTTTTGTTTTTGTTTTTTGTTTTTTTACAAAAACAAACTTTGCTTTGTTCAATATTTTTTTTAGGAATACCAACTATATGGGTGAAGACCTATTTGTATCTTGACAACACACACACACACTCATTCACACACACACACACACACACACACACACACACACACACACACACACACACACACACACACACACACACACACTCAAACAGAAACCCATGTTAGAATCAGGATTTTTTTTAAAGTACAGAGATACACAAAGTTTCAGGATTTTGTCCTGTTTTTAAATAAACAAAATGTAAAAAAAACATCTAAAATGTTTTTGGTTTTGAGAAAGGTATATTTTGATCTCATTCCAGTCCAACTGAGACAGCTAATGTGTATTTGATTTGCACTCTGCATGTATCACAAAAGAATGACTTTTACTATTTTAGAAAAGAGTAGTAATCTAGGACATTGATCTTCCAGTAATGTCTGAATTGTACAGTTTATCACTGAGGCCTGCCTACCACTATAAGTTGGCCGTATTTTGTAAGGATGTTCTCATAGTTCAGGAGCTCTGTGAGAGTTGAGGTGGTCATCCTGGGCTGTCCATCCTAACAAGCCTTCTGGTTTCCGTGGACGTAAAGAATTATTGAACCGTGCTTCGGCATTGGTCACAGCTTGTCCCTAATATGTCAACTGACATCTGAGGACATTAAGCAACACTTCACCTTCATCAAGGATGTTCAACAGTAATCATTATGTGAAATATGGTAGAGTACAAGTATATTATGCTGTCTTGTTATTGCCTCACGTTACTGTTGCTGAAGTTCCAATTTGTGTCCACAAAAGAGTAGGATTTCATTTGGCTTGTTCTTGACTTGAGAAGATCACATTTTCATTACAGCATGCTTTCTCTCTTGTCTTAAGTTGTGCTTTTTCTTTCTGAAGTGTTTCATCTTCTGCATTAGCATTCTGAAAGAAGACAAATGGAAGGGGTTTGCAGGATTTTCTGGGATTTTTATGATTGATTTTGGTCACATTATGATTGATTTATTGAGGTCATATTATGATTGATTTATTTTGGTCACATTTTCCTTTCTTTTTAGACAAACTGTTCAGAAAAATTGCTGAAGATTACATGAAGGACCGAGTTGCAGAAGAAGAGAGTAAGTCTGGAAAAAAGTTAACTTTTGAACACCAATTTTATTTTGGTTGTTTTTCTCACTGGATGCATGTTCAGGTTCTGTGTGTTGCTGGGATGCTGTGTGTGGTAGTCATTTGTGTGTGATGGGGGTGCCGATTGTGGTGGTTTTGTAGTGTGTGGGTGTGAGGGGGTACTGTGCATGGCGGTTGTGTGCGTGTGATGGGGGTGCCGATTGTGGTGGTTTTGTAGTGTGTGGGTGTGAGGGGGTACTGTGCATGGTGGTTGTGTGCGTGTGATGGGGGTGCCGATTGTGGTGGTTTTGTAGTGTGTGGGTGTGAGGGGGTACTGTGCATGGTGGTTGTGTGCGTGTGATGGAGGTGCCGATTGTGGTGGTTTTGTAGTGTGTGGGTGTGAGGGGGTACTGTGCATGGTGGTTGTGTGCATGTGATGGGGGTGCCGATTGTGGTGGTTTTGTAGTGTGTGGGTGTGAGGGGGTACTGTGCATGGTGGTTGTGTGCGTGTGATGGAGGTGCCGATTGTGGTGGTTTTGTAGTGTGTGGGTGTGAGGGGGTACTGTGCATGGTGGTTGTGTGCGTGTGATGGGGGTGCCGATTGTGGTGGTTTTATGGGGTGTATGGGTGTGAGGGGGTACTGTGCATGGTGGTTGTGCGCCTGTGATGGGGGTGCTGATTGTGGTGGTTTTGTAGTGTGTAGTGGTTTTTGTAGTGTGTATGGGTATATGAATGCGAAGGGGTACTGTGTGTGCGGGTTGTGCACGTGTGATTGGGGTGCCGATTGTGGTGGTTTTGTAGTGTGTGGGCGTGAGGGGGCTCTGCGCTGGGTGGATGTGTGTACAATCGTAGCTGTGGTGCTAGTAGTGTGCTGGCAGTCTCATGACGGAGAGGATGCCCTCAGCCACCAGTCTTCAGACTGCCCTGGCAGCAAGCATGGACAGATTTTGTTGTCTACACTGGTTAACATGCCAGCCAGTGTTAACTGCACCTCTGTTCCAAGTGCAGCCATGCATGCAGCTTGCTCTCTGCTTGCCTTGAGAAGTGCTGGTCGGAACACTCACGCAGTCACTGTCTGCGTGTTAATCGCTGCTCCTGTCCTGGCCGTGCACTGGACTCTTAACCCCTATGCTCTGCAGGCAAGGGTCATACCTTGAGGGGGGATGGGGGGCATGTTCAAGGAGGTCACTCTGATCTAAAAATAGATGCATTGGCTAATCTTTAAAAAAAAA
Organism: Alviniconcha strummeri; assembly: GCA_963584105.1. Lineage (NCBI taxonomy): Eukaryota > Metazoa > Mollusca > Gastropoda > Provannidae > Alviniconcha > Alviniconcha strummeri. The sequence continues at coordinate 5,232,908 of OY757542.1, forward strand.
AAAAGGTAGCTGAGTGGTGGGGGAGGGGGGGGGAAGGGGGCAGAGATGGTCTTAGAAGTTTGTGTAAAGTCTGGAAATTTTGGAGTAAAAAGGTCTATAGGAGCCCTGCTTTTTTTGTTTTTTTGCCTGCACACTGGTGATTTGCTTAGTTTGCTCATCATCGATGATAGCAGACAACCAATTCCCAAAGACATACGTGCAGACTCAGTAAAAGAAATCCTTCGGCATTCAACTGTCATTAGCAGCAAAAAGTAACGTTCCTTTTCAAATCTGTTTGTTTCCAGGAGAACTAGAGGCCATCAAGATAGCGGAGATTGGCCGCAAGGCCCACTGCCCATGCAGCTAATGGCATAGTTCAAGTACGCCTACATCACCCAGTCAACAGAAAACCAACTTCTGGTACAAATGTTGTGATATCCAGCAAGAAACGGATGGCAGAGTGTGGCTGCAAGTGTTGTTCGTGTGTGTGTGAGTGTGTGAAATTGACAGATGAGACGACTTATAAGACCCCATTTGCTTTTTGCTACCTGAAGGATCATATAACTCTTACTGATATATTTATGTGAGCTTGTTTTAGATAATTTACCAACTGAAGTTGAACAATGCCAGTGCTGATGCTTGCTGTCGCTGTGTGTGCATTTGCTGTGTGTGTTTTTTGGTGTGTATTGCTCACATTTCATGAACAGCTTTTAAGGCCAGGAATAAATTGTTACTGTCAAGCCTTATTTGCGTGATGTAAATTTCTTGCTTGTACACTGCACTATTATTTACATGGTAACCCACTTTTTAAACTCAAATATGTGACCCACATTTGTAGGTTTTGGTATAAAAAAAATTAAGTTTTAAAGGAACTAGCCGTCCCTAAACCAGTTCTGTTCAACAGATAGAAAAAAAGAGATCAGAATAGAAACTCCCAAAACATGGATTTGGTTTTGAAGTGCCCCTTTGATTATATATGCAACTTCTAATCTTAGTTTCACTGGTGATGGATAGCCAGGCTGCCTGTATAC
>OY757542.1:5238917-5246417 GCA_963584105.1 Alviniconcha strummeri
TGGGTTTTACCTCTTCTCATCATACGATGCATTGGTTGGGGGGGGTGGGGGGCGGCATTTCTCTTTGCTGCATGACTGGTAGCGTTTTATCCAGAAACCTTGTACATGTGTTACACATTTGCACAGTGGCTAGTCACAATATTGAATACCACACACACACAGCAGTCTTCAGCTTTTGTGTGTTTACATTTACAAAACTGTACTACATGTGTGCTTCATTTTCATTTATGGTGTTTATAAATACTTATATGCTTAACATGTGTGGCTGAAATATTCATTCCAACAGCAAACAGTTGCACATAAGCTGCTGCGTGGATGACGAGATTTGTGCGGATAGAAGGGATATGCTCGTCCTTGCCAGTGTAATGCGGATGTGTGCGTACAGCTACGTTGCGCATTGTAAGTAACATAAGATCAATGAAAATGTGAACCGCAGCTGAAAATGCAATGGCTGGTAGTTTGGGTTGGAATACCCTTTCTGAAACAACTTCAAGCAGAGGGCACTTTACAAAATTGCACATTGATCTCTTTCTGTCTTTTTTTTTTTTTTTTCCTTCCCTGCTCTTTTCTTCCCAAAGTTTCAAGGGTCTTGGACATGTCAGTGGAAAACATGAATTGGGAGAAACTGATCATTATTTGACATATTATTTTTGTTTTTGTCCTTCCTGAGAGCAACTCCAAGAAGTGAAGAAGAAAGAAAAAGATTTATCAAGTGAAAATGCCAGAGTCATTTTGAGAGGGTAATATATGCTGCAAAATTAATCGCTTTATTGTTGATTGCTTTTATTTAGCGCTATTCTTCACTCTCGAGCAGACTCACAGTGTCCATGTACATGTGATTCTAAATGAGGGACTGTAGCTTTTTTTCTATAGCACGTTTTGAACATGCACCAAAGCAGTGTGTTTACAGTGCTGTTTGGTTGTTACATAGCTGGTGCCACATGAAACTGCTGCCACCTCAGTGCATTCTGTGTACATCATACAACCATGCACCATGTCACATCACTTCATGCAAAGCCAAATATGTAGGGTGCATGAGTGTTAAGCTGTAACCTGCCACTTGCACTTTTGGCAGAAAGACCGGGATCTCTTACATGCTACTGCAGTAACACGGGAGTGGAATGCATACCAAAATAACAGTCGGCACAGACAGTTAACCATGAAGAAGAAAATTCTCTCACTGCTTCTGCTGGGACTTGAACCCACAACATTCCAAAACATGAGTCTGGTGCTCTAGCCACTGAGCCATCATTGCTCCCCAATTCTAGCTGTGGTCCTTTTGGTTCTGCCCCAACCTGAAAACCCCCAGCAGGCTGGCACAACCATAGCAGTGGCCGATTTGGCTTTAGTTCTTGCAGATTCCAACTAAATAATTACTGACCTCACTCCTAACCGTTGTCTACAACTCCAAGGACTTGAACATGAGAATCTGTCCACTAGACTAACCTGGCAGGCTTAATCTTGAGAGTGAAAACCTACAAAATCTGATTTTCATGGGAAATGAGCCTCCCCCCCCTCATTTTTTTTGTTTTGTTTTGTTTTGTTTAAGGGTTTGAAAGCCTGCAAAATTGTTCTACATCATTGTATGATGAAAAATCACAGTTCTTGAGAGTGTGAAATCATACTGGGTTGCTAAAGTCTGAAATTTTGGGGAAAGTGATCTTCCATTCTTAATGCCTTGAAACTTGTGCAAAATGAATAAAATTCAATGGAGGTCTTTGCAGGTTTTGGAATTTTGATTTCTCCTGTCAAACTGGCAAGCCAGTGATCCCCGACTTTGAGACTTGCCAGCTATGCAGCTTCAAGCTTTGGCTGTTTCCTGTTCTTTGAACAATAATTATACTACTGTCATGAAATAGCATTAAGTCAGCACCTGAACTATGGTGTGGATGGTGCACATGTGGTGAATTGAAGGTGAATAGATAGTAATCTTTTGAGTTTGGTCTTGATTTTTGAAGAAACGAATGAAGGTCTGGAAAGTTTTGCAAATTTTGGAGTGAAAAGTTTGTTAGAACCTGGTCATAAAGCGGTCATTTGTGGGTGTAAAAAGCTTGAAAGCCATACTGTCACCACTTTACAAAGGGGTATTAGATCATTTCAGACCATTTATGTTGTGGGCATGGTGTGCTGGCCAGAGTTCAACTTCAGCAGTTCCTGGAGGGATTTAAAAAAACACCTTTTTTTTCATTTTCCTGATTATTTATTTTCAATGAAGCTTTGTAATACCAGATCTGTATAGTTGAAAAAAGTTTATGTATATATGTATCATATGGCATATTTAACAGAAATAGGTTTATTTATATGTGAACGTTTTTGACAAATATGAGATTATTTTGTTATGGAAGTGTTTTTCCCCCCACCTATTTGCTTGATGAAGAACTTCAGTTTAAATAGTTTGAAACTTACGTGGCACTGCAGTGACAGCACATGTTGGTGAATTCTGTTTTAGTCTTGGTGCTTCAGTCTCAGTCATTTGATGGAGATATGCTTTTTGAAGTGAAATAAATGGGAGTGTGTGAGTGTGTACGTGTGTGTGAGCACCTATGCAGGTGGCTGTAACTGTGGAAGTAGAACACAGCACAGAAATTAACAAGATACAAAGTAAAAGTTCTTGTTTTCCACTTTGTAGCAGTGATTGCTTTGTGGGGCCTCTGTTTGTTGGTCAGTCGTAGCATGTAAAAATGTTGACTCGCAATTCATGCTTTGTAATTGTATTTAGAACATTTAACAGATTGTTGCTAAAATTTTAAAACTGTTGAATATTCAAAGTAAACATATGGTATTGATTTTGGTACATCACGTGCTGTGCTCATGGCATTAGCATACATGGATTCTGGGCTTTCTTTGTTGTTTACAGTTCACGGAGGGACAAAATTCATTTTCTTGTCTATGTTGTTCATCACATTGCATTCTAAAGATGCTGTCACCAACCCTAAACTTCCTGCAGGGCAGAAGTTGAATTCAAACGCTTGAGAGCTTTGAGCCTGTAGACTCTTCAGTGCAAGAGTGGTGAAATGTTGCGTGCCACTTTGAGATGAGCTGATCACTGATGTCCACAGCTGTGATGCGGTTGGGTGACAGCAGTTGCTTCTACCACGCTTATGCATGGATTCTGAAATCAGATGTGTCCAAGAATATTTTGTAAGAAATGTCATATATTCTGTGCAAGAAAAAATAAAATCTAGCCATGCACGAACTTGCTTTCATTTACTTACAAAATGCATTTCAGACCACGATGTATTTACGGATATTGATCATGGTGTACAAGCTTGCTCATTTAGAGGCATACACACTCGACCGCTCTTTTCATGCTTGGCGAAGAACGCAAAAATCTCGGGTTATTTTTCTTTATTGACACAGCATTACAGACTGGACTACAAGCCATAACAAAAACAAATGTATAAAAATTTAAGAACGTTTAACCAGTTGATCTGTAGTACGAACTTGTAGCCAACGTAAAACTCAAAATAAAAGGTAACTGGGTGCTTTAAAACAGTGAAAAGATGAGTCTACATCAAGCAATCCTGCAAACAACTGCAGATTTGAGAAGGAAGAAGAAAAAAAAAAAAATCATTGCACAAAACAGAATCACATCTGTCTAGGGTACCATTCGCGTAGTCACAACCGTACTCTATCGCACCCCTTTTACGGTAAGAAGAGAAAAACGTCTGAACACTAAATGTGACGATTAACCCGACTCGCCGGTTTCCATGTTTAATGATAATTGCTCTATGCTATACATATTCCCCAAAAGCACCAAGTCCCATGGACTAAACCTAGCACAGCTGAATGCTGCCAGAGTAGTTCTGCTGATTCATTTTTCAGTATGCACAACACCTAATCAGTTCCAGCTTTTGCAAACGTTACCAGTCATGCCATGTAGATTAAAAGCTAATAATAATTCCATTTATTGAAAACAAAAACAACCACATTTGTGTTAGTGTTTAGAAATTCTCTCTCAGACAGCCAATGACTTTTTCATTTTATGCCACCGATGTACAAGATCAGCGGTACCTAAAAAGTTGATTAAAAATTGAATTGTGGTTTAAGACTTAGGGCAGAATGTCTAGACCATTAAAAGCGACAAGCTGTAAAATACTGATTTACTAATGCACTAGAAAACATCAGATAACTGAAACGTGAAGGTCGATGAATATTTACATCCAAGTACAGTTTCAAAAAGTGCTGGGTGATAAATGTGATAGACTGACACACACCATTAAGCTACACTGGACACGCACCCAAAATGAGAAGTGATGAGTGATCACATCTACTCAATTGGACACTTGCAATGCGAGCAAGGATGACCCCACTCTCACAACTGCTGGGCTAGAACGACGGCATGTGTTGTAAGCAGAGACCGCCAGAAAATGACTTAAAAAAAACAAAAACAATGTAAATGCCTTGCGGTTAATTAAATCTGACACCCAGTCGAAAAAGAAACTAAACGTGAAAATCACGCTGCAGGAGAAGACCTGCCCGATCCAAAGCTACACTACTGTGGTATGGCTACTTCCACAAGCGAGGCCCTCTCCCTTCAGCAGGTCTGGCATGGTTGGACTGTGTGATGTACTTGTTCTTAGCTGCTTGTCCCACAACAGTCTGGCAGTGGTGCAGAGGTTTAACGTGGAATGTTTTTCATGCCAGCCACAAATATTGGCCTGCGGCCTTGTCCTATCCTTCAAAGGGTTACCCATGGGCCAGCTGCTGGCCACCTGACCATCTTCTGGACAGCCTTTCCGTGAAGGTCAGCCATGCAGCAGACTCGTCACAGCTGCAAAACTTATCGTCAGGAATGGTCCCGGTCCCCACAGGGCAAGGGTGGTCCTGCCGTTACCACCTGTCCCGAGTGAGAGTGAACACCTACCCACCCACCTGAAATGTGCTCCTGTCTCTTTTTCTGCACCAATCTTTCCCCCCAAAGAACCTTGAACGGGACAGAAATGGACCCTGAGGCAACCCCCAAACCACCTGCAGCTGTGAGACAAGTGAGGGTACACTGAGCCTGTTTGTTCATTCATACCATCCTTACTATTGCTTGTAAAAGGCAAGAGCGTGTACTTTCAAAAAATCACTTCCTTCGGGAACTCGGCCCTTTCAGAGGTGGCCTATGGTTGCACATCGTTTTACTCCTCCCCATTTCACACTAACCGCTTCAGTCACTAGAAGCCAAGCAATCATGAAACTATTATTTTTAAAAATGATGATTTAAGTTCAAAAGTGGAGAGGAAAATTTAAGCAGGCAAACTTCAGTATTTTACAAGCAGATTCATTTCTTTAAAATGGCAGTAGAAGTGGTAGCCTTTGCTAAACATGTCAAAAAGGTACTGAGAAGTAAAAATGGGCCAATGACCACAAAGCAAAAAGAATTCAATGAAAACCACCCACAACTCCGCACGGGGAAGGGAGAAAAAAAAGAAGAAAAGGAAGATTGTGTATTTACAAGGCTGGTCAGAACAATCAATGGTAACAAACAAACAAAATGTTCCGGACTACCATCCAACAAAAGTAGGCCTGAAATGAAAAAAATCCGAATACCTCCCTCTGGGAGGGAAAAAAAAACTAAAACCAATCTGAGCAAATACTGCCTCTACACACAATGCCTAAGACACTGAGAAAGTCAACAAAACGAACACAAGAGGAGAACAACACAAGAAGCTCTCTGGGTTAAAATAGCAAGCGCAACTACATCCTTGGCTTGAGGAGTGATCTAGGCACAGAATACATTACGTTCCTTTCATGTTATACACACAGTACATGAAGCATGCATAATTCTACACAGTACATACCTACAAAATCAAGTTACAGAGGCATGTGTGGAAAAGCAGCACATCAATACCGTTTCCAAATGCACAACAACCGTCAGCAACGTTGAGTATTAACTCTTAAAGCATGCCACGTTACTAAATGTGATGATGGCTTTATCAGCAGGGGGCAAAAAAAAAAAAAAAAAAAAGGTCAGAAAATTTGGAAGTTGTCTCACATCAGTCTTCAAATCTAAAGTTATTCAAAACTTCTGCCATCACTGTTTCCATTTTTATCAACCATCTTTATCAGCAGTGCCGTCTTCCTTACAATAACGACTGGCAACACTACAGTGTGGTGTCCACGTTTTTACGCTCAACATATCCTGATACATTTACTTATTTACACACACAAACACACCTTATCTTTACCACCTAGAATCAAGATGAATAACTCTGCTGAAAAACGTTTCTGCTTTTTTTTCAATTCTGCCCCCTTTGACTGTGACCTGCAAAGTACCTACAAGGCAAAGCAAACCTCTCCCTGCAACAGCTAAAAAATTACTCTCTTTTTTTCTTTTTCTTTTGTTGAAAAAAGGAAAGAAGACATTATTATTTCCTACAATTGCTCACAACTTAATGGCTTTCAGAAACAATAAAAGCACAAACCAAACCCAATAGGAGGGAAGGGGGCAACGCTGCATCACTTTATCCTTGAAACGAGAAAACATGGAATCAGTTTGCATCAGCAGGCACGAGGAGAGGAACCAAACTGTACAATTGAAAAGTGACAAACGTGAAGGTACATACGCAGTTATAAGTGACGTGATGTGCCACAAACACCTGCGGCAGAAAGAAGCAGCTTCTCCGCAACTACCAATGTACCTCCGTGTTGCTTCTCTTCGCAGGTAGCCATCCAAGAGTCCTAATTTGGCCACCACAGAAGTAGGCCACCACTGGCGCATCCACACAAGCAAGGCCATGCTACAGTAAGCCCCAAAACCATAATCAAAAAAATTAATTTAAAAAAAGGCTACTACAGCTGTTTGAAAGAAAGGGAAAGTGTGTAAAAGGCCGACTTGAAATGGGCACTGGACGATGGAGTCCCTGCCATCCCTACACGCTGGTTGGGTGGCCACAATGAAGTGGGTGTCAACAGAAGAGCAGCAGCTTCGCACACACCCCACACTAAAAGCTTATGGCACGCTCAGTCCGCTGACTGGTCCTCATCCAGCTGACCCCGGTGCCGTGCAAAGCGTAAGCTTACGCCCAAAATCATGTGCAAATCTTTACTCCGGCCCATGGGGCAATTTCTGCTGGCTCCCAAGCGATCCTTACTGCTGCCATTAAAACAGAACGATTATGGAGTGAAATTTAAAAACAAAACAAAAAACAGCAATTAAGCAAACCTGCCACTTTGTAAAGCTTGCTTGGTTTTAAATTCAAGCACTGACAGTATCAGGTTCCTAGAATTACAACATGTACATACAGTCACAATATTGACAAAAGTCAACGCCTCCCAACAGCACAGGCTTATTTCTGTCCCTTTTTTATTTTTTATTTTGTTAACATTTTTTTTCAATTCTTGCATTTACATGTACAGAGCTAAATATGCAGCTCTGAAACTTAAAAATATGTAGTCATAAAACCGGACACATATCCCCTACTTTCTCTCCATGCTGCCCACCCCCTTTCCAACATTTATCATCCTGGTTAAAACTGCCACCTTTCTGAAGTAACAAATATTCAAATCACA
>OY757542.1:5248917-5289701 GCA_963584105.1 Alviniconcha strummeri
TGACAGCAGCTGATCTCCACCACAAGACCATTACCTCCTTGCTGCTGCGCTCCTCCAGCGTCTCACCACCGCTGGCACTGTCCATAGGGTCCGACTTGGAGGGGGAGCCCGGCTTGTCCCCATCACCTTCACCTGCAGACAGACATACACTTGATCACACCATGGCAGGTAAGGAGACAGGCGCCCAACATGCGTGTCATTGCCAGTGGCCCCTTCCCCTGCTTTCAGGCACTGTCTCAATGGTTTCTCATTTACAGGGAAGAGAACACAGCCACAGCACGAATTTCCAAACCAACTGTAAATCAGTGCTGTAAAGTTTGGATCCAGTAGCTGGATATGAGAAGCTGCAGAAAGAATGGAAACAGCAAATGCTCATGCTGACTTGCATTCAATACAGGAAAATGTCTGTTTTTCCTCCCTCTCCTGCGACTCACAGTCAGCAAAACTATTGCAAAGTGCTTCTGATCATGCACCAAACAAATACACAAAGTTCAATCTCCAGCAGATCATAACCAGAAAAACACCACTGGCACTATTATGTTTATGATGCTCTTGTGACTTGGACATTAGTCAGTTAAGTCACACAAACTGTTATCCCCATGCAAAGTTGGACAGATTTAGCTGCATGGTCTCGGAGGAAAAAAGAAAACGAACAATTTTTTTTTTGACAATTTGGCTACACAGTCAGCCAGGTGACGACCCATCATTTCATTGGCTTGCAAAATTGTTCAGACCAAGGCAAGAAAACATTTCAGAAGTCCAGCATCAAAGCGCTTGAAAGGAGGAACCACATCAATCAAAACAGTTGATATGTGCATTTGTACACAATGCAATGCTGATTCCATATCAAAACAAGCACAATTACAAGCCATACCCCAGTACTTCAACAAAATGTCAGTGTTGAGTCCTTTTGACCCCTAAAATGACCATTACTGACATATGCAACACTACAAACATTAGGTATACAGTGGCCAGTGCAGCAGTTTATGGAAGGCAAAGACATTCACTTCAACAACATTCACTTGCAAGTTACACATTCCACTAGCAAGCTGTGAGAAACACATCAACAGTAACATGCCACTAGCAAAATCAGAAATCAATCAGTAGCAAACTTTAGAAATCAGTAAACAAACTTGAAGGGGAGCTCAAAATAATTATGTCTTATAAGGATTCAATGATGTACAGAGAGCAATAAAAAGCACACAACAAGATGATCTGACTCTATTACCCTAAAGGAATATTTTATTACCCTGAAGGAATATTTTAATTATATAACGACAACAAAACTATGTCTTTTTTTTTTTTATCCCCTCCAAAAATATGTTTCTGAAGAACTATTTTACATCTGACTTCTTAACCTGAATATTTTTTACAAACTTAAAACAGTTTTTTACAATGCAAACTTTTGCGCATTAGGAATTCTCAGCAATGCAGTTCTCTTGTTCTACCTTAATAAACTGAGGATAACCACCACCCCTCCTCCCAATTCTTTACACAAACTGTTTTCCACTTAACAAGGCACGTAAGTGTTCTATTTGCTGCAGCAGAGAAAGACTTACCCCTGGATCGCCTGTCTGATTTAGACCGGCCCACGCCTTTTCTCTCCAACTCTCTTATCACTACAGACAGCAGAAAGGGCACACGCCATGCACAGTGGTGAGCAACACAGCAAGTCATGGAATTACAAATCACACCAAGGCATCGCCATGCTGGTTACACAACAATATTCACTGCAACACAAGCTATTTCTACAAGAGAAGTGGCTGGGGTTTATTATGGCAACCGTTCACGTTCAAGGAAAGTTTTGGTGTGTAAGTATTTAGCACACATCTTTATGTTATTTATATTCATACATGTGAGCATACAATGCCCTACCTCCCCCCCCCCCCCATCACTGTCAAAAACACAAAACACAATGTAAAATTCACTATGTACAAGTTTACAATACTTCCAAATGGTAATATAGTATGTGTTTTTGACGTCATCTGTTTTGAGTTGTTTCTGAAATATACCAGCCTAGGGCTCACCTAAGAAATGGTTTTGTAAGACCCCATTACTAGTATCATTAAACTGTCGTTGTAAATCAATGCAACAAGGAAGCCCAATTTAGCTCACAATCAAATGGTTTTTATTTTATTTTATAAAAATAAATACTGTGACCATAAAAAAGGGTCATTGTTGCAACTGGTATGCACAGAGCTTAACAGAATTTGGTTACTGTCATGCACAGATTCTACACTCCTGCTTAAACAGTACAATAAGATACAACAGAAGATGCAAGCAATATGCTTTTGCAACGGAAAGGACAAACTCATTGTCCTCCAAAATATGCTAACATTAAAGTTAAAGCATTCTATAGTTGAACTGGACAACCTGTGCTTGTCAAAGCTTGCAAAAACAAGAACAGAACAAAAACAAACATATGTGACTGTGTCCATGTATTATCACAAGTCTGGGCTTGATCCATTATGTAAGTAAGTAACTGGGTGTTTTATGCCCAGTCAACCATTACAGTTATCTCAGTGCGTAAGCTTTGATCCAAGAAGAAGCAGAAAATAGAAATACAAGTAGTAATTTTACTTTTCCAATATGACCTAAACAGCATGTCTAGGTCACCAGGCTGGCATTAAAGTATAAAGCTCAATGGAAGTCATCATGCAAAGAAAGTTCTCTCTCACATAAATTCCTGCAAAATGCCAAAGTTAAGGTTTTGCTACAAGATGATTACATCTTTTCTTTTCTCTGCTTACTATATCAATTATAACAGCACATGATGCAGTCAATCATGAGGTTACCAAAATAAACCCAGCTTAACTGAACGTTCAGAAAGGTCAGACACAAGAGAGGAGAGATAAGGTTAAGAGTCTGCAGATCAGACACAAAAGAGAGATAAGTTTAAGAGTCTGCAGATGAGCACCACTGCAAGGCTGGCAGCTTAACTACTGGTGTTGACAAGGCAGTCATGGCTGGGGGCAGGGAGGGGCCAGCTGGACAGGAGGCTGACAGCATACACCCCCATATAAACAGCTTCAGATTCCCTCTTCAAGCCAGACAGCATGTTCTAAAACTGGAAGTCAAGGGAAGCTCTCCTGATCTGGTAGCAGACAGGCTCGCTGAGTGATCCTACCAACACAGCCCTGCTGCTTGGGCTTGCTCTCTGCACTACCATACATCCATAGTCATGTCGCTCATCTGCACACCCCCTTCCAAGTAACAACACCAACCATTTTTTTTTTTTTTAACAACTCTACATGCACAACACATCAACACATGCTACAGTTAAGTCACGGGTCAAAATATGCCACAAAAATATCAACTGAACATGCACACAACATCAAGACTGAATGACAGTGTACTGTAATGTACTGCATTGTAAGAGTATTGTATGGTAACTCTCCCTGTTTTATTTAGTATGGCAATATATGGAGATATCTGGTCAATGATGAATGTCAATTTGTATCGCAAGATCTAAATCCATGCAGATAGTCACATGCTTGTTGAGCTTGGCAAAGGTGGGGGGGGGGGGGGGGGACAACTCTGATTAAGAAGCAAAAAATAAAATAAAAATGAACAATTGTGACTTCAGCTGCCCCTGAAATGAAGCAGCCTTTTGAGTTGTGAAGCTATATATATATAAAATATACACAGCAGATCTGATAACAAAGACCTCCAGTGAAGAAATTGTGAGGCATCGCATGTTGTGGAGAAAACATTTTGTTTGTATGGATCTAGTTCATTTTGCAAGAGTGTGTGAATGTGTAAAGGCATACTGGAAACTGCCTGTGACTGGTCTTTTGTATTACAGGACAATGCCTTTCATCAATGTACAAATGAGACCATGGTGTGGGAATGGAGAATGATGTTGCTGCTAAGTTAGGCTGCTACAGGTCTAGTGTTATCAAGCTACTCAAATTAGTCTCAACAGCACTCCTTTAAATTCACTACCTGTATTAGCAGTCCAAACACAGTGTTCTACAAAGGTACTGAAGTAAGAACATTTCTGACAAGTTGCGCTCCCTCTAAAACAGTATCAGAAATGGAACATAACTGACAAGACAAGCCGCCTCATACAGGAGTCACACCAACTGTCAAACTCTGCACAACTACTATTTTCCCAACATCAAAACACTTTTGGTGCGGCTCTGTCTGCCTTGTCTGTACCCAGTTTTAAGACACTTCCCGCATTCCACCGAACTGCATCAGAGCTGCGTGTGGCATGTCCCTCAGACCACTGTTTGATGACCCTGCCAGTAAGGCTACACAGTATGTCCAACCCTCTGTCTGACTGGTTATTAGATATACCAATATTTTACTCTGGTCAAATGGTTCTGCAATATTTTGTTGGCAATGGCAATGAAAGGTTGTTGTTGTTTGTCTTAGGGTGTAATTTCCCCTTCCTGCTTTAGAGTGCTTGCTCATTTGTGTGAGGTGACATGAAATGGTCAGTGCCTCAGTCACTGTGACCCCTGCTTGTCAAAATACTAGCCTGTAAACACAGCCCATCACCTCACTATCATGATACACTAGCAGCTTTGGAAGCCAGATCCATTCACTTACGCTCCCGATTTTTCTCTGGCTGCCTTTCAGAGTCTGATCGCCGAACTGGTGCAGATGGCATGGATTCTGTTGACATGCAACAACAACAAACACGTGCTATCTGTGTCACAACACCCAGCAAAAGGGGAAAACAGGGCAGAACATTCAACTAATACTAATAGCTATATTACTGAAGGGTGTCAAGACAGTAAATGTGCAAAAGAAAAAAGAAAGAAAGAAACTGACCACAATGCAATCTAAAAAACACACACACATCAGAACACTGACCTGACACAGTTCAAAAACAAAATAAAACAACCCAATCATCACAACTGTACTAACGTCAAAACATCAAAATGAAAACATGTGAATTTGCAGTCTTGTTTCCAATTAAGCTTACCCATTTCTACACAACTGATAACTGCAATGTTGGAAGACAGTTCTGGATCCAAGACATGAAACATTTTCCAAACTAAGACTTTGGCAGATACAGGTCATAATTATTACACTGCACTGTCTGTTCCTCCTCTCCCTTGCAACATGCCAGATTAAAAATGCACAACAGCGCAGTTGCTAACAGCAGGTAATACAGGGGGCATTTAGTACTGGCTCCACTCCTTCACTGTGTATAGCCTGTGTATAGATGCAGCATGTTACTCTGGATTACCGCTTAAATTACAATATACCCATAATGGCCCCCTGTCACCTTACGTTCATCTCCAGTAACAAGTCTATTCACACCACATACAATTCGCTATCTGCAAGCCACACCAAATAATGAGCAAAATGGCCATGATGTTCTTACTACTAATGATAATGCATATTACATATGTAATATGAAATACCAGCAACAGCAACGCTAACAAACATATTTACAAACAATACCACCAAACCACAACACTAAGCATCAGAGCTGTTTTTATTTACACAGCGCATATCAAACTTGATCTGTTAGCAGGCATAAGTCATGGTCATGATCTGAATGATAACATTTGTAACATGAACTTCACTTGACAATGATTACACAAGTCTGAAAAGAGGGCATCTCAAGCCCATAATACAATATAATGGTAGCCCCCCCCCACCCAACCTTCCCTTCTTCCTTGACAGTTGTTCCTTTTAACAGCTTAATGTTGCATTCACCCTGACCACTTGCTGTCATGCAATGTCCCATAACCATTTCTTGTGATCACTTAATGCTGCATTCACCCTAACCACCTTCCGTCACAGTCAGGTAGCTGTTTCTACAATTTAATGCTGCATTCACCACGGCCAGTGGCAGTCAAGCAATGTCTACAGCTGCTACCCTTACCCTAACCACTCACTGTCACTGTCAGGCAATGTCCAATAGTGGTTTCTAATGCTGCGCTCACCCCAACCACCTGTTTGTCAGGAAATGTCAGATTGGCCATCTCTGCACTGAAAGGGTCTTGTTCCTAGGTTTTCACCCACTGCTGGTGTCAGTTTGTGGGACTTCACTGTCAAGCAAGGTGCAACTACCATCCATGAAGACAGTATGGTCTCAACCTCCAGTTTGGCAATGGAGATGGATGCAGTCACACATGCCTCACCCTAGACTGCCTCATGAGGTGACAGTCAGACCACCCGTGTCATCATCCTCACAGATTCAATGAGCTTGCTACAAAAGTGAAAAGTGGAATGGGAAGCCCAGACTGTCATGTGTCAATGTCCAACATCCACCTTCAAAAACTCTTGTGGATGCACTGTCCTGGACACCCCGGAGTGAAGGGAAATGACTGAGCAGACAGACTGTATGGCAAAGCAACCATCACAAGTGGCTTGCATCTCAGAAGATCTTAAGTGCCAAGGAGCTTGAGAAACTACTTGTGGGCACAAAGCCAAGGACATGACACAACTGACTGCCTGGAGAGATGTGTGGAAAGAGGAAGCACTCAATGATCTCCCTTCAGACAGCAAGAAAAGGCCATTACCAATCAGACAAATGATGAAACAGTTTCAACAGTGACAATGGGGAAACTTCTGAGCAACAGGGTCAAGCACATATATATGGGGTTTTCTGAGTGCACAGGTATCATCTTCAAGTGAACTAAACTGTGCCAACACTGTATTTTGATTGCACCTGTGAGCACATCCAGTTATAGACAACAATAATCAAATTCTAATACAACCCCCCCCCCCCCCAAAGTCACTGTGGAAGATGCATTTCAATGCTTCTGGGTACTGATGACAAAAAACAACAACAACAACAAAAAACTTATTTGGTGCCTATAATAGTTCAACTAAACCCAATCCATTTTCATCTGCATTTTCACTGTCTCTCCCTATAATACCTCAGACTCTGACCCATTCCGAGGACAACTCTGACTTGGAAAAGGGGACTGGAAGTGAAAGCAAAAAAACTCAAGGGGATAATCAAGCGTACGTGTCTGCCCTTTATACACAGCATGCATAGCGCTTGATAACTCACAAGAGTGGGAAGCATTATTTTCAGATTTAGCAGCAATAGTCTGAAACAGTATGAACTTGCGGTTCCAGCTCATGTCACGCATCACATAACCTAGACAGAAGACCAGAAAACCTTACACCAGCAACCACACACCTCAAGTGGGTGGAGACCTAAAACTTGGACCCTTTCAGTCTGTCTTACAGCTTCCCAGTTGAGCAGAATCCCTATCGAAAGTATTTGTTAAAGTTGTGCATGCACCCACATCTCTCTCTACAGCAAGTGTATGTAACTGTGTCTATCTCCATACTTGGTGAACTTGCAACAACCCACCCAATGCCTGCCAGCGCACTGTTCTGTGCATGTATACAGCAAAGTAGTTACCCACTGGGAGTGCACCGTCAAACAGTAGTTACTAATTATGATTATTATATTGGGGGGAAGGGGAGTGGGCGCTGTACACGAAAAGAAATAAGACAAATCTGCAGAAATTGCATGCGCATGTACATGGAATGGTTTCCACGCATGCAGACCAAAGACACAAGTTTGCAACACTTGCAAAAGTACTCTTCCCTGTGGAACATGCTCTTTGGTCAAGAATCAGGTTTAATCCCCACCCCCAACTTTGAAACTATATACAATAAAACTTCAACTCAATTTGCTCCACAAATGCAATGTCGGGGAGAAGAAAGGCAAGTGCAGTATAACCACATGCTTTTATAAAGTTGAAATGATAACAAACACTGAGTGCTATCCATCTCAAGATCTCACAAAAGTACCTATTCCACCCTTCCAACTTGTAATAAGGAAGCTTTATTAAGAGGAATGTGTTTAAGTGTCTGGAGTTCAGCAGCAGCACCCAAGTGCAAAGGGTGCAGTAATAAGACCCAGCAGGTGTTACGATTTAGTCTGAGTGGTAAAATATGCCTGTGCAGTTCCTGGGTGCACATTAGAGCATGGAAAAGCCAGGAGTTATATATTCCAGTACAAGCAATGCTAATGGAAGAGGGCTACCACAACTGGCTTGCACAATGGCAAGGTACATGATGCAGATGCAACAATTTTCTAATACTCTATTCCTTCCATGTCAACTGTTTCAGTCTCTTTCTTCCCACTTAATGCATCTTCCTTTGAGCACTATATTGTCCATCTGATTGGTTCAGTGCAGGGACTATCTGATTTGTTTCACACAGTCCATTCACCTTGTTTACTGCAAGGTCCATTTCACAAGGACCATCTTATTTGTTTGCTAAAAGGCCCATCTGATTTCTTCATTACAAGGACCATTTGATTTGTTACAAGGTCAATCTGATCTGCCTGTCATTGTTAAAGGTCCATCCTAATATTTTCTTCAAGGTCCACCTGATCTGTTATAACATGCATCTGATTTGTTCATTACCAGGACCATCTGATTTGTTTATTACGAGGATCATCAGGTTTGTTCATTACCAGGACCATCTGATTTGTTTATTACAAGGATCATCGGGTTTGTTCATTACAGGGATCACCTGATTTGTTCGTCTGAGGTCTGTCCAGCTTAATGTTACAAGATCCATCTAACCTGTTGGTCACAAGGACCATTATCAGCCTGTTACAAATCAACTGCTTGCAAACTCATTACAAATGCACTTTGCAAAAAGCACCACTTTCGAGCAAGGAGTCCACAAAGTGCTACCGTGACAAGAACTCCTGGTGACATCACAATCTGGAGTATGTCTTCATAAATACTGCATTTCTTCTTTAATTTTAAAGCACTGTTCATACTGTCATAATCACTCACTCAAGTGCAAAAATCAGCCAGAAAAACGACAAAAGATTAGCATTTTTCTATCATGGCAAACATTTCATTATTTTCATTTTTTTGTTTTTTAAGCACTTTTTTTCTCTCCTCCCCCCCCCCCCCCCCCCACCCCCTTTTATTTTATTTTATGGGCTGTGTAACATTCCTGGGATCATTGTTTTCATGTTGCTTGTTGCCAAATTTGTGACCCCAGAATGAAAGATATTGACCCAATTATCATATATGCCAGTTACAAACAAAAAACTTGTTGTTTTTTTGCTTTTGTTTTTTAACAACCCTGATCAAACCCACATTTGTGACTATTCAGCCTACTGGGCACTTTAGGTGGGGTTGTTAACTCCTTTGACTTTCCCCCCGGCATCGCTTAAGTCCCTTGGCTGCTTTTTACTTCCAATATGTACTTTCTTCACACTGGAAAGCGGTAACAGTAAATCAACAAATTTTACACTGCCAACTTTAAAGGCATTTTTGAGGCCCGTAGTCATAATGCGTCTGGAAATAAGCAGTAACTTGTTGCTCATGCTGTAGGATGCCCCAAAATGCATTTTTTCTACAAACTCGCGATCTTCTGGTCAGCAAAAAAAATGATGCAAAGACTTTTTTTTTTACACCCTCCATCCCCTTTCCACGGTAATGTTTGCAACTGCAACAGTATTGGCATTTGTACTGCTTTGCAATTCTAGGTTCAGCTTCCACTGTTATACACAGCGTGAAGCAACGCCTACTCAGAAATTGGCCCTGAAGTGCGCTGCAACCTCTCGCGACTTGCGCGAAAGATTACAAAGCGCATTCACTCTAGCAAACCAGCTTCACTGAATCGCCCAATACCATGCAAGTCTTGATTATGACTTTTAGGATGGAAGATCTACATCTGAACACCTCCAATACACCATAGCATGTTACTGGGTTAGGAGAATTGATTAAATTCGTACGATTATCTGATTCTTCTGGTTAAATACCAAATTTTTCACCCCTGTTCAAGATTATATGCCAAAATCTGTGGAGATTAACAGTTAAGTCAATTAGTAACACACACCAAGTCCATTTGAGTAAGTTCCAGTACACTTTGTTGTTGTTGTTGTGACTTCCAATACTGCAGGGAGCCTGGTTCTTGAAAGCCTCCTCCATCTATCTTGAAACAGCATTTCCAACAGCCTTTGCCTCACTTTTCAATCTCATATGATGATATTAAAATCCCCATCTCAACAACTTTGTAGCTCACATCCAAGTACCTGCACAAATTAAGCTTTCTAGCTCAAGGAACGCGAATGCCCTCTAAATGATTTTTTTTTTTTAACCATTCTGTTTCTATACACTTTTCTCTTTTTCTTTCTTATTTACACAGATTTGCACAAGTACATACTACTTGTCCTGTAGCTACAACAGTAGCAGATGTTATCACACGCTATTAATACCATCTGCAGCAAGCGTCACAGCTTTGAAAATGAAAGCATGCTGGATCTATGAAGAACATGGAGACTAGCATCAATGCATCCTGGATGTTCCAGAGCACTTAAATCGAGCAGGAGGAGGCAGTCAAGTGTGGAGAGTTAGAGAAAGAGTACAGTAAGAGGCATGCAGAGAGAAGTACTTGGAGGAAAGAGAAAACATTTACCACTGGCATAGCCGTGGCTGTATGCGTCAGAGAAGCTGTCATCAGCAAGCATCGAGGTATCACGAGAATTGCTAGGCTGAGAGGGGGCAGCAGATCTTGAGGGGGTGTCAGGGAGAGACCCTCGCGAGCGAGTTCTGCGAGGTTGATACAACCGGTTTGTGTCTCCTGCTGTTGGGGTTCTAGATCTCCGACGCCGTCCTGCATTAGCGCTGTAGGTGGCCTCACCCTGTGAACGTGACCGGCGTGGTCTGGAGTGCGGGCGCTGAGCAAAAGCCTTTGCACGCCAGGGCTCATGGTTCAGGGGGTTGCTGCTCAAGCTGGTCTCACTGGCGCCAGAGTGGGATCGCATTCTGTAGCCAGCGGAGGGCAGTGAGGACTCGCTCCCCAATGATTCCCTGGACTTCTGGCGCTGTGGCAGGTGGGACATGGTGGGTGTGTATCCATCATCAAAGGACACAGATCGTGTGGGTCTTGTTGATACAGAGCCGTAACTACCTGTTGAAATTTTCCGTGCCGGTCGAGGCGTGTGGGGAGGAGACAAGGTCACATCAGACTTGGGGGATTTTCTTTCACCTTTGCTTTTGAAGTCATCCTCCACTGCATCCAGTTCATCTTCAGTGTCACCATAGTACTGCGAGGTACTCTCCGTTTCTTTACGCCTGCGTGACGAGTGCGGTCTATCCCTCTCAAAAGAAGCATCAAATGAGCTCTCTCTGTGGAACGAGTCATCAGCAGGAACACGAAGTAGATTAGATTCCTGCCGGCCATGACGTCTCCTTGGTTCCTCCCTGTACTCTTCATCAGAGTCCGGAAGAGGAGGGGGAGGTGGTACGTTTTTCCTCTCCTTTGATGAGGAGCGGCCTTTCAATTTTTTCTCCTTTGCATCATGTTTTGGCTGAGCCATTTCAATCTCAGGCCCACCAACACAGGACAGCTTCTTCAGTTTATTTTTCTTGGGTGGCAGAGCAGGCGGCACATCTTCAACATTGACTGGTTGCTTGTCAAGCAGCTCTCGTGACCTTGCTCTGCGTGGTTCTCGGTCAAACTCTGCCAGCTGTTCTATGCAACGATGCTTCTTTGGGGGCAGAGGCGGCACCAACTCTTCTTCGTCTATGCTCTCTCTTGATGCTGCTTGCACTCGGATCTCAGGGGGAGGCAGATTTTCTTGTCGTGGACCTCTTCTTCCTGACCTGTTGCTTTCAGGGTGGCTGTCACCCCGAGCCTCTCTCCTGCCTCTTATACGACCCTCTGACCGTGGCTTCTCAGTCTCGGCATTTTCTGCTCTACGGTTACGGTCTGTATTAGGCTCTGGCTGGCGCCGTGATCTTCGTGCTCTTGGCGGCTCATCATCATAATTGACTATGTCCAGGCCATACGTTCGCGAACCGCCATCCTCCCTTGAAGCCAGACTTTCCCTTGAAGCCAGACTTTCCCTTGAAGCCAGCTTGCTTCTTGAAGCTGTGCTGTTTCTGCCAGAAAGGTTTTCTTTTGAAGTCAGGCTATCTCTTGAAGCACTGTTTTCCACAACTTTCAAATCAGAGTAAGGCCTGGACAAAACAACCTCAGAGCCACTATTATGTGATTCTGTTTCCTTTCGCTGGTCATTTATTGCACCTCTCCCTCTGCCTCCTGCCCTTTGACTTGCTTGGGAGCTCTGGGAAACATTCTCATCTGATGAAGTGCGTGGCCGCCGTTGTCCTGACCATCTGACTGGTGGCGGCTCATCACCATAGTCCAAAATGTCTAGGTTGCCTGCAATGGGCACTGTGTCTTCTGGTTCTAAGGTGCTGCTTGGCTCAGCATCTTGGTCCTTTGGTGTTTTTTCTTCCTGATGACGCTTCTCATCTCCTGGTATGGGTGGCGTGGGCTGTGTTGCCAGCATGCTAGACAATGAGGGAAAATCTTCCCCTAACTTTTGGCTAGCTCGTGCTGGTTGCCTGAAAGTTGACAAAATTATACCATCTTCCACTGGGGATTCTTTGGAAGAGATTTTTTCATGGCGCTTTCGCCTCAGTACATCTTCATCCTGCACAGACACTTCAGCACCTAGCATGCGCATAACCTCAGTTGAACCCTGTTTTGGCTGTTTCTCCACTTTCTTCTGAGGCTTTCTAACTCTTGGGGGTCTGTCTTCTTCATCTTCATCCTTGTTTCTATTTGACTGCTCATCCTGGCCCCTTTGTTGAACTTCTGGCAGCTGTGTACCTTCAGTCTGGATATCTGTACCAGGCAGAGCCTCACCCACCACTAATTCCTGCCCTTCCCTCAGCAGGTCCTCAGGAGGTGGAGGAAAGTCTCCCATCTGTGGTGAGTCAGCATCAGATGTGGGTGGAGCAACCCCAGGTACTTCTAGGTCAGCATCACGCATCTTGTCACCCGTGTTTTCAGCTACCCTAGTCTGAATCTTTTCTTCCCGTGGCTCCACCTCTCCTTCCAGTCCATCAGCTGACAGCACTTCCCTTGGATCACTGGCCTCTCTGCTGGGCCCCTCATCAGACCCTCTTTGCTGCCTCCTTCTCCTCTCTCTCCTGGAGCTGGGTGGTCTTGGCATGTCATCTTCAGGAGCTGCCTCATCTTTCCTTGGATCTGAATGTGCTGGCTCAGTTTCCTCTTCAGCCTGAGCCCTTCTCCTTCGTCTCCTGGGCTGATCTGAGTTGGTTTCCAGGGATCGATGCTTTCGTCGTCTTCTACGAGGTTCGTCAATACCCAGCCTTCTTTCGCTGCCTTTGCTCAGATTTGAGTTTGCAGTGGAAGGGGCATCATCAATGAGGGTTTCCTTTGACCTCTTCTCCCCATGGGCCAGCAGCTGGTTATCCAGACTCAAACGGGACAGGGAGGGGGAGTCACTGGTCAGGGTCTCGCGCGATTTGTTTCTGCGACTGTTGCTCCCGGACCTTTCATCCAAGATGGACATACTCTGGGTGCTCCTCTTTGTTTCTTGCTCTGTGTCCGACCGGAACAATGAAGGATGCTCATCCAGCAGAGTTTCCCGTGATCGGTTTTTCCTTCGCCCAAAGTTCTTCGGAAAACTCTTGGATCTCCTGGCAGATCGGTGCTCCCTGTCAGCAGACAAAGGCATGACCTCCAGTAAAGTTTCCTCCGATTTGCCCATTTTGGACTGGTACTTCTTGAAGGAACCTTCCTTCCGCCGGCCAAGTTTGGGGGAGCTAGTCACCAGTGGTCCTTCCTCCTCTAAAATATCTTTCTTAGCCTGAGGAGAAATCGCCGAGAAATCCATTGGCGTTGGGGTGACAACCACCACATCATCTTTGTACACCCTGGTTGAATTTGGGGTTACTGTTTCTGCTTCTACCCTATCATCCAGCAAATCTTCCAAGGAATGAGATTTGGCTGTGCCAGAGGCATGAGTCTGGGCCACCTGTTCAGGGAGAACACCATCACGAATGGAGATCTCCAAGGACCTGCCATAGATCTTTGAACCTTTCTGTGCCAGCTCATCCACATCCAGATCTTCCAGTGACTTGGACACACTGTCCATCAGCGTCCACCTTTTCTTCTTTTCAGCTGATGCTGAAGTTTTCTCTGGTGATCCTGATAGGAGGGTAGACACAGGCTGGCCAGACTTGGCTATCTTGGCAGGGTCAATGGTGACAGTGTGGAGGATTGCATCAATGATAGCAAAGTTACGATGTTCAACGGGCCCTGCACTCTGGACGCGGCGCACCACACCACGCCCCTTCTTCGGTCTCCTCTTGACATTGCTCGGTTCATCAAGTTCATTTTCAAGACTTCGCACTCTGTGCAACTCCCTGTGGATTGGCTCTGGGGCAAGGGCATCAAATGGTGGGCTGCTCACTATGGGCGATGTTTCCAGGGAGGTGGAGTCTGTCCTATACAAAGTAGCCTTATTCTCTTCTTCCTCAGGGGAGCTAGTGGCTGGACCAGAAACATCTGCAAGTTCTTCTTCATGGTGTGCCAAAGGGACATGGATGACAGGAATATCAAGAGCTGCAGATGCTGGGGCAGACTCCAGGGGGGACTCATGGGCTGACTGGGACATCATGGAAGGTTCACCGGATTCACATTTGTTACCAGGATCGGAAGTAGGCTCTGATTCATTTGGTGATGCTGCATCATGCTGATCTTCCAACTCCTGGTCTACACCCTCCTCCTCGCAGTCCACGTCTGATGCAGGCAGCTGGGGTCTCTCTACATCCTCCTCTTGCTTCCTGGGGGCAATATCTCCATCTGAGGCTTCAGAGAATGTGTTAGACACTTCTTCATCGGCAAACCTGATTTCTCCTTCATTAGGAGCCAGCTCATCAGAGAGTGTACCCTCTTCATTAGTCAATGGGGCAGAAGGAAGAACCTTTCCACAACTATCTTGACCTGGGTAATCTGGTGACGGCTCAGTGGCATCAGCATTATGGACAGTGAAGATGGGCTGCTGAGATATGCTAGACAATTGCTCCTCTGGCTGCTCTTCCTGCCCAGTGTTAGGAAGAGAGAGGTGACCATTCTCATCCAGATCCTCAGAAGAGGCAATAGGAGCCGACTTGTCAGTGACTGCTGCTGGCTCGCATTTGACGTCATGGTTGTGACTGGGAACCAGGTTTTCCTTGTAGTTGTCTGTCATAAGCAACAGATCTTCCAGACTTTCATCAGAATCCACCTCAACAGTCTGCCGTGCCAGCAAGGCCTCCAGGGTATCCTCTTCCAAGAACTCTTCCTTTACAGGAGACAAAGGGTGGGTAAGACCTCTTCGTACCCATCGTGGATATTTCTTTTTGGATCTACAATGGCGCCTCCCTGATGATGGATGAGATCTTTTTGCTGGCTTCTGTTGGTAGTTTGGACTTAGAGGCACCTTCACATCATGTGCCCCCTCCTCTGCCGGTGGACGCCTGATCACATTCTGTTGCTCCTGAAGGACTTTAGGTTTCTTTTTGCTGGACTCACAACCCTCTTCAGGCTGGACGATGGTCACCTTGGGCTGGGTCTGCATGATGGTCACGTTCTCTATGGGCCATGAACCCCTGGGCCCCTTGGTCTTTCGCCGTGTCACTTTTGACTGGATGGTGAAGGAGATCTTCATAACTCCTGCGCCTGGTTTGCCCTGGAACAGCTTCAGGGGCTGCAGCTGCACGGTCATCATTTCGGGCTCTTCTTCCAACCCTGTACCCCCTACTTTCACTGCGCTGGCCTTCACACTGGTTCGGACCATATTTTCAGACTGACCAGTCTCCACAGCAGCAGCAGGAGGAACGACTTCACCTTCAGCTGGGGTGGTTGGGAGCAACTGGGACACCAAGAAAGGGCCGGAGGAAGAGGAAGGGGCGCTATCATATGGAGACACATGAGAGGACCCTGCAACCCTCCCATTACCCCCTGGAGAGTGCTGCCCCTTACTGAGAGAGGCCGGCAGAGCAGAGGCCAAAACAGCCTGGACCACAGTATCCACCAGTCGGTCAAGCCCCTCCTTCTCCAGCTGGGAGGCATGGGGAAGGGGGTCGCACATTCCCCAGGGCTCTGTCAGTGAGCAACATAAACACCTGTGTGGGTGGTTGGCAACACAACACAAGCAACTACACAAACATCTCTACACCACACCACATACCCCTCCACCCCCTTGCTCCCCCCCCCCCCCCCCAACCCCCACCCAATTTTTTTTTTTAAATTGGTCTTCTGAAACTGGAAACAATAATTAACAAACACTACATGGAGGAGGAAAAAAAAAAAAAAGGAGTGAAAAACATCTACAATGTGAGAAAGAAAATAGTTTAATCAACAGCAACCCAAAAGAACCCTTTTTAAGCACACATGATTGAAATCACACATCAGACTAGTCTGAAATATGAGGCACACACGCACAAAATTTTAAAATAAAAGAGCATGAACAGTGTTACTGTTAAGCTAGCGTAAAGACTAACATGCTGCACAACACACAAGGTCACAACAAGTGCATTTCCTAACTTCGCAAATGCAACCAACCATGCCTGATCAGCAAATCTTTATACCATCTTACTTAGAATACATACTGCTAAAAATATATAAACGGTGAGGAGATACACATGTCTCAATTCAACCACAAAAAGCTTCAATGACAGGACAAACAATACTGCAAGATTTAACTCAGTGTGAACCGACTCATACCAAAGACCCCTGAAGCACACCCTTCCACCATGTGTTAAGGAAACAAACACACATATACCACAAAAACAAGAATTATGAACCTGCCAAACTTTTGTGGAGAAATGAAAACAACAATATACATGAATACAAGCTGAACACGTAAACAGTAACAGACACAAAAATACTGGATCAGACCTCATCCCTGAGGAATGCAAAAAGCTTAAAGAGTCATTTGCAGGGCATTTTCCTCAACACTTCATTCACCTAGGAAATATGCACATGCTTCAAAGCTTTGCTTTATAAAATTCACTGACTCATGATCCACGAGGCCACACTAGCAGCACAGGGTGTTTGAACCCTCAATGCATTTTAATGTCTGTCTTTGCAACAGCAAGGTTTCCAGTACATATTCCCAGTACACAGAGACAAAAGAAGAGACAAACACATGCTCCATAAAATTTAGTCACAGTGGTTACCTTTGGGCGAGGCGGCCGGCTGTGGGCTGTGCTCACGTTCCGACTGACTCTCATTCACAATGGAATCATTGTTAGTTTCCTGTGTAGTGTTTTCTACAACAAAACATGCACCAGCTCTAAAAGCTGACAACAAACATGCAAACACTCATACAGAGAATCAATAGTCAGTCTCCTGAGAGAGAAAAACAGGTTAGGTGCATTCACACAACTTCTAAGATTATGTCACTGGACACAACTGTGTTACAGTACTAAGTTACATCACAACACAAAATGTTAGAATGAAGGGTCAGAGTTCTAGAGAAACAACAGCAAAGGTGTCAGCAGAGTGCATGTGTAGCTAACAGTGCCAACTAAACCAGAGGTTCCGCTGACTTGCCATTATCGTGCATAACTTACAAGCCCTTTTTCCCCTTCTTTTCACTGCATGGGGGGAAAAACTGAGCCTGTCAGCTACAGTAAAGGCACAACTTGCACAAAAAAATATTTGCTTTACAGGAAAACCTAGACAGCTTCAGTGTGTACTAAAATACACCCTATGAGACAGGGAGGGCATTGTGCACAACTGTACCAGGCAAGAGCGACTGCCAGCAGAACCTTTGCCGCAACACAACATGTTAGCAGACTGTACTCCGTGCAAATGCTACCTCTACATTTTGCTTCCAATTTTCATCTTAACACACTTCTTCTTTGCCCAACTTATTTCTTCCCATGTTGTCAGATATAAAATAATCATTTTAGATATCTGCTGAACTCCACTAAATATTTATAACAAAAGCAAATAATGCAATTTTGTTTCGTAATAGGCACCTTGTCTTCAGCTCACTGCAAAATGCTGCACAGATACTACCTGTTGGAATATTTCTAAAATTAATGTTTTATAGTTACATGTAAGATGACCCAAATTATTTACTCAGTTAATCCTTGACCAGAATAGATGGAACATCCGCCCTCAACCATGAAACATTTACCAAGAGCAGTTATGAGACAAATGAAATTAAACTCCAGATACCAACCAAAACAAATGAGGGAAATGCACTTGATGCACAGCGACAGTGTACGACAAACTCCGTCACCATGTATTGGCAAGGACACTTTCCTCCTGTGTATTTGTTTTTGTTTTAGAATGTCATTCTCAGCAGCAGTTACTCATTTGTTACTCAGGCTACACAAAGAAAGTTGTTCCACAACACACACACAACACTGGTGATAAAGAGTCAGCTACACAGAGGAAGACAGTTATTCCACAACATGCACATATACAACACCAAGGACACAGAACCCAGTCACTGATACCTCTCTCCCCATTGCTCATGTCCTTTACGGAAACGTAGGCACTGTGAAACCACAGTGACTCCTCACATCACACAAACACACAAAGCAGTATGACTGCAACAGAACCCCCTCCCTGTGCCACAGATGGGTGGCCACACACCAAGCAAGCCACCTCCCCTGCCTAC
Source organism: Alviniconcha strummeri (assembly GCA_963584105.1). Taxonomy (NCBI): domain Eukaryota; kingdom Metazoa; phylum Mollusca; class Gastropoda; family Provannidae; genus Alviniconcha; species Alviniconcha strummeri. The sequence goes on from OY757542.1 coordinate 5,267,321, forward strand.
CTTCAGTGTCCTGCTGCACGTCCTCCCGTGACTGCTGGATGTGCTGCATGCGTTCCTCCGTTGAAATCAGTCGACCATCAGGCCCTGGCACGTCTTCTGCAAAGCACCCATCAAAATCAAAGAAATAATTAACCGCTAAGGCCATCACTACTTAAACATTTGCACAGACTGCAAGTGGGCCATGACTGAAGTAAATCTGACAGTGCCGCACATCCATATCCACAAACCAAAGTCTGCTCCAGGACAAAGTGAAGCAGGTTTATGAAATTATTTCACACATTAGGACCAAAATCTAAATCTGTTCTTTTGTGTTTAACACTCAATTCTCTTTTCTCAGTTCAAGAAATGGGAAGAGGGGGAGGGGGGTTAATGCCAGTAGAGTGCATAAATGTTCTGTTCTCTTTACCCGGTTCTTCTCCACGCTCCCGTCGCTCAACTTCCCGTTTGTAGGCATCGACCTCCTCCTCACTCATGTTCTCGAAAGGGTTGGCTGCGTAGTAGGAGCGGTAGACCACAGCATTGTGCTGGTGGTCACGCTGAATGATGCCCTTGGAAGCTGCACCTACTATCACCGTCTGGTCACCGCCCTCCTGCAAACACAAAGTACATCGACATCCTAACCTGTGTCACAGCTGACAACCTGATCATACACACACATATGCAGGCACACACACACACACACAAAGGCACTTGATGCTTCAGTGTTACACAGTGTTATTAAATCCAAGTCATCAACAGTTCTCTCCTCCTGAAGTACCCTACACACCATGCATACAAGTAATTCTGAACACAAATGTATGTATTGTAGCTGTGTCAGTGTGACATTAAAACCATTCTCTATGACCAGGTACCTTCAGTTTAGCAGCTTCATCCCATGAAAGACCTTCAAGGATCTTGGACTGGGGGCCAGCAGTTACTTTCTCCTCATAGTAGTCTTTCCTTATCTGAAAAATACAACAATCATCTCCTTACACATGTCCTATCTGTAGCATACCACCCCCCAAAGCCATCATTCCTTATATCAAACAGCTCTCATTTAATTCTCTTAAATTATCCAACAGGCACAGTAATCTGAAAGCCATCCTGTCCCATCACAGTTATTTTCTTTATTCTTTAGTTAACTCACATCAATTTTACACCATAGTCCCAACTATGAAACAAAGCTGAGACAAGCACCTGTAGGATGTCACAACCACCTAAATAATATGTGTCACCAAAACATGCCAGCTTTTTTAGATCTACAGCTCTGTGTCGTCAATTTTACACCTGGGATGGTAAAGACCAAACCACAACCGACAGGAATGAAGGAATTTGTCAGACAACAGCTAAGTGTTTTATTCCTCTGTGGAGTATCCCATTTTACACTCTTGACCATCTACCAACTCTTGTAAACTCTTGACTCTGTCTACATGTCTATCTACTTATCTACTTGGATTGGATATTACACAATCTCATTTGAAAGAAACATTACACAATCTTATGTTTGGAAGTGATATTACACAATCTCAAGTACCCAAGATAACTTACATTCATTGAAGTTAACTCTCTACTTACGCTTTTTTGCTTTTGCTGGAATTCCTTGGGATTACTTCCCTGCGGAGCAAACTGGTTTGGGGTGTCTATTTTGATGACTGTGGACTTCTGCTGGGTATCTCCATCGGGTACCCACTGTAACACAAAATAACCTGTCATAAGCCGTTTCATCACAGACACACACATCAAAATACTGAACAGATTCATGACACAGCCACTGTCTTCCATGACATCCCTGCCTAAATGCAGCAGAATCTTCACATTCATGAAGCTGGCTGCCATACCAAAGAAAAGGTGGCAAAGATCATGGTACGATGATGCACAAATGAAGCTTGAAACACACAAGGGAAAATGCTCCACCTACTCACATTAAAAGAGTTAAAATACTTTATTTTTCTAAATTTCCTAGGCCTTCTTGCTGCCTTCACCCAAACTGGAAAGAGTGTGCAAAGTTCACGGGAAAGTTTGAAACAGCCAGTTAAAATTGTCACTGAAGAAAATGCGCACATCAAGGCTTTTGCAATTTTGAACTACATCCATTATCTTCTTAAACTGCATGCACCTCATGCGATCACAACACTGTGTGCTTTAATCTTGTCCATGCCTGTAACCATTGTACACAGCTTGAAGTCCCATTAGTTGCATCAGACCTTACTGAGGAAACACATCTTACAGTTCACTGCTCCAACACTGCAGTATCATGAAAGCAGCATCACAATCAATACATAACGTAAGCTACCATAATGTAACGTTTGAATATCTTCCTAAAAACAGGAAGTTCAAGGTGCAACAAAACAACCTCAAAACTGGATAATGCTTCACCCCAAGCACAAACCTTTGTGATCTTCTTCGGTGTGGTGGTGCCGATTTCCTCGATTTCCTCTTTCTTGTAGGTGTTTGGCGAGGTGAGCCAGCCAGCCTTGTACGCCTGCTTTTGTCGCTCCAAGGCAGTCTTAATTGGAGACCTGATAATGAAGAGAAGGTGTATCAAACGTCTGCCACATCCACCAGAATACAAAGCTCTCCCTGATAGCACCCCCCCCCCTTCCATCCCTGAGCATGTTCTGTTCCTTGCTCCACAACACAGTCCTACTGAGGTAACAAATATAAAAATGCATTCAAATAACTGTTAGAATGGGTTGATTTTTTCTTCTTCTAATGCCTTAACAGAGATACGGAAAAAATTATAAAATTCACACGATTCTTTTACCATCATACCACTGCTGTTGGACACTTGCAGTCTAGTCTTCACTCAACCTCCAAACCTTTGACAGTGATTGAAATTCTCCGACAGTTAGTTAGAAATTGGATTTTATTAATATCTTGTCAATCGCACAGGCTCACCTAAGGTAAAATATCCTTTATCAATATTTGCACCCACTATTAGTACTAATAAGCTAGACAGCGGTAAGCAAGAAAGTCACAGCTCATCGGTCAAATAAAATTGCCGCAATCAGCAACAAAATCTACATTGCAATAGTAGGACTGTGCCGAGATTGCACAAGAATTTTCAATACAGCACAGCAGACACACACACACAAACAATGAAGCTAAATGACCGTTCACTGGACTGGTTTAATTCAATCCTCATGGGTCTTAACCACTATTACGTTTCCTGACACAGCAACCATGAGCTCTCAAAGAAAGACTACTATCCTGTGCCTGCACTATACGTACACATATTTGGAGTGTTCGTAGTCCCCATCAAAGACGTATGTGAAGGAACTGGAGGCTGGAGGCACCTCCACATCACTGTTGGTTCTCTCCTTCTTCTCCTGCTTCATCAGTGGCTGTTTGTACAAGTGACCTGTCCTGTAACCCTGTTGATCAATAAATCAATCACCTGTCAATTAATCAATCAATGGCAAGCCATATCCTTGGCAGTTTTTTTTTTTTTATCCTCTACTAAAAGCCTAAGGTTCACTGGTGAGGCTTTGCATGTGCAGCAGGTTTTGCACTGTATCATGATACTGACTAGCTGTGCTGCATCCCCAGCCATTCAGACCACTGTATGTAGACTTCCTCATTGAAGTGACTCAACACTAACCACCATGACGCATTGCCATTATGACTGTTTTTTAATTGCACATGGCCAATACTCCTCCATGAATCTCATCCAAATAGACAGCTGCTGTGATCATTGCACTGAATCAACATAAGTGATAGGCTGCATGTACAAAGCATCACCTGCATGTACATAACGACAGCATTTCATGAGGATAAAGAACCAGTAACACACACCCTGGTATATGACTCTGTCATGTTATGTCATGACTGTCACTCATGTCTACCATGTATTCTAACTAAATGCAAGCACTGTTGCTACTACTGGCCCAAGCAGAGGAAGCCACAGCCATACAGGTTTAAGTTCATGTTAATGAAGATAAACAAACAAAAAATATTCCCATTTACACATTTGAAGATTGAAGTTAACCTGGCAACTGCCAGCCTAAAAGTGCAACAAACTAAAATTTTGGATTAAACAGGGCGAAGTATATAAGAACCCCCCTTGCAATTTGCTTTAAATAGTTTAATACAGTTCACGCCTATTTCACCACAGGAAAAAAAATGAATAAGCATTTCCTCCATGAAAGTACAGCTGCCAGACATCAGCCTAGTTTATCACTTGCTTGTGAACCAAATGCTGCATCACTGTTAAACAGTCTGCCATCTCTAAAGACTGTCAGTCTGTGACACAAAAATCCATCATGAAATGGCAGTCAGTATCTCTTGCTGTATTGTGCTCTGATAAGTGCAACTTTTTTTCTATTATCTTCTAGCTAACAGCAACCCCCCCCCCCCTTTTTTGTTGTTGTTGTTGATAGCCACACCCTTTTTAGTATGACTGCCACAACTCCTCCCCAAAGAACAGATCTGGACTCACAGAGTTGTCCAGGGTGCGCATAAGAGCGTCCCACTCCAGCTCGCCACACCGCCACTTGCGCCCCGAGGTGTCAGCACCGCCACCCCCCTGGGAGCCCACTTTGAAAGTTCTCTCCTGCGTCTCCTCGTCCACCAGGATCAGGTTGTCCAGCCCCACCGGCATGGCTTTCACCTGGCACAGCACACACACACACTTTCATCAATACACCACATCAACTGCCGTCAAGGAAACTTTGCAGAACATCCCAAGGGTCCACAGGACTTGTTCTCATCCATTTTACAATAGGTACACTACTGTTCTCATCCATTTTACAATAGGTGCACTACTGTAAAAATCATCTCAGTAACACCAACAGGCTACTAAAAATACAAGATCTTGAACAAGATGGTCAACATGTGCGTGTCCTTGCAAGAAAGCTACTGATAAAGCTACTCACAGAATCTATGTTATATATGGAGGCACATTGGCATGTGCCCGGATCTTCACACGAACGCACCTGTGCTTCAACTGCAGCCATGACATTGAAGGCATAGTGGAAGGCTTCCTCTATTGTCTCTCCACAGGCAACCACGCCATGATTGCGAAGAAACATCACCTGCCAAAACAGTCACAGCAATGCAAATGACAAATGCCAAGTCAAAATAAGATGCTCCACAGTGAATACTTTTGGTCCCACTTTTAGAATTCACAAGACAAACTTGCATGTATTCACCTGCTGACCACTCTAGCAGTTTAAATACACCCCCCGCTCCCCCCCCCCCATTAAGAAATTTCACTTGCATCTTATTACAAGTTACTCAGTCCAGTAACAAAAACAAATCACCCCCAATCAACAACAAAAAAGGCCTGGTGCACAGTTAAAAAACATGCAAAAGGAAACTACACTCACTCAACCCACAATCATATTGAAAACTGGAGAAAAAACAAAAACTATTCTCTCCAAACTCATGTGACCTTGAAAATGGATCAACGCCACCTAAACAAGACAGTATCACCATCAGACAATAATAATGAGGTTTATTGTTGTTGATCGCTTTTATACAGCGCTATGCTCTGCTCTCGAGCAGACTCATTGTGCTCACACTGTGTGGTTTTTAACAGCCGGCTACCAACCAGAAACTTGTCAACTCTCTTCCTTAAATTTGTCAAACTTTCATATAATTCATGAGAGTTTAAAAAACCCAAAAAACTCAGGTAGCAGTCATGACAAAGAAAGGTCTGTGTGTTGTTTCCACTCGCGTGTTTCCTCTGGGCTGCAGTCTTCTGGGACAGAGGTAAGCTGCTCTACAGTTTGGGTCCAACACTCGAAAATATATAAAAGGCATTTAAATACTGGTTAAATACCAGGGATTCACACACGAGTAACAGAGAGTGAAGGACTGGAGATGATGAACAGAAACAAAAGGCAGTTAGCCAGGCACAAGTCCCGGCACATACTAAGGCAATGTGTCCTGCAGTTACTGACCTTGTTGAAGGGTCCCAGACTTCTGCACAGCTGGTCTCTCTCATCCTGATCCACCAAGATTCCACGGTAGTCATGGTAACTCACTTTGCCACATATCAAGGCCTCTTGGGACATGGGCAACAAACCACACTTGGTGGCTGATACCTGGTAAAGAAAGGATCGCAGGAGAAATTAGTAAACTAAGTAGGTTCCTCAACAGTAACTTTCAAGTATTTCATTATCCATAAACAGTAGATGCTAGATACAATCCTGGTTAGAACTGTAAAACAATACCATTGCCAGACTCTTTGGTCTCCTGACAAACACACTATGGACACACATACAGTCGCATCACCCCTCTCCCCCCACCCACCCACAACTTTCTGAATGCACTTCTGATTCAAAATAACAATACTTGTGCTAAACATTCCCACAACAAAGCTTTTCAATTTCATTATGCTGTTCATTTCAACAGGAGCTATCAAACTATACTGATTTTCAAAATGCATGCATGAAGCCAAAACATTTCCAAGGACCTGGACTTCATCATCACAGAATATCATGCTGACCATTCCAATATGCCTACAAAACAAAGACAAAAACAAGCTTTCTTTTTCACTCAAACTCTGCTAACCTTGTTTATAACTCTTGTACCTTTTATGCACTAAACAGATGCATTTGTTCTCTTTCTCCCCCATCCCCCCACCTTTATCTTTTTCCAACCCAAGAAACACCAGTTAATGAAGACAGAGTCAAACCACAGTCCACTTACTGCTACTGCAGCTGGTGTGTGCAGATGGATGACACAGCGGATGTCAGGGCGGGCCTGGTGGATGGCTGAGTGCAAAGTGAAGCTAGCCTTGCTGATGCCCAGCCCTGTCGACCCGGTGTCCACAATCTCTCCACGAACATCTACCTTGACCAGCGTACTGGCAGTGATTTCTGAGTACACCATGCCAAATGGGTTGACCAGGAACTGCTCATGTTCCTGACTCAGCCTGGCCTGAAACACAGTTTTCAAGCATCTCTGAATGCAAACAGAATTTCTAATGCATTTGTGGCTAAAAAAGAAATTAAAATTTAACATGCAAAACCAAACAATAATGACAGAATGGCACACTCAAACTGTTTGTGCTTCATCGTCATTCACCTTCAGTTTAGTTGCCCAGGGTGCAGTTCTATCCTACGGAGAAAAAAACTTTCCTGGGGGTTAATAACAATAGATAAACAGAAACAAAACCAAATAGACAGGCATAACGCTGATGAAACAGTAGTTTAGTGAATCTGAATGTAAATTAAAATCTAAAACTAAAAGTTAAACTGCATGAATAATCTCCAGGACAAAACAAACATGAAGAAAATATTGCATTTTCACTTTTTCACATGATCTCGTCAACACAAAATATTCAACAACTACACTGTATACATTGACAAAGTTTTACATAATTTAAATTGATAAACTACAAACTGCCAAAAACTTCCCAACACAGCTGTGACACAAAAAACAGTATAACACTATTGTATAAAGCTAAAAGGAGATGTCCATGCAAAGTTTCAAAGGTACAGTTTACTGAGAAACAAACTTGCATCATTTTAATGTGAGCCAAAAATACTACTTCACACACTACAGTCAAACAAAACTGAACTCACAGATACACAGTAACACTTACACAGTATCCATTTTCCTCTTCACAAGCATCAAACAAAAAAATAGTGCACAGGCCCATATAGTTTAAACACCCACCCACCCCTCAAAAACCAAACAGAAAGGGCATGCATAACAAATATGGTGGGGTGGGTGGGGGGAGATGACATATACTTCAAAGACTGTAAACTCTTCCAGCAGCCATGTACATGAACTGACATGGGAACAGGAGCAACAGATGTAATAAAAAATAAAACCAAAAAAAGTAGGGAGGAGCACAGGCTTGCAGTCATGGGACACTTGCAACAGGATGTATGAAGTGGTTTGCCCCTGTAAAGGTCACACTGATAATGTAGGCCACACTATCAGTATTGAGGCCAGGGGGGGGGGGGAAGTGGAAGCTTCAGCAGAACAAACCCTGTCACCTCTACAGCCCAATAAACACCCTGCACTGGAATTACCCATCAAATTGTGTGGCCTCTCTTATGCATGCCTTGTGAAGCTGCATGCTACTTACATGTCTGTGTTTGTTTTGGGGGGTAAGTTTTAAAACACAGGAAGAAAGACATGCAAGTACAGAAATGTACCACTGATCAGTGAAGACTTCCAGTTTACTCAGTGTCCAAAATGTACCACATTCCTGGTGTATGAGGATATTCCAACTAGTTACATATGAACTCTTTTCTTTAGTGCCGTCACCAGCGCAAATGTTTGACTCACTTTATGACCTGCTTAACATTTCAAGTTTGAATAGGACTGGGAAAACATTTCAGCTGACAGAACGTGGATAGCAGAAGACAGAATTCTAACCTACTAAAAGTGTGAGAGGGACCTTTGACAGATCTCTCTGCATTCCCAGTAGAGGAGACCGAAATTTCTGTGTCCACAGTACTCCACTGTGGGTTTTGTGCTTTTCATGAGAAACAATTAACGCAAAGAGGGCCAGGAAATGGGAAGTTACACAGGATACTGTATGTGTTTGTGTTAAGTGTCTGCAGTCATCTTCAGGAAACAAGGAACAATCCACCAAATACTTGAAACAATAATCCTTCATCTTACTATGAACTCACTTGTCGCAAGTGCATAATAAAGAAAACAGACAGCTGATATTGTGTGTACATGCTTAAAGAACTCTGCAATAATTCATTACACCAATGTTCAGAAGAATATTTATACAAAAAATGCAAACAGCTTAAAAAATAAATGCAAGAAGAAAAGCACTTGAAACAGACTGACAATTACATACACAACTGAAATTCAGTGAACCATCTGATTTCAGGACTGCTTTTGCTTCTGAATCCCATCCCTTATTCTTATTGCATAAACAAAGTGTCAATATGTCATTATATGGCACACATGACCAGCAGTGACTTTCACCTGCACAGCTCTACCAACACGCATGCAGAAAACAGGGTGTACTACATGCAGACTTACACTGATGTGGTTGAAGATACCATGCGTCCATCCAAAAAGGTCCACCAGGCGGTAGCAGGCAGCCAGCTTGCACCTCAACACTTTCTCCTGCTTGGTATAACCGAAGGTTTCTACCCCTCGAATATCATTGATTGGAATGACTGGTGAAGCTGCACACAAACGCAGACACAGTTGAGAAATGGGTTCACAGGCTACCAACAATTTTTGCTTCATGCAGCTAAGGCCTGATTCTAATCTGGTCGAACTGTGGGAAACAATGAAACCTGCTACAGCTTCTACATGTGGGGTCAGTGGTCCCATGGTGATGGTTTAAAATGTGGTTATATATTATATACAGCTCCACTAATAATTAGTTCTGAAACATGGTTCAAGAAGGTAGGCTTTTCATTACAGTTTCTCAAGCAAGTTGTGCTTTTTCCACATTGAGATTGGTGAAATGACTGACCAAATGATCTCTTTCTTACTAGTGAAGCAACTGACCAAATGATCTCTTTGCCATAAAAAGAGATCAAAGACAAAAATACAGCATTAAGACATGAATTCCTATTTTGTATTCAAATCAGAATACACTTTAAACTTTCAAAAAAGAACTGCCTGGCTACATCACCAGCTCTTACCAACTATTGCATAACAGGTCTAAGAACGTCTGTATGCAGTCACTTTCATTTGTTCTAATGACCATTTACAGTAGCATCCCTGTCCAAAACTGAACAGTACTAACAAAATTGCTTATACTTACATCTGCCGAAAGAGGAATTGGTTCCTCTGGACTGGGGAAGGAGGAGGTCAGAGATCTGCTGAAGGGCAAAGATGGAGGCTGGTCCTCCCTGGCGGATCTGCTCATGGATGATAGCCTCCAGTTCCTCCTTAAAAGCCTGCGAGTTGAGCACAACCGAAACACGGGAGCGGCCTTCCATCTGCTTCATGTCCTCTTTCACTTCTGCAGGGCGCTGCAGGTTTCGCCTGTACTCTGGGTCATCCGGATCTGGAAGGTCCAAATTTACATGCTGTAGCAAAGCTAGATGATTATCCTACAGATGTCCAGCTCCATATTTTATGCAACTCAATACTTTCTCTTGCTTGGCATAGCTGGAAGTTTATACCCCTCTGACATATACTGAATAAAAAAATTAAGCACCTGCTCAAATGAGAGTATCAATAACTGTTCATAATCAAATCATGTCCTCTTGAAGTTTAACTTCACTTCTTTTCTTTTTTTATCGCAGGCTCACTGCACTGGCTTTCTAACACTCAAACTGTTACGACAATTATAAGTTATATAAACAGAAAGAACATGGTCATAAGATTCCTTCTTGTTTTTTTACACCCAGTCAACCAAGATATCTTTGTGAATGTATCTTTCTGAAGCAATCTGAATAAAATTACAGCTCTTTATTCACTAAAGTCTAAACATATCCCAACATACAGACCCAGTTCTTTGTATCAGGAGATACAGAAGCCAGTAACAAGTGAATTCAGAGATTCACTTTATCACCATCAAATTCAGCTTTGAAACTTTCGTATTATGTCTAATTATTTATGTTCATCTAAAACATACACATAACCTGTTTTTTTCTTTCATTACACTGTGATGCAGCATGTTATTCCTTCCTAGATGTCCTTTTTTCTTTCTTTTTTAAACTTAATAAAGATGAATGAAGTAATTCACACTGACATGGGCAAAGAACATGAGGAGCTCATGGAAAGTGAAAGCTTGCTCACCTATGGTGTCAATAAACTTTCCTGATGGGCTGGCGGGCCCATTCATCTGGGCTCCCTCACTCATTGTGTTGGACTGTCTTTACACCTCCCACTCCAGCCTCCCTTCCTCGTCCTTATAAACACACACAAAAGGACACAATAAATAATGGCTGAAAGTGAAACTCCACTGTCAAATATTTAATACGGAAGTACTATAGAAAAAAGAAGAAGAAAAGAGAAAAAGCTAAACGCACAACTGGTCTAATGGCGACAGGGTAAACAAGTCCAAACTTATTGATGACTGCCCTTTAAATTATATGGCTAGATGATATGTGGCCATTTGAAAATAATATGAGATCATGCCAGTACAAACACAGATGACAATTTCACTGAATTTTGGCACATCAATCAACAGCAGTGAAAAGGAAGAGTAGAAAAAAGAAATTCAGTAACTTAAATAAGCCAACACTGTTGAACAAGCACTCTACAATGGTGCAGGCAAAACCCTTTATTCATAATCATAGCCTCATTGACTTGGCAATGTACTGCTTCATAAAGGATGCCTTTGGTCACTTTGGTTCTAAGTATGGAAACAACTGGCCATCCATGCCCAATTCTTCATCAGGCAATTTGCTGTGTTGCAGATCCCTTCTTTTGTTTCTGTTCTTGCATCTGTAATCAGATGGGGGTCTTACAGCATTCGCTGATTTGCCAAATGGGCACTAAATCTTTTAATCCACAGCACTGGCAGTTTCTTTTTCCATTGTCTGCAGCTCAAAATGCCTAGTCAATCAGTGATAAGCTTCAGCCACACTGCTAAGACTGAACTCCACATGACCTGCTAAGTACTTTAAGAAAAAGAACAAACCTTTGCAATATCTCAATATGTCTTGTTAAAGTTACTTTATGAAGCAACTTTGATGTATATATATTAAGTACAGTCTTTAGACAGGAAATTGGGTGCTCTTGACACTAAGGCCATTTGCATAATTTGTCACCCTCTTATAAAAACCACACAGGACCAAACGGGTACATACAAATAAGGTATCTGGAGAATGCTCCAATCCAAACACCTTTTCAAGTTGCCTTTAAAAAAATTCTTAAGCTCATTACTCACAGGGTTTTAGAATACACACTACTGCACAGTGGAACCTTTTTTTAAGCGCATCTTACAAACTAAGCAGAAGTATCTGAAATGAGGGGTGGTCCCTGGTTAGCAGTTTTTAAATGAGAATGGAAAAAGGTTTCAGAAAAAGCCCTCCTAAAAAGGGTGGTCATCCTTGCTTAGCCATTCTTTTAAATGAGAATACAATGGGAAAGGTTTCAGAAAAGTCCTCCACAAAGACAGATGGTCTCTCGTCAAAGGTGATTCATCACCAAGGGTCTCACTGCATTACAACCAGGACTCTTAATAACAATGTGACTGGTTCCACTCACACTGACTGATTTTGTTACCGCAATGACGCAAACTGAAAAAGCATACAGTTTTTTTGTTTGTTTTTTATTTAAAAAGAAAACTGAACTGCAAGAAATCTTAGAAGTAAAAGTTAGCCAGAATCAATAACAAACAAGTAAAAGTACTGATTTTTTTTAAAACAGCAGCACTTTGCTTTCACCACACTACCCCAAATGAACGCAAATTATATATTTGCCACCCTTTCAGTTTCATGATCACCAGTTTACAACTAGGAAACGGTCTTTAAGACCAGTCTCAAGTTCGCTTTCACACTCTGTCTTCCGTCATCATCCTTTCAACTTAATTCAAGGAATGTATACATATAATGGCTATACAGTGCCATCTCAGATTGATAAGCAACAAGAAGCTCACCTGTAATGCCTGTATTCCCAACCCACTGAGGACCCTTCACTCATTTTGTCAGCCTGACACTTAGAAGCTTTACTGTTACAGTGTTAGGTCCTAAAGATTATCCTCCAAATCCAAATATGCACACTATGAGTATGACTATGAGCATGACAGTATGAAACTCAGTTAACCTGTACTCCCTACTCACTGAGGACACCTCATGCATCAGTCACCAATGTCAGCCCAACAGTAAGCTTTAAAAAGAATGGGCCTTAGCACAGTAAAGATGCCAACCTGTATTCCCCACTCACCCCTTCAGTTACTGTGCCAGCCAGACCCCCCCCCCCCCCCCTTTTTTTTCTTCTTTTTTTTTTTACAAACCCAGTGGTTCCTGTGAGCAGTACAGTGGTGCTGACCTGTGTTCCCCAGTCACTGGGGACCCCTCACTCAGTTTGTCAACCTGACATACATTTATGTGGGCTCTCAAGATGTTTATGTCCTAAACCACACACACACACAGCAGAGTGTTTACAGTACAAGCATTACTCTTTTTCATATTACTCTGGTTTCTTTTTCTGCTGAATGTATTCTGTGCCTGTTCTCTTTGTATTCCCAAGTTATAACTGAAACTGACATAGTGACAAACATCAAAATATTTGGCTTATTTTTTTACAAAGTACTCTTACTCAGCAAAACCAAACATTCAATGTTAGGAGAACCTAACACATAAACTGTTATTTGTATTACTAGTGACTGTATTATTACAGTAAACAAATGCTACAGTACATCAGTATTATCTATTTCATTGTTTGTAACTATTTCATGCTTAAAAAAAGAAATTGACACTAATAACAGCTGTGCTCTCTCTCTCTCTTGTTGGTTGTTGTTTTGTATTTGTTGTGTTGTTGGTGTTTTTTGGTGTGTTTTTTACAAAATTCACAGCTGTAGAAGAACTAGAATTAGTAGAAACATGAAGCAGGAAAAATGCTAAAGCACCACATATTCAAAGGATTTGTTACTTGATTTACTGCACATGGCAAAGGGACTGTGATTCAAACTAAAGCAAACTGCTAAAATAAGACTGCAAAGCAAATGCGGTGTTATATGAGGGCATATTTTTTCAAAAACAAAAAGGGGGGGGGGGGGGGGGGGGGAGTCTTTTCTCTCATGGTTCAAGTTTCAAAGGGGGCCAATTTTGTTTACAATGATTTCTAGCATTACTAAATTCAAAACGGGAAAAAATCAGCTAATAATTTATTTATTTTTTAAAGCAATCTCCTTTTCCGGAACAATCTCAACAGAGACAGCAATTTCTATTGTACTTTTTTAAATACCAAAACTCTTTTTCTTTTTCTTTTTTTTAAATGCAAAGAACTTGGAGCAGATGCTTTGGACTTTGCTTCAATTAAAATGTTCAGCAACACCCACACACACCATATCCTGTGCAATGGATTAAACACTTCACTGAAGTCTCACACTTCCCTGTCCTTAGCAGTGGCTTAGGTTTCACCCCCTGTCCCACCCTCACCCCCAAGTGATAACTTTTATTACACCATTCTTTGAAAATGAATATTAATTTCTCACTAATAAAACTGCAATGTGAACAACTTCATTTCTAGTAAATATAAGACCCATCACCATCAGCACACAGAGGCAGTGAAAGAGAGAAGAGCAATGCAATAAAAACTGTACAGTTAACAGTACCACTAGTCTTACTATCTATTTTGTGTGACCTTGGCAAAACGCCATCACAAAAGTACTCCTTGTCTGGTCTTACTGAACACAGCTGCAGTGATACTTTCTCTTGTGCTGCTACAATATAAGGCTTTCCCTGTGGGTGTGCTTCTTCTCTTTAATCAGAGTATGAAGAGTCAACAGAGTGTATGCCAGGAGAAGCTGGGGAGGAAAAAAGGCCCCTTGTGTGGAGTACCGGGAGAGAGGGCTTGGCCTGCCCATGGCTGGTCTGGTAGTAACTGGAGCACGGCCTGCCATGGCACACATGATGTAGATAGGCCGGCAGTGGAATGCCACTGCACCAGAGAAATAACTGTCAGACTGCACCTGATACTACACCACAGGGGGTCTTCTGGTCAAGTGGGCAGATGAGGAAATGGCTTGTCTTTCCTTCCACCTGACTGGCTATATATTTATCATTTGTTACAGTACAAAATGGCATCTGGGAGAATCTGAGATGACGAGTCATTTTACTTGACTCAAAGTCAAAGGTTCACAGTTTGTTGCAGTGATAACAGGTGTTTATTTTCACAAGCATTAATTTTCACTCAAATAATTATGTACATGTATGTATATAACACGATGTTCAGACCTCTGCTTATTTTTACACCTTTCTTTTTAAATCAAGGAAAAAATACAACCACAAGGCAATAGCGCTACAAACAGATGCCTATGCTTACAATTAATGAATTATGCAAGCATTTCACACTGATATTCTCTCCCTCTGTCCAGTGAAACAACCTTTTTTGCTTGTCCTCTGCTGCATTTGTTTAAACTTCAAAAATCTTATTCCCCACCACTCATCCCAACACCCATGTCCAATTCCACATTGCAGCCCCAACAGTGAAAACATCAGGCCACTACTGGTAGAATAAGATCAAATGGTTGAAATGGAGATTCTGCACCATTGCTCAGCAGTGCCTGTTCTGATTCAACATAATATGAGGGACTGGGGGATAAAAAGTTGCTCCCTACTGTGGACAGTTAGCTTACAACTATACAAGTCAATGCTAGCAGAGAGAGCATGCCCTCCTGGAGCAGACTGTACTGGGTGCTTCTATCAATCAACCCCCCAAAGTGATGTTGAAGCCTTTATCAGAACTGCCCCCGGCAAGGATAGGGACATGAACATTGAGAGTGAGACCAAGGTCACCACAACAGCAAGGCATGGAAGTAACAAAGATGGATAAGTATGGGGATGACAACTGATGAAGGGGTGGTGGTTTCCATTTGACCTTTTGAGATTACATTCTCTTCCTCTTTCTCTTACCAGTTTTAGTACTTCATTAATCCCTTGTGGGACATTTTACCTGGCTAAGGCTACAGCACCCAGAAGATCAGCATTACAGATTCATAGCCTGCTAATGTGTGGGGGGGTTTTGTGTGTCCAAACAATGGCACAGCGGCCAGTGTTGGGGATTTGTAATGAGCACACAGCTGTTGATACATACAACTGTACTGTGTACAGAGGGCTGTACAAAAGCCATGAGAGTGTCTGCACTGACAGCTGACTGGGCGGAAAAAATCACTTGCCACACTGGGAGTTGAACCTGCATCTACTGTGCCTGGCTTTTACTAGTTTTAGGCAGGACACTCTACTAACTTCCCACTGATTTACCCAGTTAGTGATTGACCAAGTTTACTCAGTTAGTGAGTTACTCTCAATGTCTCATGAATATCTCAGTGAGAGCTGCAGTAGCTGCAGTGTTGGTCAAGTAATTAGTATAACACTATGCAGCAGAAGCAGTATGGCTGTGTGTACCTGTTTTGCTTAAGCACTATCACGTTATTTGGGCTTGATCCCCATAATTCTGGTCTTATCACATTCACAGCAATCGCAATTCTGGGAAGCAGTGGATAAGGGCTAAAAAAATCCCACATGACTAAAAGAGTAAACTCACAACCTTCTGTCTGCTTTCTAAAGTATTGATGCTTCAACACCTTGGTACCCAGTTCATTGAAACAATTTTAGTTTGTAAATGTTATGCACGGATACCAAAAAAGCAGCAATTAAAAAAATCAAAAAATCTTGAAAGTACAGTTGATTTAGACCTACTAGTAAAATTTAAGCAAGTCTAATGGTGCCTTGGCAGTAATACAAATTATCATTCTTATCAAATCACAACTTCATCTTACCACTACTAAATTATAAGTCATTCCGCTTTTGTGTAAAGTGCCTTAGCATGATTTAAACAGTTCACCTCCAACAAGCCGGCACCTGTCAGTGTCACCGAAAAAACACACCTTTGCACCCCCCCACCCCCCACAACAACAGTAGCTGCTAGAGCCTCAGGTGCTATCAATTCTGCACAGTTACATTGACAGCTCATGGGCTCAACACTGACAGCACAAGTTGGGCAGGAATTTACATCTGACAGTACAAATCTTGGAAAAATAAGCTTCACCCCTGGAGTCACACCCTTAGCATAATAAACACAAGCCCTTTCTTTACATTGTTTTTTCTCTTCCTTCCTCCTCTTTTTTATTTTTATACACACAGACAGTACTCTCATGCATAAGCTGCGCCCCCCCCCTCCCCCCCCCCCCCAGTGACAACTTACAAAACACAATAAGGAGCTACATTAGACTAAACTAAAAACACTGTGAACCCTTCTTCCAAGAAGCTACAAAGAGAGCAAGAGGGACAGAGATGTTTGAAAGCCTGCAGTATTTACTGTTTACAAAATAAACAATATATTTAAGCAAATTTAGAATTATCTTTTACATAATACAGTCAGTTTATCTAAATCATACATATGGGAATTAAAGATACCACCATTTTTAAATTTATTTTTTAATTAACTTCATAGTCCTACTGTCCTAGTGCCAACAGGGTGGACAAAAACAAGCAAACTGAGTGCACATTCAGTAAAACTCAAAAGCTTTCTGTTATAATAATATATAGTTGTTACTGCATGAAAAATCTGGCTTCATCAGTTCATGTGACTGTTTTGCTGTTTGTGTGACAGAGAAACTGTTTCACATCAAAAACATACAGAAATGAGGTAGACTGAATGAATAAATCAGCCAGAACTCTGTTACCACATAATAATACTCATTAAATAATTAATTATAAATCAATAACTTGTCAAACGTAAAGTCAAAAATGTACGCTTCACCCAGAAAATGCACTTGTTATACTATAAGTTTCCACATACAGTCCTAAAGAACAAAGTATGAATAATGAAGTAAGCTGCACACATGGAACTGGAAATACGTATAATTTCTATAAATTACATTTCAATGGAATCTTAAATTTAAAGCAAAATTTTCTATTAACTTAAAGTTAAATTTATGACAAGGCATTAAAAAAAAACTCTATCAGGTGGGCTTATTTAAGTTATAAGTATATAACACACATTACAATTTACAGTGATACAGTAAAATCTATGCATACAAATGGATCCCTTAACCAAGGTTAACTTTAAACGCCCGTCACCTTCCACTAGTTCCAGTTTGTGGTTTCTTTTGGAAACTTCACATTTTTAACATAATACAATAATAGTATTAGTAGTTAGAGGGGAAGAGTGGCATCATTAATTACATCAAATATCTAGTTTCCATTAGAGTTAATATATACATATACCATTTAATTTATAAAATCCATTCAGCTCTGACTCACAGAGGTAGGTTTTTTGTTGTTGTTGTTGGTTTGTTTTTATCTATGTAATCATAAGTACAAAAAATTTTACTCAGTCATATGATCTGTACACAAAAATGTACATGTATATGTTATATAACAAGGTTATATAATATAAACTATAACACTACTAAATTACTTGTTACTTGTACTGGCAATGTTCTGTACAGATTTACATTTCAATCATGGCTTTTCTGTGCTGCTGAATTTAGCACAGGCACTGGTACCATCCAACTAGGTGAGCCTGTCTCTTTCAGAGTTGACATCAATAAATCAATGAGAGAATGACACACACACACACACAGAGTCCTTGGCATGAGTCACCAAAGCTGGAAGCAGTGTATTCACTGTGTACTCCTGAAACACCCAGAATGCTAATATTCTCAATGTTTTCCACTTCCTGGCTTTTAATTTCTAGCACAACTTTCAAATTAAAACTGCAAATCAACCAACAAGTTGACTAATACAGGCTGCTACTGCTATGGGGTGCAAGTACCGTCAAAAACAAGTACCAGTCAGCTGTCAAAGGGAAAAGGTGTGTGCTTTTGTCATGAATTCCACAGTAAATCACTGACACAGTGACAGTAAATCACGAATTATTATATAAGTGAACACTTATTGAGTGCCTCATCTCGAGATGAGCCCTAAGCGCTTCAAAATGTCAACTATGTAATATAGCAATATTCTCTGCTTCTGAGCTGACCCACAGCACCCTAGTCATATGTGACTCTAAATGAGTAACTGCAGCTTCAAAGAGCATTTTTCAATACCCACTGTTGTGGTGTACTTACACTTACATTACAGCACCATTTGGTTGCTACATGCTGGTCTGGTGCCATGTAAAACTGCTGCCATCTCAGTGCATGTTCTGTGTATGCCATACATGATACAACCATGCACCAATTTACACTATTAATAGTATTATTGCACTAGTTACAGTGTCACTTTATTTGAAGCTACATACATAAGGCTGCATTATATATGTGTTTGGCTGTTACCTGCACTCTGCGCTTTGGATAGAATAACCAGCCTCCTTTACAGGGTTGCAAGTTGAAATGGATACTGAAATGTGTCCACAAAGACAGTTGACCCTGGAGAAGAAATCCTCCTGCCACTCCAGCCGCACTCCAGTGGGAATCAAACCCATGACCTTTTGATCATTATGACGTATGTCCAGCACTCTACCAGTACCACTGAGCTATCCCTGTATAAATGATACTATTAGTAAGAAAAACCAGTCAATCATGAGCACCAGTATGCACACTATCATTAGTGTCAATGTAACTGGATTATAGGTGGTTGTCTTTTTTATTTTATGAAACTACACACCAAAATAGGTGAGTCACCAACATGTTTTTGGTGGAAAGCATTCCCCTAAAAAAAAGTGTGTGCGTGTGTGTGTGTGTGTGTGTGTGTGTTTCTGCACAGAATACTGACAGTGATACTGCAAACCAGACAAGACAGCACACTGGGTGATGATACGACAGATACCCCAAGTAGATGTTGCAGAAGACTAGTACTAGTAGTAGTACTGACATCAAATGTTTGTTTTTTCGTGCAGTTATAATTTATATCATGGAACTAGAACAGAAGAAGACACACACGCCCATTTTGTAACGTTATTTCTTCTCCACATTTGCACTGCTTTCCATTACTAAGCCACGATGGGATTAAAAACTTCTCTTCCACGAAAGGGAAATTGCAACGTTTAAATTTCTCCTCCACATTTACACTGCGTTACGCTAGTGTGTGACACTCAAAACTTCTCTTCCACGAAAGGGAAATTACGGCATAGTACTGTCGCACAGCCCGTATACCGCCGGTATTCAAAACCTTAGATAAAAGAAGTAACGACCCACAGTGAGTAATATTCTTGTCGTACACGCCACTGTGAACTAAAACGATTTTAACATGGTTGAGGTTACGGCATGCCGATGCTCCGGTGAGTGCCCTACGCTACCCTCGACACACCTGCGGCGGTGAAGGCGATTCAGTTCAAAGATGGCGGCCTCCGCGCTGCAGGTCCGAAGCAGCAAGATACTATTTAATCAAAGACTGGTGCATAAAACAATGCTTACAAATTTCGGAAGCATTAAATTCTTGTCAGCTGGCACAAAATACATGCACACTGCTTGTTCACGTATGACCGGTGGCAAACATAATGAAGTAGCAGACAGCAGCACTGTCTGAATCACCTCTTCCGCATTCTAACGGATACCAAAGCGTGTTAACTGCTCTATTAAGCAAGATTTTTGCAAAACAATCGAACAGGTGTGCACTTAACCGCAAAAATGGAGACTTACCGAAGCTGTTCAACGAAAATAACGTCTGGTGTTGAGTCTTCTGCCTGACCCAGATCCCCGTCGGGCTTCCTAATATGCAAATGACAGGAAGAATACAAAGTTGCTGTTCTTTCGTACGGAACTACTCCGCCGGGAAGTTTGCACTTTTTTAAATTCACTGCCAGAATATATTTACACAACTTTCATTTGAATTTAGCTATGCAGGAATGTATCACATTCTGTTCCGCAAAATCATTTCCACCGGAAAATGTTGACACGCACAAGGCGTAGCAACACTTTTAGGTACTACTTTTGTGGAGGAAAAGCGCAGGAAATGGCTATAATGTCATATGACGTCATTGAGAGTCCGCGATTTAGCAGCAGACAAGAAAATGAGGATACGGTTCTATTATCATAATCAATGTCTACCGAGTAAAAACTCTGAATAGTGTTGCACTAAGTTGTAAACGTTAAAAGATCATGGTTTTCAGACGATGTGGGAGATACCCCACTTCCACCCGGCCCACCACTGCCCCAGACTATCTAAAGTAGGCGGGGTGTTCGACGGCGGCTGACATTCCGACGTAGGCCTCCCGTGCCGTCGGCCTTACAACCGCTTTGAAATTGCAGACTACAAGGATCGAAATGATCAATCATCGATTTAGTCGACTGATCAAAAAATCGTTAGCAGATCGATTCCCAGCCGATATACTTATCCTGCAGTCCGGCGGGAGGAATATTAATAATAATGGAATTTGAATTTCGGTAAAGCGCCTACTGACCCGGCGGCTCAAGAAGCGGCGCTGAACAAACATAACACACCGTCATAGTGTACATTAAGATAAAAAATGTTATCCGCAATTTAACAAGAGTTTGACTGAACAAAATGTGAACATCAGTGGCAACACAGGCTGACTCAGTGACTGGGTTAGAGCCGCATACCTACTGATGATGTAGTGCCGGAAAGACGGACTCGATCAGTGAACACCGATTGACTAATACACTGAGTCAGTGACTCAGTGTCAGTGTGTGTGTGTGTGTGTGTGTGTGTGTGTGTGTGTGTGTGTGTGTGTGTGTGTGTGTGTGTGTGTGTGTCAGTGTGTGTGTGTGTGTGTGTGTGTGTGTGTGTGTGTGTGTGTGTGTGTGTCAGTGTGAGTCACTAGTGTGTGTGTCACTCTGAGTCAGTGTGTGTGTGTGTGTGTGTGTGTGTGTGTGTGTGTGTGTGTGTGTGACTCAGTGTGGGTGTGTCACTATGGGTGTGTGTGTGTCACTGTGTGTGTGTCTGTGTCTGTGTGCGCGCGCGCGCGCGCGTGTGTGTGTGTGTGTGTGTGTGTGTGTGTGTGTGTGTGTGTGTGTGTGTGTGTGTGGTGTGTGTGTGTGTGTGTGTGTGTGTGACTGTGGGTGTGGGTGTCAGTGAGTGCCGGTGTCAGTGAGTGCCGGTGTCAGTGTGTGTGTGTTTCAGTCAGTGCATTGCAAATGACTCGGGATGAGCGGCGAATGGTCACTGTGAGTGGATCGAATGACCGTGCTGTGACTGTCAGTGTTGCACGGGAGAGACAAAACAGACAGACAGAAAAACGGACACTGAGACAGACACTGAGACAGACACTAGACAGACAGACAGAGACAGAGAGACTGAGAGAGAGAGAGAGAGAGAGAGAGAGAGAGAGAGAGAGAGAGAGAGAGAGAGAGAGAGAGAGAGAGAGAGAGAGAGAGAGAGAGAGAGAGAGTGAGAAGACAAGAGCCAGGAGAGACTGATTGAGACAGGAATAGAGTTTCGGTGTGGAAAACACTGAGCTTTCGCGCTGGTTTGAATGAATGGCGGAAAGCATACGAACATGGCCACTGGTGATCAAACGATACAAGTTAGTCACACTGAGTTAATCATCTAACTGGATTTTACTGTCCTTGGGCTAGCTCAGGAGCTGCGCCGTGTGCTGGAGCCGGGTGCCCGTCCCGGCTGGGCTCCCCGTCCCTACAGGCTAACACCTTGTCACTAGTTTTTGTGCGGGAATGATTGACACAACTACGGTGGCGGATAACTGATCAAAACGCACTATAAAAAGCCACAGTCACTCATTTCAGTAGAATCACATGCCATAACAAAAGCGCAGTGAGACCGCTCGAGAGCGGGGAATAGAGCTCTCTCTCTCTCTCTCTCTCTCTCTCTCTCTCTCTCTCTCTCTCTCTCTCTCTCTCTCTCTCTCTATATATATATATATATATATATATATACAAGCGACCATCATCATCACCATCAGTAACCACCGCTACAATCGT
>OY757542.1:5289901-5365882 GCA_963584105.1 Alviniconcha strummeri
TTTTGTGTGCATGTAAATGAAGTTGTAGATCTATATTACTTTTGGGGTTAGCCAATGCATGTGAGCAGTTCGTAAGGTTTTGTTTTACTAGTTCCGGATTTTGAATGAAGTCGCATTTTTGAACGAATGAGTTTCACTTTAAGTAGCTGAGTTGGACCTGGACTTGGAGTCACAAAGCAGCTAGTTCTGCCATTACCCAGTTCACTTGGCCAAAATTTAACTTACAGAAGTTGCGCCATTCTGCAGTTTCATGTTGTTACTGTTACTAGTGTTACTGTTAGTGTTAGTAATTTTGTTGATGAAGCAGAATATTTCTAATATCAAACATAAAACATTCCTTGGAGTCTTGGCTGCATGATATTATGAATAATATTTGACCAGTGTAATAACACATTAATTATTATACCTATGATTTAGTATGAAGGAAATTTATACAGAAATACCCTCAGTGCATTGCATCAGTATTTGAAGTTGAATGTGGAGAGTCTGAGTCTGTGCTGTCATTTTTTTTTTATGTGACTGACTGTCTTGCTCAGACAGAAAGAGGGAAAACTGTCAATTTTGGCACGTATAATATATAAAATGTATAAGACTCTTCAAGAGAGAGAGAGAGTTTTTGGTATCAGCAAAAAGTGGGGACAAGTTTGGGGTAGCGGATGGGGGGGGGGGGGGGGGGGCGGGGGGGGGGGGAAGCTTTAATTATTATATATTGCATGGCAATTACTAGATGAACAGACATGTATAAAAGTGAAATTTGTGTTGAAATTGAACTGTGCTGTGTTGTATGTGTATAGGGTGTGGGTGTAACTGTTTCACTATGACTGTGATTGAAAATGAAAAGTCATAGGTCTGACTCTCTGAGTCATGGAAGGAGCAGCAAGATAATTTTCTTCTCCAGTGTCAGCTTTCTGTGCTGACTCTATTTCAGTATTTGTTTCACCCCCCTGACCCCACCCCCCCTCCCTTGTTAGTTTTGTTACAGCAGTAGCACATAAAATAGCCCAGTCATTCTGCCAAAAGTGAAGGTGGCAGGTTACTGCTAAACATGCATTCACCCTACATATGTGGCTTTGCATGAAGTGACATGACATGGTGCATGGTTATATGGTGTACACAGAATGTGCCAAGATGTAGGTAGCGGCAGCCTCTCATCGCCTGTGCGGGAACATCGGAACTTTGCTCAATTTTACTGTATTTCAGTCACTAATTTCTCCACAGTCTCTGAATGTATCCTCTTGGAAATTATATGAATAAAAGGAACGTTTTCTTCGCATTCTTATGGTTGTTTTTATGTTTGCATGCAATGTACCTCGAAAAATCGCCAGTTGATTTTCTGCGGGAGGTATTTGCCGTTTGTCCGGTGCCGATCACGCGGTCCGAGACTTGAACGAAAACAGTCGATGTGTTTATCCGCTCGGTGACAAAGCGACACGCGTTCTACACAGCAATATGTGGTATCACTGGATCAGAAATTGAATGCCGATTCCAGTGGTGTAAACGCCGTGGTCGTTTACAAACATCTCGGGTCTTTCACAAGCCAATAAAAGACCGCAATAAAGGCGCTTTTTTTCAAATTGAGTTCATCCAAGATGGCATCGACCGCGTGGAGTTTTTGTGACTCGATTGCCGAGTTTTGGCACAGGATTCGTGAGTATTCTCTTCACCTGGCTCCAGTTTACTGAATTTGGTGATAGTTTATCTCACAATTTAGCATTTTTATATGATATTTTGATTCATTCTTGCAGGATTTGCCTAAAATCTTACGATTTTCTCGACCGACTCATAGTTCTGTGTTTGTTTACAAATACGACTAACCGGAAGTTGTCGATCACTCGCTTGTTCTCCTAAATATTGCCAAAATACGCCAAAGTTTAACAAAAATAGTCATTGAAATACATTCTCTGATGTCTTCTGGAACAGTATTATTTGGGGGGGACGAACCTTTGATGTAAATTCGTGGCGATGGCTGTTTTCGTGATCAAAGTTCTTCATCAGGGGAGGTAACTAAGATGCTGAGAAAACAGTCGACTTCATAATAACTTCTGCACTTGAACTCTGTTAAAAGTCTTTTTCGTTTTTCAACGATCGTAATTAAATTCTCAAACTTTAATAGTATGTTGACCAGCATTTCTAGTTCAAAATTATAAGTGGATTTCTGCTTTGCTAACGGTAGCCAGTCTGATATTGTGATAAGTGATGATAAAATCATAACAGATAAGACTAAGAGTTAAGGCCTGAGTGATAATGATTATTATTAATTATGCTTTAGGCTGTAGATCATTCTGTCAATGAAGATCAACAGAAACAACAAAACTGTGTTGTTGTTTTCCTGCAGATGATGACCAGTTTTCCAAACTGAAGGCTGTTTTCCTGGCAACTGGGAGAGGATGCCGGCAAGACCTTCCTCTGGTTGAAGTGGACAACCGACTGTTAGTGCAGCTGCTTCTCCCGAAAGATGAGGGATCCAAGACTTTGGATGAGACTGTATTCTTCCAGCAACTTCTCAAACCAGATCTGGTCAAGACAGTGCTGCTTTCTTGTCTGCGGTATTTATGGTCAACAGACTGAAGGAGCTGTTTGGAGGCGAGCCACTTCCAGAACTTCCACCTCTTCACGGCCATGGCGGCTGCCAGCAGCGATGTCAACAAGTGGAAAAGGAATCTGACCCAGGAGATGTCGACTGAACCAAATGATGAATCAGAACCTGATGAACCTGAGTTTGAAACCAGCTTCAGATTTCAACAGGAGGGTGACATTGTGGTAGTCTACAATGTAGAAGATTTCTTTTTCAGCAAAGTCACCAGGATCATCAGTGAGGAAGAGGCAATAGTCAATTTCTGGGAGAAGGCGGCAGTAAAGATGGAGTTGTTGTGTACAGGTGGCCATGCTCTGAAGATTACAGTCAAATCTCCTCCGCAGTTGTGTTTGCCAAGAATCTGCAACTTGCACCTTCATCATTGTCTCCAGGGATGTTCGTTCTTTGTTGAATCTTGCAGGAATTTATTTGGCAGATATCAAGCACTCAGATGCTATTTACAGTGAAATCACCTGTAGACCGTGTCAACTGACTCCAAATCACAGCTTTGTAGACCTGTGTGTTCATGGATGATAAAGGTGATACTGCTGTACCATGTTTCATGTCCTTTTTCTGCTGTGAAAAGTGAAGATTTTGCAGACTTTAAAACTAACACTCAAAATAAGTGCAAATGCTGCTGCAAATGTACTTCACACTTAGTTTAATGTACATGCAAAGTTTCATGGCTGTATCTGTAGTACTAAGTAGTTTTCAAGTTATGAGTTAAAGTATGAAAACCATTAGATTTGTCCTTTTTTTCCACTGTGAAAAGTGAAGTTTTTGCAAGCTTTAAGATCTATCACTCTCAAAATAACTGCAAATGTTGCTGCAAGTGTACTTCACACTTAGTTTAATGTACATGCCAAGTTTCATTGCTGTATCTGTAGTGGTTTTCAAGTTATTACCAGTTAAAGTGTGGCAACCCACATATTTGTGTTTTTTCCGCTGTGCAAATTGAAGATTTTGCCAACTTTAAGACCCTGTAACTTTAAAAGTAAGAGTCAGAGCTGCTTAGAAAAAAATAAGTGCAAAGACTGTGATAAACCCTGCTTGGAAATCCATTGGGAAAGCTGTCATTGCCATATGTTACCCACTGTGTGGTGTCAAAAGTGCTCTTTCATGCAAATTGGCAAGCTCAGAATTGCTTTTTGGAGCAACTTCAGCCCTCTGCCTATGTTTTATTTTTCTTTGCTGACCATATGATTTAGCTGTGACAAAGTGCCACCAAGGTATACTTTTGAAAAGTGTAAGTATTTGGATTCTCCCATGTTCATGAGAACCACTATGGGGGGGTAAATTTGAGAAAATGTAATAAACTGTTTATTGTCCCGCAAAACTGTATTTTCGAATGGCTATATCTTTGGAACTAATTAAGATAAACAGTTACTTTTTTTTTTCATTTTCTTGTATCAATATGGCCTGTCTGAAAATGCATAAATTAAATTGCTGTTGTAAAATTTAAATTTTGGCTGCCGCTACCTACACACACACACACACACACACACACACACACACACACACACAAAACGACATCCTTTCAAACTAAACCTGTCAATCACTGTCAGTGAAAAACTGCTGCCTCACTTTGCACTCAGTGTCAGGGAAACTTTTTTCTGTTTGCAATCAAGAAATCCCAATAAGATAAGTCCGGTGGTGAGAGCCTGAAGAACATGCTTCCTTTTTGTGTGTGAAGAACTGGATCCATACATGATTTTCTGCTTGGCACACTTCCAGAACCTGCCACAGTTATCAAAAGTAACAGAATTTAATACAGACTTGAATACCAGGGACAGACAGACGTCATGTAATGTATGCTTACTAAAACTAAAAGAAAAACAACACATTAAAAATGCGATCAGGTCACAAAGTATCGCATCTTTAAGTCAGATACCTGTATTAAATTTTTCAGTATGTAAAAAAGGAAAACAGAAAAATGATACATGTACTTTGGACTGTAACAATCCTAAAGTGCCCTTACATACCAAAGGTCTTTATTTATACAAGAGCAGTGAAAATGTTTATAATAAATTGTAAGACAATCTTCACCCCCCCCCTCCCCCTTCCACTGGCCCCCAAAGTCGGCCTTCATGCACAGTTAATCAATAAAAATAAAAATAAATTTACAGTGGCAAGTCAACTATTACATTTAATGCGGAAAGGAAACAAAATTAAGACTGCAAAACAAATCAAAGGGGGACGGGGTGTAGCACTGTGCCCATGTCACGTTCACCTGCTACAAAGTTTACAGAGTACTTGTTTAATATGCACAAGCCTCCAGTCCGATGTAAAAGTTTGTAAACAACCACTTGTAGGGTAAGCTGTGAGCCATTTCAACTTTTAAATCAACCGCTTACCTAAATCAGCAATAATTACAGACATAGACGGACTGCAGACTAACGTAAGAAAAGACATCTGGACACACGTAACACAGACACAGTCACAAACTGTGTCCACAATCTGAAATTGCCCCCTTCCCGCCATAATACGATGAAGTAAACAAAGCACACTACCAGTGTCATTTATATCACTTACTAGTGGCTAAGAAAGCATTTGTTTGGGAAAATATATGATGAGGACAGAAATTCGACACTTATGTGGGTTGTTCGTAACATTTAGGACGTTCGTAACAAAACAAAATAACCGGACACAGTCAGAATACTCACCGCCACCCCTTCGACGAAACCATTGTCAGTGACAAGCGGCCATGTGATGTCAACAGGAAGGCCAGTGGTAGTTATAGAAGCGGTCAGCAGTAATTAAATGTTTATTTGCAAAAGGTTGTTCGTAACAAATGGACAAAGTTTCAGATTTTTTACGTCTGGGTAAAAAAATGAAACTCGGAAATGCCCCCAGTAAAAATATCGACTGCTTTCGGTGCGCGATTGATACGCAAATAAGTGAAGCGAAGGTCCGCAGTGAATGCAATGGCGGACGGTAGCAGATGATCTTTAAACTTACGGGAAACTTGGACACAGTCCGTTATGAACGGCCAGTGTATTTTCAATTTCGTTTTTTTGGTTATGAAACGTCACACATGGCTTGCAATTCGACTGGATACTAAATTTAGTTTATTCAGTAGTCAAATGGTGTACAAGTTGTGAAGAATAGTTCAGCTGGTTAGTTGCGGTTTTGAGCTGAAGTCAAACAACCCACGTTGTCCCACTTTCCGGAAGCCGCTTTTCGTCAATTTTCGTCAAGTATTTTTGTTTTTAATCCTCCGCTTGGTGACCAAAGCTGCCAATTTTTACTTTAACTACTCATCAATGCATACTGAATAAAAGCAACCACAGTTTCGTGTAACTGTAGAAAGACGAAAATAAATAGGAGTATACAAACATACCCGGGTTAAGCGGGAGCACCTTTTGTCACAGGCTCATATATATATATAAAATGTGTATAAACTGTAAGTTCATGTAAACTGCTGGGTCAAATCTCACTCAGTAAGTGGGCCCCGTCTTGGTTACTGCCACCTGCAACTCATTCCATCTACTACTACTATTACTACAGTATAAGTACTTAGCAGTAACTGAGACCAAACCTGTTAAGTGAACATGTTTTACCAGCTGCCCTATAGAAAATCATTTGTGATAAAATGTTGGTTGTGATGATTGGACATGAAAACAACAGAGTATTGTTGTTTTTTTGTTCTATTTGTTTACAATTCTAGCTTTTTCTTGATAAAATTTTTTAAATACATTAGTACTTTAATCACCAGTTATTGATAATTTGAAATGTTGGATTGTGTTCTCTGCAATGATAAAAAGGAAGGAAGTGGTTAATAATGACAAATCCCAGCCGAGTGGGAAAACTTTCTGATCAAATAATCTGAAAAGTTTAGGATTTTTTTTTCCAGTTGTGAGTGGAAAATGTATTCAAATGTATTGTATTTTGTTTGCCCATTATGTAAGATATGTGATAATGATGTAGTTGGCATCAATTTAAGACGCAGTGGACAGGTGTGTAAATGTCCCATTTGGACCACCGAATTTTGAAGATTTTGCAAAGATTTTTTATTTTTTTTACCTTTAATTATTAATATGGTGCTTACAGTTACACTCTTTATTCTGTTGTAATTTGTATGTATCTCTTTAGAAAACAAACAATCTAACAAAGCAAACATCAAACACATTGAGGATGTACAGTATGTTAGTTTATTATCAATATAATACTTTTAGTGCAGTGTATCACCACCTTTGTCACTGGCTCATCTCTTTCTCTCTCTCTAGCTGACCTACTTCAACACTCCAAAGATTATTGTCTGCTTTTGAAACCCTTTATTTAGTTTTTTGTTTTGTTTTACAGTTACATTTACAGGTTTAAAGTAGATACTCTGTGCTGCAGACCCAAGTTTGTATACATGTAATAGAGTACTCACAAAGCCTGGGTGTTGGACTGTCAGGTGTCATGTTTCTGTTTGTACTTTTCCCCCTTCATGTTAATTGTTATGATTATAAATATTTTATATTAGTTATTATGATTCAGATGTTTGTAATTGTGTTTAATTTGTTGTTGTTGTCAATTTGCAGGGAGAGTGCTGTGGCCAGTTGTTGCTGGGTGTTGCTGCAAGTGCCATGCTAGAATCTGTGCCAGGTCAGTGCTGCTTCATTCTGCGAATCTGCCCTGAACCACCCAGCTGTACATGTAACCTGATAGAGATTTTAGGACTCCGCTCCATAGGTCAGAATGACCTGCTCAAGAGCTCTGGGACACTTAAATGAATGAACTGCTAACTGTTGTAAATGCTAATAATAGTTAAGCCAACAAATAGCTGTTTTCAGTATGACACTGACACTACTTCAGGGCTCCCATTAACGCACAAATGTGCGTCTATTATGCACTAGAACTGAAAAGGACGCACTAAACTGCTGTCTCAAGGGTCCCACGGGATGCACTAAAAAAAATCCAGTTTTTGTTTTTGTAAGTCCAGACCTGTTCTGACTGACTTAACATGTGGTCATGTGAACTATTTGTACATCTTCTTGTCTCGAAACTAACAGCTGCTCTTGTTGCTGACAAGTACACATCCTCCCAAACTTCATGAGGTACAGAAGACTGTACACATCAGACACAAATACACCCGCACACACCAAACAATGATGATGATGTGGGGCAGCAGATGTGGGGCTGACAAAATTATTTGGGACAGAAAGGGCAGCAGACGTCAGGAGGGACAAGACAGCCAACCATTCTTTTTCTTTCATGGTGCTTTATGATGAGGGGCTTTATGATGGTGTGGGGCTTAAAAGTTAATGTCCTCGGATGTCGGGTTGACATAATTATTAGAGACAAATGGTGCTTTTTACATCCCCAGAAACCATATGGCTTAACAGGGACAGGAACAATCAACCAGGTGTGTCAGTGCTTTATAATACCCTACATTGAGATGTTCTGGTCTTCTGCTTCTGAAAGGTTTAATATAACATATCTTTGTACAGACTGTCATTGTGAAGGCATCTAACATGACAATAATTTGTTATGAATGTTTAGCTGTCAAAATAAGATCACTGGAGTTTTTACAGTAAATTTTGTTCAGATAGCACCAAAGTATTCAAGGGAGGCAACTTAGCTTTTGAGTGACTTCTGTGCTCTATTTGCAATTTGAACAGGTGAAACCTTTTCCCTTCATTCTGTTTAGTTTTATTTGTTCCAAAGAAACAGTGTTACTCTCATTTGTTTCAGACTGATATTTTTTAATGGTCTTGTGCTTGAAAGTGCCACCTTTTGCTTTCTTACTATGCTACTTGAAAAATCCTTTTCATACCGACAGATGGATGCTATAAAACACATCTACAGAGTTGGCAGGGCTGCCAACCACCAGAATGCTACTGACATGGAGAACTACGAGAATAGGCCTTTGAATAAACCTATTACTGCTATAATAAGCCAACATACCTACAAGAGTACAACTAAAAGTGACATTGTCTGACAGTACTGAACCTAGAACCAATATGTAGAAAGGACAAAGGGCATCATATGCAAAGCAGAATAATTCTGCACAGCTGCTGTTTCATATTAGACTTGACCCTTTAAAACTGCCCAGAGACCCTCTAAGAGCTGTGGCTGGGAGACCCAGGGACCTCCTTAGAATACTCACCAGTGGGAGCCCTGTTAGTGTTACTGACCGCCTGATTTGTTCAAACTATAATACTTTAATAGTTCATACTTGTTATACAGTGTTAAATTGTTCATATATTTAAATACAGCTGCCATAACCATGGACCATTCCTGAGATGCATTCATTTCATGACAGAGGTCACCAAGGTATCTGAAAAAAGCAAGGCTGAGTTTGTGTTGACATGGGGTCATTCTTAATCAACGAGCAGGTCATGAGAGCAGCAGCGAGGTTGGATTGTAGTGTACAAAAATGATTGTCCAACCTCACTTTCAGTTTCAGTCTTGTGACACACCATACCTAGCTCATTGTTTTTGTTTTGTTATTAAGACCAAAGGAAAACCCATTCCATGTTGACACAGAACCTAACGTTGCTTTTAATGTCATGTTCCACTGTGACATATCTCATTAAGGATGGTCTGCAACTCTCTTGCTGTATTGTTATGTGTAATAACAAGAAATTAAAAAAGACCAGCACTGCAGCAGTTTCTTTCATGTTTTTTGTTTTTAATTTAAACCTAGTGTCAATCATGTTCATGTAGGTCATATTCATATCTAGGGTAAGAACCAGTTAAAGAAAGAAAGAAGTCCTTGGGCTTGGGTCAGAAACATATTTGTATTATTCTACTATTGACTCAATATTTTGTGGTGTCAGTATATATATATATATAAACTATTGGCTTTGGTTTAACTACTATGTTTTATAGAACATATAAGTTTACTAAAATTACATTTAACAATATGTTGTGCAGAACACTGTCAACGCAGACCTTGGGCTCTTGGTCAGGACACAGAAACTTCCAACACATCCCCAACCACACCGGGCAACCTCATCGACATGTGGAAACCGCTGGTGTCGGTTTTCAAGGCAGTTTCTTCAAATCGAAATACCTCTGGTGCTCAGGAACTCCAGCCTTCTCACAATATAGAAGCCCTTATGCCAAGCACTGCCACCCTGCTAACTTCTGTGATTTTAGTTCAATATTCAGCAGTCATATGCTAGCTAGTAGTTTTCACACTTGCACACTGCTGCTCAAAGAGGAGTCCAAGGTGGAGAAATCTGTAAAAGCTCTGAAAGAAAAGGTGGAACAGCTGGAGAAAGAGGAAGAGGGCGATCAAAAACCAGTGGCAAAGGTCGCAGCAAAAGTAAAAGCAGAGCCTGCGGCACCCGCTGTGGCCAAGAAATCACTATGGCAACGTTTTGTGGCGGAACTGAAGCACTACTACCATGGCTTCCGCCTGCTGTTTATCGACATGAGAATTTGCACTCGCCTCTTGTGGAATGTGCTCCATGGGAAATCACTCACTCGCAGAGAAAGACGACAGGTGAGAGTCCACGGGTTTTTTCCATTGGGTTATACCTGCATTGGACATTGGTCGTAGAGTGATAGACCCGTTGTGATTGCCAGAAGTTTGGTAACATTAACAGTTTCCTGTGGAAATTTAGTAAGTGCATGCTAATAATGCTGAGTGGTTAATTTCCTTTTCATACCCTGTGTGAGTTTGTGGTTTTGTTGGGTGATGTTAACTGATAACAGTGAACAGAAGAAATGGGATGTAGGCTCCAGTATGTGTTGTTATGAATTCTGTGAGACAGAATCATGTCACTGTCAATGCAATGGAATGATGTGCATAAATTGCATCAAAATGCTTCTTTTTTTGTGCTTTTTTTTTCCCCTTTGGGGATTTGTGCATGTGCCAGCATGCTTTTCAGTGAGTTGTTTATCCAACATTTACATTAGATATTATCATTAAGTCACTTTATTATCCCCCGAAGTGAGGCTGGGGATGTCTGATGCGACCCTCCTGCCTGGAATCTCAGGGCTGTCATTTGATTCCCCTTTCCTATCTCCTCTCTTGTTTTTTTGTGCCTATTCCTCTTGCTTTTTCTGTCTTGTAATTTTTCTGCTAACGGTCCATTCTCCTGACTTTTTCCCAGAAAACTCTCAAATATTTTTTGTTAAGGGTTAGACTTTTTTTGTATGGCTCTTGTTGAGCAGCTAGATGTTGGTAGGTGGTGTGTGCAGCTTGCTGCCGTATGGCACTGCTATTTGCCATTATGCATTTATATCACAGTTTTTAATTTTATATTACGTTTGCCAATTCCTTTCTTATATTTTTCTTTAACCTGGTATCAATAAATTAGACGTAATGGTTGACGATACCAGCATGTCCTAGCCTTACGTGCTCTTTTAACAGGGGTAATATTGAAGGGACTAACTCTTTGAAAATTTGTGTCTGATGTTTGTCTATGTATGTTTTATGTTTGCAAAGTGATTGTAGATTGATTTGACAGAGGGTTGATATATATATATGTATATACAAGAGAATAAGAGTTTAGAAATGTGTATTTACTTATGACCAGAGTTTGACTGTCCTGAGGTGACCCTGTTTGGTTGACAGGACATTAAAATCCTTCACTTTATTATTATGACAGTTAAAATGTTTTTTTAAACATTTATATATATGGGTAATTTAAAATATACATTTGATTTTAAAATGTTTTTTTAAACATTTATATATATGGGTAATTTAAAATATACATTTGATTTAGAAGCAGGGGAAAGCTTTAGATCTGATGGCTTGTTGGCACAAACCATTGTTTAAAACTGACACAAAAATTAACCAACAAACAAGCAGGGGTTGTGCTGCCTTTTAGAGATTTGCATCAACCAACACGAAACGTGTATTTTGCATTAATGGCACAAGAATGCATACAGCATAACCTAAAATTAATGCACTTACAAAGCGAAAATGATGGAGTAACCTGATTGTAGTTCATGGGCAATAAAATGAGCAGACGGAAATAACAAAAAGGTCTATTCATGCACACACAAAAAAAGAAGAAGAAAAGCAGAAATGTGTAGTAAAGTTGCTGTTCACAAAAAGTTTGCATAGATTGGAACAACGTACTCGGCATCATTTTCTGAAGATGAATGGCAGAAGATGATGTCAGCAAACCCAGTTCTCTTCTACTGTGGAATTTAGTAACAAAATGAAGTAGAAGTCGAGGCTGCCGCCATTTTCTCTCGCTCGTATTCGGGTGTCAACGCATGTTTTGTTTTCAGTTTTGTAGTCATCTACCTTTGAGTAAATTCTGATAATATTACATGCTGACAAACTAGGCATCCAAATTCCATATCTGGGATTGTGTCCTCTGTTGACTAACCAGAAAATATTTACTGATCAGTTTGGCAAAATACGTGATTCCTGGCCAGTCTGATACAGAGACCAGTCTTCTTCCAGATCTATATAGGTTTATTCGGATTCAGTTTCAAATTAATCATTTTTGTTTTTCGGAAAAGTGTGCAAATTTTATTCACAGACAGGGCACTACCGACTATAAGGCGCATGGATCAGATTGGGGGGGGGGGGGGGGGGGGAGTATCACCGTCGCCTTATCTTGATAAAAAATTACAGTAGCTGACGCGTTTATTTCGTCTAGATTCTGCCCTTCATTGACTGGACTGGCACGGCTGAGATGACACTGAGTTTGCAGATAGATCTAGTGCTGAATGATGTGGCGGACACCAGTGAGCCATAACTTGTTTAATCGTTATGCAAAATTTTGCCATGAGGGCAACCCCTGAACTCAAAAAACACCACACCAGTTTCAAAAATGTCTAGTGCAGTCACTGTTGATGTCAGTATTATGTCATGTACTGTCCTGATTGTTCATAAATGATAATTTGTTCCTTTAAAATGATAATTTGTTCCTTTGGAATATTGGGGTGGAAGGGGATTGGGGGGGGGGGGGGGGGCAGGAGGAGTTACTCAGGTACAGGTACTCTCTGGTACACTCTACACTCATGTATGCATCTCATTATCTGCATGCATGCATGTATGTGTATATGTTACATATTTGTTCTCCATCACCTCCCCACCCCCACCCCAAGTATGTACAAAGATTGGTAACAAATAATGAGACCGTTTTGACCATGGACCTGTTTATGTTCCAGCTGGTACGTACAACTGCAGACATGTTCCGCCTGGTTCCATTCCTGGTGTTTCTGCTTGTACCCTTCATGGAGTTCTTGCTGCCTGTGGCAGTCAAGCTCTTCCCGAGTATGCTGCCCAGCACCTTCAAAGAGGAGAACAAGGAGGTGTGTGCTGGAAAGGAAGATGGGGGAGGAGGGGGAAGATGGGGGGGGGGGGGGGGGGGTAGGGTAAATTTGTAAAGTGCTTTGGCCCATTGCAGTTGGACAAGGCATTATAGGAATGTTATAATTCTAGCAAGCAGATGAAATTTGCAAGCAAATGGGCATGTTCTGTGTCACTGTCACAGTCTGGGACAGTATGTGGTATACGGGCAGTGTGTTACTGTACAGTCAGTAGTGTGTTGGGCAGCACTGATACAGCTGACGGTGCAGTGATGATGGGGGTTGGGGTGGGGGTTTGGGGGCGGAGGAGGATCTGTGTGGAGCAACAGTAGCCGAATGCTGGATGGAGGTGTACGTGCTAGAAGGAGGGTTAGGGTCAACGTTCAGAGTTCGGAGGTCTGGGAGACGGCTGTGACTGCTGAGTAGTAGGTGGTTGGGTTCTAGTTGAAGGTTTTGAGGAGGGGGAAAGAACTGAATGTGTAGTAGGTGTATGCCAGAATTAGAAAGGCGGTGGGAAGGGAAGTTTGGTGGTAAGGATGTGAGGAACAAGCAGGCAGCTGAATGCATACTGATGGACCAGGAAGATCACCAAACACTTTATTAATTATATATATGATGGAAATTAATGATTATGTCTTTGTTGACCTGACCAGTGAGGTGGGAACAGGGCAGGGTATGAGAAAATGTGTATCTGTCACAGATGTGCATGCAGGGGTGTGTGTGTGTGCATGCGTGTGTATCTGTGTGTGCATAATTAAAAACCAATTGTCCTTTTGTTAGAAGCCAGCCACTCCAGTGACCTGAGTTCACAGGAAATGGTGTCCAAGGCAGCAGTCAACTTGTGTGTCTTGTACTACTGCTTGTGTGCCCAGTTCTTGTTTCAGCTGTTGATCAGCTATACCTAGATTATAAACAACAGAATTACAATGCCGTAAGTTCATACTTTTTCTCCTGTTGCTTTGTCAAAATGTGTGTTGGTTTTAAATTAATAGTGCCATGTGTTTGTCTGCAGTCTGAATGTAAGATGGATGATGTATAAACTTACAACTAGTGCAACATTTTTTTGTTGAGCAGCAAGAGAAGCTGAAGAAGAGCCTCAAGCTGAAGTTGGAGATGGCCAAGTTTCTTCAGGAGACCATTCATGAGACTGCCCTGGAGACGAAGAAACAGAAGGGAAATGCTGCTGCAGAATTTTCAGAATTTGTTGAGAAGGTTAGTCCTGTCCCCAAAACTGCCTTTTTGTTCCATGAAAAATGCTGCTGTCAATGATCAGTGTTAGCCTCCCTGTATTACTACTGTTAGTATGTGTATGCTTACAGTTTGTATTTTGTCACATAGAGTTTGAGTGAGTACAAACTACAAAGTGAGAGAACTGTCAGAAAGGTCAATACCGAAAGTGGTATTTTCTTCATAAGTTCATTGAAAGTTAAGTGACCCCTGCCAGTGTCCTGTTTACTGGTGGGGTCACTTACTTTCATGTGTGTAAGTGCATTCATCATTCAGTGTACAGCAAAAATGACTGTCAGCAGCATGCAAAAACAACACACACACACACAAATAAATTGTATGGAATATTGTTGTAGATTCGCAGGCAAGGAATCCGGCCCACCACCAAGGAGATCCTCAAGTTTGCCAAGCTGTTTGAAGATGAAATCACCCTTGACAACCTGTCCCGTAAGCAGCTTCAGGCAGTGTGCCGCGTCCTCAACATTCAGCCCATCGGCATTGACGCCTTTTTGAGATTTCAGCTGGACATGAAGCTGCGACAACTCAAAGCTGATGACAAGGTAGGTGATCATGGGGCATAGTTTGTACAGTCCTGTCAGGCTGCGACAACTCAAAACTGATGACAGGGTAGGTGATCATGGGGCATAGTTTGTACAGTCCTGTCAGGCTGCAACAACTCAAAGCTGATGACAGGGTAGGTGATCATGGGGCATAGTTTGTACAGTCCTGTCAGGCTGCGACAGCTCAAAGCTGATGATCAGGGGGGGATTGTGGTAGGGGAAGGGGGGGGGGGGGAGGGGGATCATTCTGCATAGTTTCAATAGTATTCCTTTCAGGCAGCAACAGCTGAAAGCTAATGAGAGGATGGATGTTCATTGTGTACAGCTAGTATTCAGGCTCAAAGCCAATGAAAGGGTGCATGGACATTGTGTGTAGCTAGCATTACCATTCAGGCTGCAGCAGCTCAAAGCAGATGAGGAAGTGGATGATCATTGTGCATAGTTTGCAGTGTGTGTGTGTGTGTGGTATTTGAGGAATACAGTGACTATATAATTAGTATTTTTGAGGCTTCAGTGTATACATTTTTGTTGATCTTGTATAACTTGATGTGCTCTCTCTTTCTGTCATTATCTCTCTTCTGTCTCTTTCTCTCTGAACCCCCTTTCCCCTTCCTCCATCAAGCTCACAAAGACTTTACCATGTTTTCCCCACTGTTTCTCTTCAGACATTCTCTCATTCCGTATACGTATGTATGTATGTTTACCTTTCGGAACAGATGATCCTAAAGGAGGGCGTAGAGAACCTGTCCATGGCAGAGCTGCAATCAGCCAGTCGAGCTCGAGGGATGCGAGCACTGGGTGTGTCCGAGCAGCGGCTTCGAGACCAGTTGAAACAGTGGCTCACGCTGCATCTTGAGGAGCGCATCCCCACCTCACTGCTGCTGCTGTCACGTGCTCTGTACCTGCCGGAGACACTGTCCACAGAAGAGCAGCTGGAGGCCACCATCAGTGAACTGACACAGACAGCGCCCAGCACTGTGAGTTGGCATGCTACCACTGGGCACTTGTGGTAATAGTAGGCACCCCTGCCTAATATGAAGGAGCCCAATGCGCTGACAGGCACATGGCAATTCAGGATATATTGATTAACGCCAGAAACAACTTTACACATTCGTGAATGCATTTGACCAGAGGACTCTGGGGAAAGCTCTTACTTTTCTTTGATTTTTCCATTATTCAGCACTGTGTAATGCTGTAAAACGGAAGCAGTTTTTACGCATTTGACAATTTAGCTTCAGCAAATGAATTATGAAGACACTGCCAGTCCATCTGGGGGTTTTCTGCTCTGCCCTGCTCAGAGCAAGGGTGTGGTAAGTGGAAGGCTGACTAAAATCAAGCATATCTTTATTGTTCATAGCTGTATATATAATATATATAACCATATAAATGAAATTAGTTCCTGACACATTGGCTAAAAAAGCAACAAAAAGGAGCTTCACTTAATATGAATGTATGAAATTATTTCTGGTCTCCATACAGTTGGACCATGGCTGGAGATTCTTCAGATGTATTGAACATTTTGCACCCATGTTGCCCCTTAACTTCAGCAGAGAAGCACAGCACTGGTGATCACTTATATAGCACAATTCTCCGCTCTCTTGAGCAGACTCACTGTGCTCGCGTGTGGTTCTACATGAGTGACTAGCTTTTTATAGCGCATTTTTTGAATATCCACCGAAGTGGCGTCCTTACAACGCTGCCGTGGCTGGTGCCACACCATCTCGGCGCAAGTCCTGTGTACACCATACAACCATGTCACTTCATGCAAAGCCACATACGTAAGGTGCATGCATGTTTAGCTGTAACCTGTCGCCTGCACTTTCGGCATGATAACTGGGACCTTTTACGTGCTACTGCGGTAACACAGGGGTGGAACGGATACCAAAATAGGAGTCAGCACAGAATGTTGACCCTGGAGAAGAAATTCTGGTGTGTGTCTGATTGACTGCTCTCTGCTGTGTGCAGACGGAGGAAGTGAAGCTGAAGGCAGCCGAGCTTGCTGGTGAGCAAGTGGACAACAAGACCCGCCTGGAAATCATCAAACACGAAGAGGACATCATTGCCGCCGAAACCAGAGCACGCCAGGAGGAGGAGGCAGCGGAAATGGAGGAGAAAGCCAGGGTCAGTGCTGTCTCCCTGACACATTGCTGAAGCCTCCCCATCCCTCCTTGAAGTTCTAACCACAGTTCTGTGTCATCTTCCCCCTCCCCCCATTCCCAGCCACAGCCTTGTGTTATCTCCCCCCCCCCCTCCCATTCCCTCCTCCCAGTCCCAGTCCCAGCCCTGTGTCATCTACCCCCCACTCCCTCCCATTCCCTCCTCCCAGTCCCAGTCCCAGCCCTGTGTCATCTACCCCCCACTCCCTCCCATTCCCTCCTCCCAGTCCCAGTCCCAGCCCTGTGTCATCTACCCCCCACTCCCTCCCAGTCCCAGCCATAGCCCTGTGTCATCTACCCCCCACTCCCCATCCCCCAATTCCATTCCTTCCTCCCAGTCCCAGCCACAGCCCTATGTCATCTAACCCCCACTTCCCCTCCCCCCACCCCCCCAGTTCTCTCCTCCTGGTCCCAGACACAGCCCTGTCATCTCTCTCTGCCCCCTCCCTCCCTCCTAGTCCCAGCCACAGCCCTATGTCATCCCCTCCCCCCCAGCCCCACTGAAGTCATTCCCTTGTCCCAGCCACAGCCCTGTGTAACCCCCCCCCCCCCCCCCACACACACACACACACACACAATTTATTCCCTTGTCCCAGTCACAGACCTATGTCATCTCATTTCTGTGTTGTTCCTCCCCCCCCCCCCCCCCCCCCCAATTTATTCCCTTGTCCGAGCCACAGACCTGTGTCATCTCATTTCTGTGTTGTTCTCCACCCCCCCACCCCCAACCCCCCATATACTTGTAGTTGTACCAACAGTGCTGTTTTTCCATTGTCACATTATTCCTTTGGCTTCTGACGCTGTGATCAGTATACTGTGACTGACTTGTGAGCTGTCTCAGTAAAATGTGCATTCTGCATGCTTTTTGTAAGCGCTGGTGAGTGCTTCCGGCATAAAGGTCTGTTAGCTGCTGGGGAATGGTGGGCATTGAGCTGCTAGGGAGCAGATTAAGCAGTTTGTGCCTGCATGCTGGTAGCAAGCATGGCAAAAAGCCGATTGCTTGTGGCAATGGCTGTAAAGAGCTGATGTATGTTTGAGTGTTGATAGCAAGTGCAACAGAAAGCTGAGGTTGCTTTGGTGGTAGCAAGGCAGCAGAAAGCTTAAGTAGGTTTGTATGCTGGCAGCAAGTGTAGCAGAAAGCTTGGGTTGCTTTGTTGGTAGCAAGTGCAGCAGAAAGCTTAGGTTGCTTTGCTGGGAGCAGGGCAGCAGAAAGCTTTGGTTGCTTTGTTGGCAGCAAGTGCAGCAGAAAGCTTCAGTTGGTTTGCTGGTAGCAAGTGCAGCAGAAAGCTTCAGTGAGTTTGCTGGTAGCAGGGCAGCAGAAAGCTTGGGTTGCTTTGTTGGTAGCAAGTGCAGCAGAAAGCTTTGGTTGGTTTGCTGGTAGCAAGTGCAGCAGAAAGCTTCAGTGAGTTTGCTGGTAGCAGGGCAGTAGAAAACTTTGGTTGCTTTGTTGGCAGTAAGTGCAACAGGAAGCTTTAGTTGCTTTGTTGGTAGCAAGTGCAGCAGAAGGATGAGGTTGCTTTGTCAGTAACAAGTGCAGAAGAAAGCTTAGGTTGCTCTGTCGGTAGCAAGTGCAGAAGAAAGATGAAGATGGTTTGTTGGTAGCAAGTGCAGCAGAAATCTTAGGATGTTTTGTTGGTAGCAAGGGAAGCAGGAAGCTGAGGTTGGTTGGTTGGTAGCAAGGCAGCAGAAATCTTAGGCTGCTTTGCTGGTAGCAAATGGAGCAGAAAGCTGAGGTTGGTTTGTATGTTGGCAGCAAGTATGGCTGAAAGCTGAGGTTGGTTTGTATGTTGGCAGCAAGTATGGCTGAAAGCTGAAGTTGGTTTGTATGTTGGCAGCAAGTATGGCTGAAAGCTGAAGTTGGTTTGTATGTTGGCAGCAAGTATGGCTGAAAGCTGAAGTTGGTTTGTATGTTGGCAGCAAGTATGGCTGAAAGCTGAAGTTGGTTTGTATGTTGGCAGCAAGTATGGCTGAAAGCTGAAGTTGGTTTGTATGTTGGCAGCAAGTATGGCTGAAAGCTGAAGTTGGTTTGTTGGCAGCAAGTTTAGCTGAAAGCTGAGGTTGGTCTGTGTGTTGGGTACAGGTGCTGCTGGAGAATTTGGTTTAAACTTCATTGTGCCACTATGAATCTTTCCCAGTGGAAGTGAAATGCCTTAACCCATATGTGTTGACAGCAAGTGCAGCAGGAGCGTGAGTCAGCAGAGGCGCTGGCTGGGCAAGCAGTTATGGACACCAAGGACTCATTGAGAGACCAGACGTTTTCTGTGGAGCAAGCCAAGAAAGAAGGTGGGTACAGGGTGGAACATGTCTTCCATGGTGAAGAGATGAACGCATCTCTGCTGTAGTGTTTTGGTAGCAAGGAGATAAAAGGTACAGGATGGAACACACATCTGTTGGAATGTTTGACAGAGTGGTGGGTACTGGGTAAGATAGGTCTCTGTGTGCTGTAATGTTTGATGGCAAGGAGATAATGGGTAGAGAGTAGGTAGGCCCAGCCAAATTTTTTAATTGAGACAATGCAGTTCATACCTATATCGCATTAAAGAGAACCACAAGGAAAGTGCACTTGCCAAATTTCATGCATTTATCTCCAATAGGTTCTGAAATATAGGTTCTCAAACATCAACACATTTGGGTGTTTTATGCACATTTTACAAAACAATATGTCGTTTTTGCATGCCTCTAACATACAAATTATCATTCACATATCCCTACAACTTCTGTTATTCAGTATTTGCACTACATAGAAACTGAATAAAAGCAAAGGAGAAAGAAGAAAAAAAAGAGGAAAAAATGATTCAGTGGATCTAACACAATACATCAATGTGGAGAGATGGAATACCAACTCATTACAGCTGTAGCCAGTGTGGCTGGAAGTAGCTGTTAACAAAAGAAAAAGAGATGAGTTCCTTGGAAGCAAAATAATTACAAAATGTGAAATGAAGCTCAAACAATAGTGATCAGTTTAAATTTTTATTTTGCCTACCCAAGTCGTGGATGCGTCGTCTGCTTGCCAAAGTAGTTATCGTTACTGACATGTGAATAAAATGTGTGCTTTAAACCTTTTACTGCCATGGTAGGTCTGTAAAAAAAATCAAGTATATAGAACATGAACTACGGATCACTTCTTTTCGATTCTGATTTATGGGGGAATGGTAAACTACATGCACAGAAGTTTGTAGCACACTGATATTCAAGAGAAGACAATCCCGTGATGTTGTTCAGGCTGATCAGCCGACAACAAATTTACTTCAGTTATATTCAAACAGATGTCAACTGCACAAAAATACAGTTACAGCTGAGTCAGACAGTGATTCAGTTATTGCTAAAACTGAAAACTTATCTAGGTTTCTTTCATGATCTCCCAGGATAAAAATAATTCTGCACCTCTCTGAATCACACGTTTGACAGCGCGTAACCACGACGTACTGTTGGAATCTGCAGGGGTCTGCCCTTTCTGTTGCATGGGAACTTTTACAAGAAGTGGTTTCCAGCTCAAATGGCACACCATTTTAAAGAGCAAAAATTCATCTTCCGAGTGGTGTAAGTTTGATGTATGCATGCTTTCTTAGTGCAAATTTGAGGTAAAAAAGAATGTAATTTTCAACTTGTTTTATCATGCAGAAAGAAACAAATAACTTAAACCAATTTTGTACTCCGTTAATCTATGGAAATTCCTTTGTTTAAAAATAGTAACATGATGGTTATCCATTATTCTTGTAAAAGTTCCAGGGCGATTTCCAAACGTAACCATTTTCATATCACGCATTTCTGCCTTTTGACGTCAGAACCATGCTTGGGGCAAGAGTGATTGGGATGTTTGTTAAAAACTCTCAAAACTCACAATACATCATTCAGACAAAAAAGAATGGCATGGTCTGGATGGAAAATGATCATGTTTTGCATCAGTAATTTTTATTGACAGATTGCACAAAATAACACAGCTACGACAAGTTGAAAATGAGCAATTTTGACCTCACAATGGCAATGTTACACAGCGCTAAAGAGAGGATGGACCTACCTAGTAGAGAAGTTAGAAGACATCTCTAGCATTTGACAGAACAGGACAGCAAAGTGATGATGGGTAGAGATATTAGAAGACATCTCTACTCTAGCATTTGACAGAACAGGACAGCAAAGTGATTTTGGGTACAGAGATTAGATGACATATCTACTCTAGCATTTGGCAGAACAGGTCAGCAAAGTGATGGTGGGTAGAGAGATTAGAACACATCTCTGCTGTAACATTCAACAGAAAGGGACAGCAAGGAGTTGATGGGTAGAGATCAGAACATGTTTTTGCTGTAATAGTTGACAGAAAGGGACAGCAAGGAGATGATGGGTAGAGATTAGAACACACCTCTTCTGTAACATTTGACAGAAAGGGACAGCAAGGAGATAAGTGGGCAGTGACT
The DNA here is from genome assembly GCA_963584105.1 of Alviniconcha strummeri. Classification (NCBI taxonomy): domain Eukaryota; kingdom Metazoa; phylum Mollusca; class Gastropoda; family Provannidae; genus Alviniconcha; species Alviniconcha strummeri. The sequence continues at coordinate 5,311,044 of OY757542.1, forward strand.
GGAAGGCTACTTGCCGCAGTAACACTTGTCAGAAAGGGACAGCATGTAGGTGACAAGTGCAGGACAGAACAGGTCTTAGTATGCACTGAGTGCATCTCGGGTGTAACAGTTGGCAACAAAGACTTCATAGACTTGGGCTATAAGACCCATCTGTGTTGTAACCCACCACCTGTGCAACACAGCTGTGCTGTAACATTTGACAGACCAAGGACATACTGGGCGTGAGGCACAACACAGCGCTGTAGCAAGGAGATGATGGTGTGTACAGACAAGAGCACCTCTCTGCCTCAGTTTTTGAGAGCAAGGAAGCACTGCTGGGTCCAAGAGAGAGGATGTCTGCACCGTTGTTGTTTGACCGGCAGTGGACAAGGGGAATGGTGGTTTGTGTGCAGTGCTGGTTGACAAGGCTCCAGAGTTGACTGGGCTAACGGGAGAGGAGCTGGAGGCCCAGAAGGTGATCGATTCAGAGGAGCACATCACAGCGCAGGAGCTGGAGGAAATTGAAACGGCCCTGGAGGAAATTGCTGAGCACAAGCAGCTCAACATTGAGAGGGATGAACTGCAGGACCTGAAGCAGGAAGTCAATGAGTACAAAGAGGTTGGCAGTTACTTTTTTTTCTCTTCCCCACTGACTGGTCATATTGGGCCTGTGCGTGCGTGCGTGCATGCGTGCGTGCGTGTGTGTGTGACTGCAAGGCTTGTACAGCCATGTCAGTTCCTCTGTGTCCAGCTTTGAGGGAATGTTTTGTTTGCCCACTGTTTGACGGGCTGTTTTCAGGGATGTGTAACTGTTTATGTTTTAGAAGAAAGAAAAAAAACAGAGAAAGAGAGAGAAGAATCCTCCTTTAATGATTGTTTCCTTCTGGGTGTTGTGCAGGATCTGCAGGACTTGAAGGAGGTGATGGTGCTGAGCGGAGTTGAGCAAGATGTTCTGCAAGAGTCCAAGGCTGCCAAGCGTCTGGCCAAGCGAGTGGATCGCCTCATTCAGCAGGCAGACAGCGTCATGGTAGAGCTGCAGGCAGAGAAAGAGCGGTTCCAGGTGAGCACAAGCAGGATTACCAGAGTTTCAGCAAAATCAGGGAAGAAAGGTACAGTCAGGATTGCCACAGTTTCAGCAAAACTGGAGGACAGAGAGATACAGTCACGGTTGTCACAGTTTCAGCAGAATTAGGGAAGAAAGAAAGGTACAATCAGGATTGCCAGAGTTTCAGCAGAATTCGGGAAGAAAGATACCATCAATATTGCCAGTTTCAGCAAAACTGGAGGACAGAGAGATACAGTCAAGGTTGTCACAGTTTCAGCAGAATTAGGGAAGAAAGATAGGTACAGTCAGGATTGCCAGAGTTTCAGCAGAATTAGGGAAGAAAGATACCATCAATATTGCCAGTTTCAGCAAAACTGGAGGACAGAGAGATACAGTCAAGGTTGTCACAGTTTCAGCAGAATTAGGGAAGAAAGAAAGGTACAATCAGGATTGCCAGAGTTTCAGCAGAATTAGGGAAGAAAGATACCATCAATATTGCCAGTTTCAGCAAAACTGGAGGACAGAGAGATACAGTCAAGGTTGTCACAGTTTTAGCAGAATTAGGGAGGAAAGAGAGGTACCGTCAAGATTGCCACAGTTTCACTTTTAGCAAAATTTAGGAGGAAAGAGAGGTACAATCAGGTTTGCCACCGTTTTACTTTTAGCGAAATTTGGGAGGAAAGAGAGGTACAGTCAAGATTGCCACAGTTTCAGCAAAACTGGAGGAAAGAGAGATACAGTCAAGGTTGTCAGTTTCAGCAAAACTGGAGGAAAGAGGTACAATCAAGATTGCCACAGTTTCAGCAAAACTGGGGGAAAGAGGTATCGTCAAGGTTGCCCCAGCTGCAGCAAAATTGGAGGAAAGAGAGATACAGTCAAAGTTGCCACAGTTGCAGCAAAATTGGAGGAAAGAGAGATACAGTCAAGGTTGCCACAGTTGCAGCAAAATTGGAGGAAAGAGAGATACAGTCAAGGTTGCCACAGTTGCAGCAAAATTGGAGGAAAGAGAGATACAGTCAAGGTTGCCACAGTTGCAGCAAAATTGGAGGAAAGAGAGATACAGTCAAGGTTGCCACAGTTGCAGCAAAATTGGAGGAAAGAGAGATACAGTCAAGGTTGCTAAAGTTTCAGCAAAATTAGGGAGGAAAGAGCAGTGCAACCAAACAGGGAGATAGAACAGGATTATGGTTGTTTTGGCTTGTTGTAGGTAGGGATTTAGGTTTGGACAATTCCTAGTCAATGATTCCTGAAAGCATTATACTGGTTGCCATTTTCTGAACAAATAAATTCCAAAGTGTCTTGTGTGTGTTACAATTCAGTTGCTGTGTCCACACAACAGTACCCTGTTGAACTGATTATCATTGTTTGTATTTAATGGCAAGACTGGCATTTGAGGAAATTGAAGAGATGGGGGGGGGGGGGGGGGGGGGGGAGGAGGTTGGGGGTATGCTGAGCTGATAAATGTGGGACAAAATCATGTAGAAATTCACAGTCCCAGAGATATCCACGCACTGTTTAGCTGTTGGTTGATTCTGTCGGTAAGTGGTCATGTGTGTGTGCTTCAGGAGGAGATTGAGGTGGGGGAGGTTCGCCTGAAGCGCAGCGCCGAACTGAAGGCTGACGAGAAGAGAGTGGAAGAGGTCATGCAGAAAATTTCACAGAGCAAGTAAGTTGAGAAAGGTGGAGAGTAGTGGGGAAGGGTGGGCACCTGTACAGATGGGGGAGGTGTAGACCACAGGCTTGAGACCCCTGTGCCTGAAACCTGTAACACCTGCTTTTAACCCTTTAATGGTGGGTAGTACAGTGGAACCCCCTTTTAACCCTGTAGTGGTGGGTAGTACAGTGGAACCCCCTTTTAACCCTGTAACAGTGGATAGTACAGTGGAGCCTTTTAACTCTAACAGTGGATAGTACAGTGGAACCCCATTTGTACTCTGTAACAGTGGATAGTACAGTGGAACCCCATTTGTACTCTGTAACAGTGGATAGTACAGTGGAACCCCCATTTAACCCAAGAACAGTGGATAGTACAATGAAACCCCCTTGTAACACTGTAACAGTGGATGGTACAGTGGAACCCCCTTTTAATCCTGTAATGGTGGATAATACAGTGGAACCCCCTTTTAAATCTGAGCTCTGTGACCTTTTGCAGTCTGTACCAGCCTGAAAGTTTTTTAGTTTTTTTCCTTTGTTTTTTTTTGCTCTGCGTACAGTGCTTCATTCTATTCCTCATAATCTTCAGAGTAAATGCAATGGAGTCATGGTGGGCTGCGTAGCTGTGGGTGTGATTGATGCTTTGCTGAGCTGGCCACCATTGAACATGGTCTTCCCGTCGCAGAGACAACATTGTGAGCATCAACGAGATGCTGCTGGCCATGCGGCGTCTGCAGAAGGTGCCCAACGAGACCAAGCTGCAGCGCATAGTGGAGGTTTTGGACGATGACCACGACGGAAACATCAACATCAACCTTGCTCTCAAGGTGAGTCTGATCAGCTCATCTGCATCGTGCTGGGGACTGTGGCTGGGGTCTCTTTGCTCTCAAGGTCAGTCTGATCGGCTCATCTGCATCGTGCTGGGGACTGTGGCTGGGGTCTCTTTGCTCTCAAGGTCAGTCTGATCAGCTCATCTGCATCGTGCTGGGGACTGTGGCTGGGGTCTCTTTGCTCTCAAGGTCAGTCTGATCAGCTCATCTGCATCGTGCTGGGGACTGTGGCTGGGGTCTCTTTGCTCTCAAGGTCAGTCTGATCAGCTCATCTGCATCGTGCTGGGGACTGTGGCTGGGGTCTCTTTGCTCTCAAGGTCAGTCTGATCGGCTCATCTGCATCGTGCTGGGGACTGTGGCTGGGGTCTCTTTGCTCTCAAGGTCAGTCTGATCAGCTCATCTGCATCGTGCTGGGGACTGTGGCTGGGGTCTCTTGGTCATTGTTTCTTCTTTTTTTGTGAAGCAAGCTTTCTACACCTTTGTTTTCTTTATGGACATGAATGTGTGTGCTGCTGTTTGGGCGGAAGTAACAGCATGTTGTGCATAAAATACAAATCAATGGATCTGACAAAGATGCCCATAAAAGGAATGTGCTTACGACTGTGCACACATGTTCTCATGCATTTGTATTTGAAGCACTCTTGATGACAGGACTTGCGTGTCATATGGGTTTGTTTAATGGGATTTGGACCACCGTTGTTCTGTGCACGTGCCTTTACATGTGTTCACTGTGGTCTTTGGCGACAGGTGCTGCTGTTTTTAATGTTGTTTTTACTGTGAGTGTTCTGTATGGTTTTGTTTTTTGACTGTGTGTTCCGTTTTCACCACAAGTGTCCTGTTTGTGTACATCCTTTAAAAAAATTGTGTATCCCACAAGTGTTCTGGATGTTTTTGCTGGTTGGTTGGTTGGTTGGTTTACCACAGGTGTTCTGTCATTTTAATTTTGTTCACGTGTGTTTGTGTTCTTCTCTTCCTGAGATGCCCCTGTGCAGCTGGTGGGATGATAAGAGCCAGTAGCTGACTGACTGACCGCGCGTTTCGTCTTCCTGATATGATCCTGTGGAGCGGGTGGGATGTTAAGAGCCAGTAGCTGACTGACTGACCGTGCATTTCGTCTTCCTGATATGACCCTGTGGAGCGGGTGGGATGTTAAGAGCCAGTAGCTGACTGACTGCGTGTTTTGTCTTCCTGATATAACCCTGTGGAGCGGGTGGGATGTTAAGAGCCAGTAGCTGACTGACTGCGTGTTTTGTCTTCCTGATATAAACCTGTGGAGCGGGTGGGATGTTAAGAGCCAGTAGCTGACTGACTGACCGTGCGTTTCGTCTGATGTAGGTGCTGGAAGTGCTGGGCCAAGAGAACGTCAAGCTGAGCAAGGTGCAGGTGATGGAGATGATCAATCTGCTGAAGGCTGAGATGGAGCTGGAGGAGGAGGAGAAGCTGAAGGAGAAGAAGGAGAAGGAGCAGCAAAAGCAGTGAGGAGAGCTCCAGACCCCCCCCCTCTCCCTACCCACCCACCCCACCCCACCCTCCCGAAGTGAGTGAGAGGAAGAAAGAGAGAAAGGAGTGAGAGAAAGGGATAGCTAGCTCAGTAGATGCTCTGTTAGACTTAGGGGGAAAGAGGAAGTGAGGGAAGCGACAGGAAAGACCTGCTCAGGAAACAAGCTCAGGAAACCGGCAAGTGGCGAGACTTAAGGGGACAGCAGGAGTGTAAAGAGCACGCAGAACTAGGCACCACCTCTTTGAACAGCGAGCGCTGCAGACTTGCTCTGCTGAATGCCAGGGTCTCTGGTAAATAGGGCTGTCCTAAATAGGGCTGTGTGGTTGACGGACATTAAAATCCAATTACTAACTAGCTAACTGGTAAATGGGATGTTAGAAGCCTGAAACATGGCTCAGAGTGAGGTGTTTTATGGCAGGTCTAGCAGCAACACTTCTTAGTCCAGTAAGTGGTGCATGTTGTGTTTCCCAGGCCCAACACATTTTGAGTGGATGAAGTGAGGGAGGGACTACTAGGCTATGGAGTCGTGCCTCTTGGGTCTGTTAGTCAAGCATAGTCACATGACGTCTTGTAAATGTATGCCTGCAAAGGAGCACACATCAAGGACGAGAAAGTGGGATGGTCATTTACGGCTGCATATATCCCTTGTATGACATACCAGGATGGTGATAGAAAACATTGTGTTATTGAAGTAAATATATTTAATATCATCTACAAATTACGTTGTTATGGCGTATGAATGTTTTATGTTCTGCGTCACCTGTTCGCCTCTATTAAAGCATGCACTGGCACTGACGTGTTTGTGTTTGTTTACACGGCTTGCGACATGCTCCGTATTTAACATAGCCCTGACCTTTGCTGCACGGCATCATGGGAAGACCAGCAGAATGGGAGAGAGGTGCTCAAGGGACAGAAGGCGAAACACAGAATGATGGTAGCTGGTCAGATTTCAGCCAGCAGAGCAACAACAGCAAAAGTGCCAGCATGTGTGGGGTGGTGGTCATATTTATTGGCATGTCATGTGACATACTCTGAAACAGAGTGATGTTAAGAGTTGCATCCAGTCAACAAAGAGGGTTAATTTATGAGCACTCGAAAGACAGCCTATGAACCCAACAATGAGGACCTGAATTGCCTAGGATAACTCGCCCCTGGCATGTGAGCAGCTTTGCTTTGCTTTGCTTTGCTTTGCTTTGCTCGCATGCCAGTGGAGTTACCATGGGCTGTTCAGGTCTTTGTTGTTGTTATACTTACTGGTCACATACTCTCATCTGCTTGCCATCCGCACTACGTTGTGATTCAAGACATACACGTTTTGACATTTATTGATCAGTGGTTTAGAGTTTTTTAGACTAAACAGACAGATCAGCAGGTGGTAAAGTCATAGGGTACATGTTTTGTCTACTCTCATCTTCTGAAGTAGCTTTTTGCACCAGGTAAATACTAAGAATGAGTAGTTTGGACACAAAGTGTGGCTTGACTGTACAGCTCTCTGTTACAGTTTTGGATGTTCAGTATGATGGACTGTATGGGGCTTTATTTCAAATATTGCCTCAAGTCCACTTGATTTCATTTCATTGTCTTGTTACAGAGTTGGGGTTTTTTCTTTTCTTTTACAAATATTGCCTCAAGTCCTCTTGATTTTATTTTGCTGTCTCATTACCAAGTAATAATTTCTTCCCAGCTCTAAACTTGCATCATTTTTGGACCGATACATATGTGCGTGTGCGCGCACATGCGTGTGTGTGTGTGAAATGAAATCAGTTTAATTTTTTTAGTGACAGATGTATCCCCCCCCCCCCCCCCCGACACACACACATATACACTACCACAATGAACTGTGAACAAACAGCACAGACATGCTTGTGATACTTCCTGGTAGTAATAGTAAATATTGATCTCCCTCCCTCTCTCTGTGTCTCACTCACTCACACACACACACACACACACACACACACACACACACACACACACACACACACACACACACACACACACACACACACACCACACACAAAAGATGAAATGCTTGAAAATCATTGGAACTTATTGGGTTTACATCCAAATTATCACCCCCATGGAGGTGTTCTTCAGGGATGGATTGGGGATACGGAGGATGAGGCACATAATGATGAGCCATGAGTACATTTCACCCCCCCCCCCCCCACCACACCCACCCACATATGTATAAATGTTCAGAGTGACAGAAATTTTGTGAAGGATCTCTTGCTGTGTGTTCTTGTTTTGAAGTTGACGATGTGAGATCTGCTTGATTGATTTGTCTGAAGTCTACGTCTGATGCATAAACCACTGTCTTTAACTTTGAAAGTGATTCAGTACGCATGGGTGTGGAGAATGAAAACTCTGGTGCAGTTCATCAGCTCTGGATGAGGTGACCCACAAGTGAATTTGGTTGTGTCATTTTTGTGTGAAAATGCTGAGATAGGAAAGGGTAAAAAATGCGCCCAAATTGTAACATTTCCACAAGATAATTTGATTTGATCGATGGCTTTTATATAGTGCTATTCTCTGCTTCTGATCAGACTCACTGCACTCTAGTGGCATGTGCCCCTGAATCAGAAAGAGTGAGTGACTGTAGCTGTACATTGTGTGTTGTTGAATATCCATGGATGTGGTTACATCACTGTTAGGTTCTTACATGGCTGGTGCCTGGTGAAACTGCTGCTGTCTCGGCTTGTGCGGTCTGTGTACACTGTACAACCGTGCAGTGGACATGGTTTGCCATGTTATCCGAAGCCACGTACATAGAATGCATGTGTGTTTTAGCTGTAGCCTGCCACCTGCACTTTTTGGCAGAGTGACCAGGATCTTTTACAAGAGTCATCACAAAAAATTGACTCTGGAAAATTCTCCCATCCCTTCTGCTGGGACTTGAACCGGCAACCTTTCAATCACAAGTCCAGCATTCTACCATGGAGCTATTCCAGCCCCTAACATGGGCACACAGGACATATCTATACAGGCTGCTATTCAGCTGTTTGTTCTCTTGCATTTTGACCAGTATGCGCATGAAGAGTGTCCTGTACACATCAGATTAAGGACACCATGCTCTTGTGGCCGATGGGTTGATCATTGTTTTTCAGGCCCAGTAAATGGCATAGGTCATAGTTTGTATCAGGGTGAGAGATTTTTATATATTTTTTTAAAAGCAAAAGTTGACATTATTTAGATGGTGTATTTAAAATATAAAGCGAGTAGTTGCTAACTTTGTGTATTAATAATGTCAACATAGTTTGAACACAATGATTTTAGTGTTCTGTGCCCGACATGGTTGAAGTGGAGTTTGAAAGGCAAAAATACTGTAATGAAAGTTTGCATGTATGTTGTAACATTTATGCATACATTGTAGTCATGTACTGAACTCTTTCAGCAATATTAAACATTTAAAATCTTTGCTGTAGAAAATCACCCTCCCCACCCCCCAGATGGTTCATTTTAAAAGAGAACTGCTGGATTTTGCAGAATTTTGAGAACTACAATGATTAATTTAAAACTTGAAAAACCTAGAAAACTTGTCTGTGAGTATTTTGTGTGATTCAGTATTGACCGAGCAAGAAGGCCAGACGTCCACCTTGGAAAAGGAAAGCCTGTGTGTGTTATCCAAGATTTTGTGTGATCAGGGTTTGTGCTGCCTGCTCCACCAGTGATTGGCAGAATTGCAAATGAAATTTAAACAAATGCTGGTTGTGCACCGCTTCACCTTTTGCCGCTTATAGCCCTGAATGTTAGTGGTAATTCTGGCTGCTTAATTGTTAAAAAAAAGTTATGCAGCCTTGTGTGACTGTGAGCCCATCTGCTACTTTGATAACATTGTTGTCAGCCATTGAATGCAATGTGAATAGAATGTATGTCAGCAGCAGCAAAAGCATTTGTTGTGTGCCAAGGTGCATCAGCTTCAGCATACAGTATATTTTTCTTCTTTCACTACATCCAGTAGGTAGTCCAAAATGCTCTCAGCTGTGTTCCGCTTAACTAAGTTGGGTCTAGTTTTAGTGATTTTCATTGACGGATTTCTTGTGTTTTTGATCCAATCTCAATCAGAATTACTGTTGTGAAAAGCTTAATGTCTTGTCTTCCTGTGTTATGTTTATTACACTTTGAAAAAGAATGTTAAAATTCACCCCGATCTCGGTACCCCATAGCTCTGCCTTCTGTCAGCGATGCGCATAGGTTGCGAACACTGCTCACTGTAAGTTTTCAGACGCGGAGTGTTGGATGTACGCTAGTCCAGCCATGATAAAATCTTTATCAATCAAAAGTGCTGTTGCTAAGCTTTCTTTCCATATCCATGTTGGCTGCCTTCGACAAGCAGAAGTCCTGAATAAAGTTGTTTAAAATGTGTTGAACGGATTTTGTACTATTTTTAGACCACAGACACTCTCATAAAAAATATCAGTAGAAAGATCAATCTTTCTTCTTCAAAGTTATACTAAAATAAGAGTTCAAAACTATTCGTACGTCCAACACTCAGCTGCCGAAACGTGATAACAAAGAGATTTTATTACCCAGCCGCATGGCCAGCCATGGCTGCTGAGGCGACCACACAAGTGATCTTGCATGCTAAGTTGGTGGATTCTCCACTGTCAGAGTGTTCTACATTGTGTGTAAACGATCTTGTTGGTGAGTAAAATTATTAACCTTTTTCTTGAAAGCCAGATTAAGCTGTCAAACAAATGCTTCTGTCAGTAAAAATGAAAAATGAAGCAGTCTGTGAACGATTGCAAATACATTGCAAATACGGGCGAGAGCTGGTTTGGGTGTCAGTGGGATGATCGACAGATTTATTTATAAACAGCAATTTTAGCAAACCTTTCTACTAATGACAGTCTAGGATAAGCTTTATTGGTAATATCCAAGGAGACAGTCGGAAATTCCTGGGACATTTCAGGTGCCATTTTGGGCCATAAATATCATCAGAATCACCCAAACAGATCTGGCAAATGAAGACAACATTTGCAACAAAAGTGACTGATTCAGTCTGTAAATGGGTGAGTGGATCAGTTGTTTTACTGATATCAGCACTCAGGAAGTGTGCACAGTTACTCAGAAATTAGATCTAGATCAAATGCCTGAAAGGAGCATATGCATACTGAAGGACAGGCAGATATGGTTACACTCACTTTCTGTTGCAAATTTTGGGTTCATTCCTTTCCTATATATTAGGTAAATGGCTGCAAAAAGAAGACATAGGGGAGACTGCTGTGCACTTTGTTTTCAAATGGGGGTTTGGAGTCAGTCCAGTTAGCAACAATTACAGGATGTTGGAGACCAGGATTTTGGGGACATTGCTTCTGCATATATGCACTTGAAACAGGACCTGTTAGGTGATGCAAGGTCAGCCTGGAAAAAAAATGGACTTTTAAATTTCCTCTGTGATCAATCAGAAAAGTATGGCATCATGTAGAGTTCTTAACTGTGGTTATTTTGGTACAAATAGGACACATAGAAGAGTTGTTGTTTTTTTACCATTTTTAAGATTGACGGATGGCATTTTTTATGAATTTAGCAAGTTTGATGTGAAATATCTGGAAGAATAATCAAATGAAGGTCTACAAAAAATTCGGCCTATTATTTGTACTGTGGAGAATGAGATTCCTAAATATTAGACAGGTTATATGCAAAATAGCTTCCAGGTGGGACCTTAAATCTGAGGATTTCTCTAATTTGCATTTTGTGGGCAAATTGGGGCAATAAATTTAATATATATAAAAAAATCATAACTTCAGAACTCCTCAAGTGATCAACATAAAATTGGTATCACTGAAATCAGATTTTTTTTAAATCAATAAAAAAAAAAGTCCAATAGTCAACTATTGATTTTCAAAATGACTTTGGACTACCTACATCTAGTGTTTAGTGATGGCGGATTGTGATATTCACTCCTGGTCAGATTTATACAGACAGGTAAGCTGGAATAAAACAATGATGTGGCCTGTTTATTCGACTTTTCCATTGGCTTTCTCTCTGTCTCTCTCTCTCTCTCTCTCTCTACACACATTATCAAATAACACTTGTAATACATTTTGCATGCATTTTTACCATCAGTGCCCTGTCCCAGGCTGGCACCATCAGTGGCATCAGTGCTGGCACCATTTACACTCCAGGCTGACCTGGCTTGGCTCAAAAGAGGTAGGGTGGGAGCCGCTGCATTTACATCTGTGCCAGACCTGAATCAATTTGGCAGCATTATTGCTCCGAAAGCGTCTTCCACCTGCTGTGCCTCCATACCACAGCTCAGTGTTTCAGACAGCAGATGGTGTAGAATCGAACGCAAGCCATGTTCAGCTGTACTCTGGAGCTGAGCTGAGTGTGGTTCACATCCATCCCGGGATGGTCGTGTGTCAGTGCATTATCCTGCACCCAGCCCAAGCAAAGCCAGGCAAGTTTCACTGGTGCTAATGGTCCCCATCACAACATGGACTGGCGTCACAGAATTTTTACCACAAACTCCCTCACGCATGGTTTATGTACAAAACGTCACGCGTGTGCCGTGCATCTGCATCGTTCGTGGGTTGATTTTCCGTAGGATAAAATTCATCCAACAGCTTGCACATACCCTTCTATGCTTAATGGAAAGATTTTGTTTGCCAGAGCGATCCCAACCACAGTAGGTATTCCGAGTGTTTGGGTTGTACAAGGCTTAGAACTGAACTGTTCTTGTCTTGAACAATATTTGTTACCGCATTAAATGAACATGTACACCGCTTGGTCAAAAGTCATATTCAACTACTCAGCACATTTTCATGATAATTAGTTTACTCCCCCCCCCCCCCCCCCCCACACTTCCTAAAAGCCCTACAGACATAACTTGCTTCAAAGAGAAATCACATGTGGGAATACATGCAGGAAAACTGAAAAGGAGTGCGACTCCAAATCCAGATAAATCCACAACTAAAGCATGAGAAATGTCAAACCAAATGAATAGTGAAGAAAAGAAGAAAACTAGAATGTTACTTTTTCTTTTGAATTAATAAAATGCAAGTTTCTTGTGTAGCAAGAATGATATTGCCTCAAATTTACAAAATACATGACCACAAAATAAGTTGTATCTTTTTACTCTACATATGTTGTCTTAAAACCTGTTCACAAGTATTTTAAGACACAGTTACTTACTGGATCTAAACATTCTTGCTACTTCACAGGGCCTGGGTGAATTTAGACTGGGAATGCAGCTAAGATTGGACAGATCTTTTAAATGGGTATGGTTTTATAAATCATTACTTTATACAACACACCATTCTTTGGTATTGGCATTTGTATTAATTTTACAGGTGCACACATTCACACACAGACGGAGATGAGGACATACAACTAGACAAGATCCTAACGGAACTAGCCTTCTCAAAATGGGTCATGCTTTAACAGTCAGGAACAGATGAGAAGAAAAACTCTTAGGATTTTATTTTAAAATGACCCTCTGACCTTATATTCAATTCAGGGAAGACTGTGTGTGAGTGCACAGAAACGCTAGACACAAATGCAGGGAGCACAGACTGCCCCTGGTGAAATGGAGACGCCATTGGTTTACATTAGTCCTGACGTGACGTGGTGTTTTTACAGTACGCATTAGTCCATTGTGACACTTGGTGTTTTTACACAACTGGTATGCATTAGTCCAGCTGTGACAAGGTATTTTCACACTACTGGTAATGCAGTAATCCAGCTGTGACCTGGTGTTTTCACAATACTGACATGCATTAGTCCAGCTGTGATGTGGCATTTTTACTGGTGTGCATTAGTCCAGCTGTGACATGGTGTTTTTACACTACCAGTATGCATAGTCCAGCTGTGACACGGTGTTTTTACACTACCAGTATGCATAGTCCAGCTGTGACATGGTGTTTTTACTGGTGTGCATTAGTCCAGCTGTGACATGGTGTTTTTACACTACCGGTATGCATAGTCCAGCTGTGACATGGTGTTTTTACACTACTGGTATGCATAGTCCAGCTGTGACATGGTGTTTTTACTGGTGTGCATTAGTCCAGCTGTGACATGGTGTTTTTACACTACCGGTATGCATAGTCCAGCTGTGACATGGTGTTGTTACACTACCGGTATGCATAGTCCAGCTGTGACATGGTGTTTTTACACTACCAGTATGCATAGTCCAGCTGTGACATGGTGTTTTTACACTACCAGTATGCATAGTCCAGCTGTGACATGGTATTTTTACACTACTGGTATGCATAGTCCAGCTGTGACATGGTGTTTTTACACTACTGGTATTTATTAGTTCAGTTGTGACACTTGGGTGTTTTTACATCACCAGCTGTGAAATGGTGTTTCTACACTACTGGCATGCATTAGTCCAGCTGTGACTGTTGGTTTTTACACCACTGGTGTGCATTAGTCCAGGTGTGACATGGTGTTTTTACACCACCAGCATGCATTAGTCCAGCTGTGACATGGTGTTTCTACACCACCAGCATGCATTAGTCCAGCTGTGACACGGGGTTTCTACACCACCAGCATGCATTAGTCCAGCCTTCTTCTTCAAATGTTGCTTTGCATGTACAGAGACGATAAGGCCTGGTGGGGACGGGGAGCCCAGGACAGCCACCTCAGCTTTTGCACAGCTCCTGAGCTTTGGGGTCCAGCTGTGACACTTGGAGTTTTTACACTACTGCTGTGCTTTCATCCATCTGCTACATTTAGCGTTATTACCTATTTAAATATGAGCTATGGCTGATCTAGCATGTAGTCTTTTCTTGATTCAAACTACGAATGTGATATGAACTGAGCCAAAGACTTTTGTTTTAAATCAAATTTTTATTTTGATCTCTCGGACCTATCGAACAAAATACATTTCGAAAAGGTTAGTTCCTTTAAGAAGGTTGTGTGGTGAATACGTACATGTACTTGGCAATGTTATATTACCTCTCCTTGTATGATACACTTCCCATGATGATATTTGCCAGGTGATAGCAACAATTTTGAATGCTGAAGAAATGTACATTAAGAACAATAATGTCAAAGGGGGAACATAAGAAGTTAGTTGGTGCTTTGAGCCTAGTCAGTCACGTAGGGTTATATCAGGGCTAAGGAACATAAGAAAGTAACACACACTCAAAGAGGCAGTGGGAAACGCGTTCCTTTGTTTATTTGTTGGCCTTGATTGTCCCCTGAACATCACTGAAACCTATTGCAGCAGAAAAAAAAGTAGTGGTACTTCACTGCAAACTGGCTGGCAATACAACCTTCAGCACCACATTACTATAACCTGGCATCCAGCAAAACCTCTTGAGCACTCTGATAAACAGGTGCAGAGAAACCTTAGACTGAAGACCACCTCCATGAGAGATCGGCCCACTTTCAAGACCAGCGTTTTTGAAAAGTTCTGACTTCTTGGTTAAATGTATACAAACCACCCGAAACCATCCCCCTCTTCAGACCACTTTTTAGTGATTTTGCATTTTAAAGAAGGGTTGCGCAGTCATACGAAACTGCCTCAGAGCACCCTGGCTCACCATCACTGACCTGACAGTGTCTTCCATTAGACAGCTGCCCTCTGACAGCTGAGTTCCCCTTTCCCAGGTGGCTCTGAAAGATGCATGTATTCGATGACATCACTGGCAAACCACATCTTCCACTGGTCAACGGTCCCCCTTCCCACGTGACTGCGAAAGATGCCTGTACAGGAAGGGTCCCTCACCATATGGGATGGGTCCATCACCAGCAAACCACATCTTCCATTGGCACTGGTCAACAGTCCCCCTTCCCATGTGACTCAGACACGTGTACTGGACAGGTCCATACCAGCAAACCACATCTTCCACTGGTCAACAGTCCCCCTTCCCATGTCACTCAGAAAGACATGTGTACTGGACAGGTCCATCACCAGCAAACCATCTTCCACTGGTCAACAGTCCCCTTTCCCATGTGACTCAGAAAGACATGTACTGGACAGGTCCATACCAGCAAACCGCATCTTCCACTGGTCAACAGTCCCGTGACTCGGAAAGACGCGTGTACTGGACAGGTCCATCACCAGCAAACCACATCTTCCACCGGTCAACAGTCCTCCTCATGTGACTCCGAAAGATGCATGTATGGGGTGGGTCCATCACTGGCAAACAGTCCATCACTGGCAAACAATGTTCTCTGCTACCCTTTGCCCTGATGTAACCATTACGGTTGACTGGGTGTCAAAAAACAATTTCCTTCCTTCCTCCACTCACCAACTGTCTCCCTTCCCACACAACTTGGAAAGATGTGTGGTGTGGATCTGTCACCAGCAAACGATGTCTTCCACTAGCTAATTGTCCTACTTCCCACCGAACTCGGAAAGACATGCGAGATGCTCTGTTACTGGCAAACAATATCCTCCACTATGCAACCATCCTACTGCCCACATAACTCAGAAAAACATGCGAGATGCTCTGTCACTGGCAAACAGTATCCTCCACTAGCCAACTGTCTTACCTCCCATGTGACTCAGAAAGACAGGTGAGATGATCTGTCACTGGCAAACGATGTCCTCCACTAAGCAATTTTCCTACCTCCCACGCGATTAAAAAAGACATGTCAGATGCTCTGTCACCGGCAAACAATGTCCTCCACTAGCCAATTGTCCTACTACCTATGTAACTCAGAAAGACATGAGATTCTCTGTTACCAGTAAACAATGTCCTCCACTATGCAATTGTCCTACCTCCCATGCAACTCAGAAAGACAGATGAGATGATTTGTCATTGGCAAATGATATCCTCCACTTTCCAACTGTCCTACAGGACCAGTCTTATCACTTGTGGAAACAATCTCCTCCACCAGTCAAGCATCCTGCACGACTTAGACACAAGAACAGGATGGATCCGCCACCTGTCAGTCAGTGTCATCCACTGGTTGGACACATGAACATGTATCACAAGCACATGAACTCTCATGTACGTACAATCACATACACTCATATTGTGGGCCTTTCAGACAAGGCCTGGTGGGATGCAAAAGATGTACACCAAATATATGTATGGGAATACTCCATCCTAATGGAAAACTTAAGGTGTCATTCAATTGTATGCACATACTGTGGCAGAGTCCACAAATGTGCAAGACAGCAAATAAAAGAAAAAAAGGTACCTCAGAGATAAGGATATCTTGATTTTAGTTTATCAGAACTACCCCCCCCTCCCCCCCCCCCCCCCAGTCACAACAACCAGCACTCCTGTTTAATCATATTCAAAGCTCCAGGCCTGCTCTTTATTATGACAACAATGTGACCATCAATAATATTCAGAACACATTACCACATCTGCACAGGAAAATAATGGTGCAGTGACAGTGGCAAGAACAGCATGCACTCAAACTCTATGATCACCCCTAATCAATATACAGATTCCCCACCCAATGAACAGAGACCCCTAGTCAACCGATTCCCCACCCACTGAACAGAGACCTTGGTCAACAGATTCCCCAGTCAGTGAACAGAGACTCATAGTCAACAGATTCCCCACCCAGTCAACAGAGACCCCTAGTCAACAAACAGATTCCCTACCCAGTCAACAGAGACCCCTAGTAACAGATTCCCTACCCAGTCAATGGTGACCCCTAGTCAATAAACAGATTCCCTACCCAATGAACAAAGACCCTTAGTCAACAAACAGATTCCAAACCCAGTGAACAGAGACCCCATGTCAAGAAAGATTCCCCACCCAGTGAACAAAGACCCTTAACAGATTCCCCACCCAGTGACAAGGACCCCTAGTCAACAGATTCCCCACCCATTGACAAAGACCCCTAGTCAACAGATTCCCCACCCAGTGAACAAAGACCCCTAGTCAACCGATTCCCCAGGCAGTGAACAGACCCCTAATCAATAAACAGATTCCCTAGCCTGTCAACAGAGACCCCTAGTCAACAGATTCCCCACCCAGTGAACAGCAACCCCTAGTCAACAGATTCCCCACCCAGTGAACAGCAACCCCTAGTCAACAGATTCCCCAGTCAGTGAACAGACCCCTAGTCAATGAACAGATTCCCTACCCAGCGAACAAAGACCCCTAGTCAACAGATTCCCCAGTCAGTGAACAGACCCCTAGTCAACAGATTCCCTACCCACTGAACAAAGACCCCTCATCAACAAACAGATTCCCCACCCACTGAACAGAGACAAACAGATTCCACAGTGAATGAACACCCCTAGGCAATGAGCAGATTCCCCAGTCAGTGAACAGATTCCCCAGTTAGTGAACAGAGACCTTTAGTCGATAAACACATTGCAGAAGACTGTCCACTGTCATGAAACTTGCCATTGTGACTGGATGTAGTGTGATTAAGCACTGAGTAGCTGGAAGCGTGGGTTACAAAGTGGCCGCTGGACTACATATGAATCGTACTGTCATGCACACAAAAAGGAGAACGGTGGAATCACCTTGAGGAAAAGACCACTGGGACCACCAGAATCTTCTTTTTTCCCTTAAAGGGGATCCCAGGTGAAGTTTGATCTTGGATTTTAACATCCTGTCAGCTGCTCTCTCACCTCAAGATAACTGTAAATGCAGATCGACATGTCACAGGCATCGACAGGAATGAAACAAAAGATAGACACTGCAATTTTTTTCTCAATCTGCAAGTGCTGCTAAATAACACTGTCTGATGGTCAGTGTGGTGGCATGGATGAGGCTGGCATGTGTGGCACAAGTGTCTATTACCTCATTAGCTACCCTCTTTCTGCCGTTCATTGATAAAGAACCAATCACTATAAGTGAACCAACATGCCCAAGGAGGAGCTCAAATTCAAAGCAAGGACGTACTTTTGTTCCATACATATTGATAGAACCACCATACAAAGGTAAATACTTGCATATTTTCTGTGTTTTCAGGGCAAATTCGGGATCCCCTTTAAAGGAATCTGTCTTCGGTGGGTTCAAATGTAGAGAACTCATCAAGCAAAAATTCAAGAATATATATTTTTTTATATTTTCACTCAATACACAATACCAAACATACTTTAAACTTCATTCTAGCAGGAATTCTGGGATCTGTCTTTACACCTCTGCTCAAAATCTAAATCAAGTCAACCAAGCATGCTTCAAAATTCACTCTCCACACACCCATAAAAACATGGAACCTGATGATTTACAAAGGCCACTTTGCTCTGCAGCAGTTTTTTAAAGTTCATCGCTGGTCACATTCAAAACACTGAAAGAACAGCACTTTCAGCAAATACAAAACTGTCTCTTGCTGCACAGCCTGAAAGACTGTTTTCTTGCACGTGCACA
Source organism: Alviniconcha strummeri (assembly GCA_963584105.1). NCBI lineage: Eukaryota > Metazoa > Mollusca > Gastropoda > Provannidae > Alviniconcha > Alviniconcha strummeri. Next base: position 5,329,293 of record OY757542.1, read on the forward strand.
AAATGCGAGAGTCACACCCAAGTCTCTCTCCTGCAAGGGAAAAGGGCTTCCCCAGACAAACACCGGCACATTATGAGGCAGCTCTCCTGTAGCTTTCAACACCACTGAGATCTTCCACGGGGAGAGGCTCGTGAATGTACTGGAGAGAGCCGTCGGTGAAGTCGCGGGTGATCTGACCGGCGGCCCGCAACACCCATTTGGTGGTCAGTAAGCCTTCAATGCCAACGGGCCCTCGGGCGTGGATTCGTGATGTGCTGATGCCAACCTCTGCCCCTGCAACACATACCCCAAAATCTCCACTGACACCAGTTTTCTTTGATGGAAAAACAAAAGGCGGTGTCTGCGGCTTTACTTTGATCAGCTCCACAAATCTCCCCTCTGCACACTTGTTTTTCTCACATTAGTTTTATCGGAGTTTGCTGTTGCCTGAGTCAGTGGTGCAGAGCAAGAGGACTCGCTCTCAAAAGCCAAAGTTAAGCATGATTGAGCATGTCCACGTATAGATGGGGGACCATTATGTGCTAGGCTTTGCACCTGCCCTGAGATTTCCTCAGACTCAAATTCTGTGCAGACTCTACAAAAGTTCTTTGGATGAGACTATAAACCGAGGTCCCTCTGTGTATATGTATGCAGAAAGATCACCTATGCGCGTTAAAGATCCTGTAGTCCATGTGAGAGTTTGGTGGATTATGGAAAAACCAAAACCACCCAGCATGAACTAAAGTGTCTGAGTCTTTGTAATGTTGAAGTTAGACACTATACAAAAGAAGAATGTACCATGGCTTGAATGATGAAGCAGACTTTGACTTGTGACTTGCTGGCTTGTGTTTCACCCTGATAAGAACTTTGGAGGTTGACACACTGTTCTGGACAGCCTGACCAAATTTCAAGGTCAGCACCACCAGACAATTGACACTTAAAGAGTACTTTTTGGGTAATTGTTTTAGCCAGCATAGCAGAAAATGTTGCAGGATTGATAACACATGGAAAAGGCTGCACACACAATGATTTTGATGAATGTAGCATTATTTAAGGAGATACCCATTGATGTAACTTGTTGCTCTTTAAACAGGTATGAGAATCTTCAACTGACACTCAGAAATCCACCTTTTCAGCGGTGGAAAAGCTTGCAAAAAATCATACTAACATGGTACATTACAAATCTGAAACAGAACGAGGCCCAGAGCTCTTGTGCAGAATCAACACACAAGGGAGTTAGGACGGTGGAGTTTATGCACCTTGTATTTGCACGCATGCCATGTGAGAGTTACCGTAGGCGACTCCTGTCTTTGTTGTTGTACTTGTGTTACATATTTTGAACACTAATTAACTCCCTTGTGTGTTGATTTATGGTATGTTACAGTCATTTCTAGAGATTTTAGACAACTTCATGCCACAACAATCTCCTGTCTGGTGCATCATTTCAATTAGCATAACAAGATCCAGCCACTAGTGTTTAAACAGGCAATACAATTCAGGACATACCAAGGCCAAACCGATATCCATCAGAAAACCGGGTGCTGGCATTCTTGAACACACAGGCGCTGTCCACCAGTTGCAAAAACTTGTCTGCATTGTCATCTGAAACAAAGAATGGTTTATGACAGACTTGCCTCAGTACTCTTGTTCCTGTTAGTGTAACATACGCACAATTTGTCTACGCTGCAGTCAGAAGCCAGGTGTTATGACAGAAATACTTTAGTACAGTTCCTCGCGCACACGCAGCAGTTGTCTGAGCTGCTGTCCGAAAGAGTGTTCTGACAAAAATGCTACAAAGCAGTTCCTTCTACAAGGTTATATAAACAGAATTTACCTACAATGTAGCTGTGCCATGGCAGTGTGCCATGATATAAACACTTCAAGAAATGATTTGCAACACACACACTAAACTCTTACAGAAGTTATACAACACAGAAACCTTCAACGATGGTATCTAGGTCATACAGTACACAGTAAAAAAAATTCACATGGACGTGACTTTTCTACACTGCAGTATGAAACAACAAAAATAATAATGGATAGCTTTTAGACAGTGCAATTAAAAATTAAAAAAACAATTACTGAACAAAAACTCTCAGATACAAATACACTGTTACAGACCCCCTGCCCCCCCCCCCCCCCCCCCCCCCCCCACACACACACACACACAGATGGGCCCATGCAAGTACAAGGAAGCCACTGACCATTGTTGGTGACAATAGTGTCAGTGTGGTGACTGCTGTACTTGTTGATGTGCTCTATGGCCTCATCGACATCATCCACAACCTCAATGGCACACTCCAAAGCACTGTATTCTGTCTTCAAAGAGGCTGACAGGGATGGTCCAAACTTCAGCAGCTTGCTCAGCCTTGGACCAGGATGGAAATCAACCTGTGGGAACAAACAAGTTGTCCTCAAGTCCACAAACAAGACAAACTTCAGCAGCTAGGACCAGGATGGAAATCAACCCCTGGAAACAAACAAGTCATCATCAAGTCCACAAACAAAATAAAGTTTAACATCTAGGACCAGGATAAAAATCAGCCTGTGGGAACTAACAAGTTGTCATCAAGTCCACAAACAATACAAACTTCAGCAGCTAGGACTGAGATGGAAATCAACCTATGGGAACAAACAAGTCTTCATAAAGTCCACAAACAAGACAAACTTCAGCAGCTTGCTCAGCCTAGGACCAGGATGGAAATCAACCTGTGGGAACAAACAAACCTTCATCAAGTCCACAAACAAGCCAAACTTTAGCAGCTAGGACCAGGATGGAAATCAACCTGTGGGAACAAACAAATCTTCATCAAGTCCACAAACAAGCCAAACTTTAGCAGCTAGGACCAGGATGGAAATCAACCTGTGGGAACAAACAAACCTTCATCAAGTCCACAAACAAGCCAAACTTTAGCAGCTAGGACCAGGGTGGAAATCAACCTGTGGTAACAAACAAGTCTTCATCAAGTCCACAAACAAGGCAAACTTCAGTACCTTGCTCAGCCTTGCCTAGCAACAAGAAACTTTGCTACTGACTTCTGTTTCAATCAGTGTGCCCCGAAACGGAAACAGGTTTTATTGGAAAAGCAACTAAACTGGGATGGCCTTATGCAGGATTCGAGAAACTTTTCACTGGACTTGAAGAAAGAAAAAAAAAAGGTGCAAAAATGCCCTAAGGTCATGTTATTTTGTGCTGCAGCTCAGGGCTGCCCTGTAGTCTCTCCTCTGAAGTGGCAAGACTCTGTGGACTACTCACTCACCCCCTCATTGCGCAGTTTTTCACAGATCAGGTCAAACAGTGGACCCTGTCTGTGCTTTCTGTGAATCAGTAACGTTTCCATGGCATTGCAGGCAGCTGAATAGTCACACTTGGAATCCACAACTGAAACAAAGAGATCACTGAAATAAGCATTGGTAAGCATAGGTGCCTAAACGTAAGTCCCTTAAACCTATGACGTGTCAACGGCCAAATCAAATGGAAAACAATGCAGTGTATTCAGTATGTGTTAAAACTTTGTCAGTATATATATATATCTAGTGTGCATTCAAACATGCAAAAATGTGATCTTAAAATGTGGTCAAGTAACTGAAATTTGTTCAACAGGAAGAAGAATCTAATGGGCCTTTCACCATGAACAATTTGAAAGATCCAGCTTATATTATAAACTATGTCCTTTCAGTGTCTCATGTGGTATTTTTCATATTATGGGGTTTTGTCCAGTCTATCTGCTTATTACATTATTGCAAGTGGCAAACCACAATGCTTTCATGTTTTTACATGATCGAGACTTTAGTATAACTACTAAATGAGGGACAATCAAAGTATTTTGACTTGATCTGACTTGACAAGTCACAGGCCCAGTCATACACATATATTACATCCAGTGCCCACTGACCAATGCGCAAAGCCATCTCTGGGTCAACGTCCTCGTCAATGTAGACGTGGCAGATTCCCTCACTGTGGCCCAGGACGGGGATGTGAAGGCTGTTGGCCTGGATTTGCTGCACCAGCTGCTTGGAGCCCCGCGGGATCACCAGATCAATGTACTCATGCATGTGCAGCAAGTCAGTGATGTCCTCACGACGACTGACCTGAAACAAGGTGGTTCGAGAGATGTTTGTAAGGTGGATATGTGCAATGGGTAAGGTTTGGTCCCTCACTTTGACCCTGTTCTTGAAAGGAGATTCCAAACCTTTCAGGCAATACTGTTTTAGGACAATGGAAATTTGCACTAAGTTTAGCTGCAAAAAGGTTCAACTTTCAATGACATGGGACAGTGCTGGAGAAACAGGACAGTCACTTTTCACATTACCTGTGAAAAGTTTGAACTTTCAGTGACTGGGACAGTGCTGGAGATACAGGACAGTCACTTTTTCAGGTGTGATCTTACATTAAGACAGCAATCCAAACATTTTGCTTGCTGCTCTGGCTCATGATGTTGGACTATCACATAAAGTTTGTTTCCGAAAGATTCAGCAGTTCATAAGATATGAAGCAGTCATTTCTGAGGACTTGAACCTTTGCTGTGACCCAGCCTTGACCTTGAAGATAAGCCATCAAATCTTTGCACATGATACTCCAGCTCATGATAATGCACCAGTACTGATGACAAGTAAAAATCAAGTTGGAACTGAGCCTTACTCAGGAAAATGTATCACAGCATAACATTACACTCTAAAATAAAAAAATAAAAAAATAAAATCCTTACAAATTGTTTCTGTCTTCTTCAGATGCTGACTTCTCTTCTCCCTTCTCCCTGTCAACGATTTACTATTACACACTGAAATTTAAAAAAAAAAAAAAAAAAAAATCTTTAAAATAGTTTTTGTCTTCTTCAGATGCTGACTTCTCTTCTCCCTTTTACTAGTCAATGCTTCCCATTGCTCTTTCCTTCAGTGACCTGTCTTCTCCTAATACCGACTCCTCTCCTTGTTTTTAACACACAAAGTGAAACTGGAGCAGCTGGGATGAGAAGCAGCAGGGCCTGCAACTCAATGGTGATCCAGTAATCCTAGCTACTGTGGGTTCAGTTCCCAATCCAGATGCATAGAAGGACCGTTTCTCAGTTCTTCAAACACTTGTGCAGACTCATCAGTGCTGATCTTGTTTTCATGTGCACAGCACAAACCAAGATCATTGTGCACGTTAAAGATCCCATATGGGCACTTTTTATGCTGCCTTTTGAAGGGCTAACGACTGGTGGCATGAAAACACACAGATATTGCAAGACAGTAGCAGTGCAAACAAAATGATGACTGTTGCTACTCGTGATGGAAGAAGAAGATGAAGGAGAGGACAACCAGGAGAAGACTCACCAAAGCCACAAGAAGACAAAGGAGAGAAGAACCAAGAAAAGACTCACCAAAGCCACGGTCTCGGAAGGAGCGAACGGATGGAGTGCCTCCTGGACCAGAGAGTGGAGAATCTTGTTGCTGTGTGACGCCTCGCGCCCACCCTTCAGCATCAAGCCGTTACCGCTGCAGATTGACAGGGCTGCCACCTGCAAGCAGAAAGCTCCCTGCTGTCAGCACTTTCCAACACTCCCAGCAAGCTGCTGTAGACAGACACAGTACAGGTAACCAGATACACCAACACTACCACTGTAGACAGACACAGTACAGGTAACCAGACACACCAACACTACCGCTGTAGACAGACACAGTACAGGTAACCAGATACACCAACACTACCACTGTAGACAGACACAGTACAGGTAACCAGACACACCAACACTACCACTGTAGACAGACACAGTACAGGTAACCAGACACACCAACACTACCACTGTAGACAGACACAGTACAGGTAACCAGATACACCAACACTACCACTGTAGACAGACACAGTACAGGTAACCAGATACACCAACACTACCACTGTAGACAGACACAGTACAGGTAACCAGATACACCAACACTGCCACTGGCACTGTAGACAAACACAGTGCAGGTAACCAGATACACCAACACTACCACTGTAGACATACACAGTACAGGTATCCAGATACACCAACACTGCCACTGGCACTGTAGACAGACACAGTACAGGTAACCAGATACACCAACACTACCACTGGCACTATAGACAAACACAGCACAGGTAACCAGACACACCAACACTACCACTGGCACTATAGACAAACACAGTACAGGTAACCAGATACACCAACACTACCACTGTAGACAGACACAGTACAGGTAACCAGATACACCAACACTACCACTGTAGACATACACAGTACAGGTAACCAGATACACCAACACTGCCTCTGTAGACAAACATAGTACAGGTAACCAGATACACCAACATTACCACTATAGACAAACAGTACAGGTAACCAGATACACCAACACTACCACTGTAGACAAACAATGCAGGTAACCAGATACACTACCACTACCACTGGCCCTGTAGACAAACACAGTGCAGGTAACTAGATACACCAACACTACCACTATAGACAGACACAGTGCAGGTAACCAGATACACCAACACTGCCACTGTAGACAAACAGTGCAGGTAACCAGATACACCAACATTACCACTATAGACAAACACAGTACAGGTAACCAGATACACCAACACTACCATTGTAGACAAACACAGTACAGGTATCCAGATACACCAACATTACCACTACAAACAGTACAGGTAATCAGATACACCAACACTACCACTGTAGACAAACAGTGCAGGTAACCAGATACACCAACACTACCACTATAGACAGACACAGGACAGGTAACCAGATACACCAACACTACCACTGGTGTAGACAAACACAGTGCAGGTAACCAGTTACACCAACACTACCACTACTACAGGCACAGTACAGGTAACCATTTACTACCGCAAAGCCTGAATGGTGGCAAGCATGTAATCGGTAACAAAAACAACTAACAACACAAGAGACAGGAGATAGCCTGAGAGACAGACAGACGACTGTGTATGACAGAATACATGAAATATTTGTTTTCTCTCTTTTTCTCTTTTTTCCTCCACATTTTTCAACAGGCTTTTCTTTTGCTTTTCATACCTGCGGCAGAGCATCAGGGCGAGACTCAAAGATGACAAGCAGCACTCCGATGGGAACCGAAATCTGTCTCAGCTCCATGTTCTCTGCCACCTTGGTGCGCTTCAGAACACGCCCCAGGGCTTGCTGGGAGGTATCGGCAATCTGGCGCAGTCCTGTGGCCAGCGTCTGCAGCTTGTTTTCATTGAGGAAGAGCCGTGCCATCATGGACTGGGACATACCTGATTCCAAAAACAGATCTGTTGGTTTGTGTTCATGATGATGATAATTCCAGGGGCAGGTCTGTTGGTTCATCTTTATGATGATGGTTCCAACAGCAGATCTGTTGGTTTACGTTTACAATGATGATGACAATTCCAGGGGCAGATCTGTTGGTTCATCTTTACGATGATGGTTTCAACAGCAGATCTGTTGGTTTGTGTTTACAATGATGATGACAATTCCAGGGGCAGGTCCGTTGGTTTGTGTTTATGATGATGGTTCCAACAGCAGATCTGTTGGTTTGTGTTTACAATGATGATGACAATTCCAGGGGTAGGTCTGTTGGTTCATGTTTATGATGATGGTTTCAACAGCGGATCTGTTGGTTTGTGTTTACAATGATGATGACAATTCCAGGGGCAGGTCTGTTGGTTCATCTTTACAATGATGGTTTCAACAGCAGATCTGTTGGTTTGTGTTTACAGTGATGATGACAATTCCTGGGGCAGGTCTGTTGGTTCATGTTTATGATGATGGTTTCAACAGCGGATCTGTTGGTTTGTGTTTACAATGATGATGACAATTCCAGGGGCAGGTCTGTTGGTTCATCTTTACAATGACGGTTGCAACAGCAGATCTGTTGGTTTGTGTTTACAGTGATGACGACAATTCCTGGGGCAGGTCTGTTGGTTCATCTTTATGATGATGGTTCCAACAGCAAATCTGCTGGTTTGTGTTCATGATGATGATGACAATTCCAGGGGCAGGTCTGTTGGTTTGTGTTTATGATGATGGTTCCAAAAACATCTGTTGGTTTGTGTTCATGATGATGATAATTCCAGAAGCAGATCTGTTAGTTTGTGTTCTTGATGATTCCAGAAACAGATCTGTTAGTTTGTGTTTATGATGATGATTCCAGAAGCAGATCTGGTGGTTGGTGTTTATGATGTAAACAGATCTGTTGGTAAGTGTTCATGATGATGATTCCAGAAACAGATCTGTTGGTTTGTGTTTATGATGATGATTCCAGACACATATCTGGTGGTTGGTGTCTATGACCATGAGGTAAACAGATCTGTTGGTTGGTGTTTTATGATGATGGTTCCAGAAGCAGATCTGCTCATTTGTGTTTATGATGATGATTCCCAAAGCAGATCTGTTGGTTTGTGTTAATGATGACAATTCCAGAAGCAGATCTGTTAGTTTGTGTTCATGATGACAATTCCAGAAGCAGATCTGTTGGTTTGTGTTCCTCATGATGACCTACTACTTGGGGCATGCCTGAGTCCAGCAACAGACCTGTATTCACCACAACAGCTACTAATTGGGCCATGGCCGTTTCAGAAATAGATGTTAGCTTGTTTTTTATCACAACCTACTAATTGGGGCATACCAGATTCCAGAAACAGACCTGCTGGCTTAGGCGTACCACACTGGCCTACTAACTCAGCAACTGGGACACATCTGATTTCCAAAACAAACCTACTGACTTGTTTATCACAGTGACCCCTAAACTGAAACACACCTGACAGAAATATAACTGCTGGCCTCCAACTATTGCAGTGACCTACTGATGGTCACATGGCTGGGGCATCCCAGATTCCTCATATACAACTGCTGACCTCCATTTATCCCAATGTCCTACTGATGGTCACAAGGTGGGGCATGCTGGATTCCTGAAATAGAACTCCTGGCTTCCATTTATCACAATGACCCCCTTACTGATAGTCACAAAGCTGGGGCATCCCTGATTCCAGAAACAGAACTGCTAACCTTCATTTGTGACCTACTGAAGGTCACAAGGTGGGGCTTGCCGGATTCCTCAAATAGAACTCCTGGCCTCCATTTATCTCAATGACCCACTTACTGATAGTCTGGGGCATGTCTGATTCCTAAAATAGAACTGGCTTGCATTTATCCCAATGACCTACTGGTGGTGTCATGTGAGGGCCATATCTGATTCCTAAAATAGAACTGGCTTGCATTTATCCCAATGACCTACTGGTGGTGTCATGTGAGGGCCATATCTGATTCCTAAAATAGAACTGGCTTGCATTTATCCCAATGACCTACTGGTGGTGTCATGTGAGGGCCATATCTGATTCCTAAAACAGAACTGGCTTGCATTTATCCCAATGACCTACTGGTGGTGTCACGTTAGGGGCATGTCTGATTCCTGAAATAGAACTGGCTTGCATTTATCCCAATGACCTACTGGTGGTGTCATGTTTGGGGCATACCGGATTCCTCAAATAGAACTGCTGACCTCCATTTATCACAATGACCTGCTGATGGTCACGAGGCTGGGGCATACCGGACTCCTCAAATAGAACTACTGACCTCCATTTATCACAATGACCTGCTGATGGTCATGAGGCTGGGGCATACCGGATTCCTCAAATAGAACTGCTGACCTCCATTTATCACAATGACCTGCTGATGGTCACGAGGCTGGGGCATACCGGATTCCTCAAATAGAACTACTGACCTCCATTTATCACAATGACCTGCTGATGGTCATGAGGCTGGGGCATACCGGATTCCTCAAATAGAACTGCTGACCTCCATTTATCACAATGACCTGCTGATGGTCACAAGGCTGGGGCATACCGGATTCCTCAAATAGAACTACTGACCTCCATTTATCACAATGACCTGCTGATGGTCATGAGGCTGGGGCATACTGGATTCCTCAAATAGAACTGCTGACCTCCATTTATCACAATGACCTGCTGATGGTCACGAGGCTGGGGCATACCGGATTCCTCAAATAGAACTGCTGACCTCCATTTATCACAATGACCTGCTGATGGTCATGAGGCTGGGGCATACCGGATTCCTCAAATAGAACTGCTGACCTCCATTTATCACAATGACCTGCTGATGGTCACGAGGCTGGGGCATACCGGATTCCTCAAATAGAACTGCTGACCTCCATTTATCACAATGACCTGCTGATGGTCACGAGGCTGGGGCATACCGGATTCCTCAAATAGAACTGCTGACCTCCATTTATCACAATGACCTGCTGATGGTCACGAGGCTGGGGCATACCGGATTCCTCAAACAGAACTGCTGACCTCCATTTATCACAATGACCTGCTGATGGTCACGAGGCTGGGGCATACCGGATTCCTCAAACAGAACTGCTGGCCTCCATTTCTCACAATGACCTACTGATTGTCACAAGGCTGGGGTGTTCCTGATTCCACACTGCATTTATCCCAGTGACCTACTAGTGCTGTCATGATTGGGGCATGTCTGAATCATGAAACAGAACTGCTGGCTTGCATTTATCTCAGTCGCCTACTGGGTATATAGTGCAAATGACAGTACAAGCACTGTTCTCTTTCATTACAGGTAGTACCACTCACAGTACTCTCCCAAACGATACAGCTTCTTCTTCTCTTTTGGTGTTACAGGACAAATAATAGCAATCTTTAGAAAACGCTGATAAAGTTCATTCACAGCAGTTTCAGAAGCAGTCAGGAATGTCTTATACATGGCTGGGCACTGAGGCGCTGAGATCAGCAACGTGAAGTAATGAAGATATATTGCAACTTGAAATAACCAAGACCACTGTGAGCCAGTTTGGCCTAGCAGTAAGGCGTTAGGCTGGTAAGCAGAGGGCCCTCAGTTCAAATCTGCTTTGGTTCTCCTTTCTCTTCAAAAATTGTGGTCTGTGGACACTGTCTTGTGACTTTATCCCTCACAATTAATGAAACATTAAAATGGCTTTCATCACTGCCCATCTTAACACAGGAATCATTCTGGTGGTGACAGTGTAGCAATAGGTATATAAGCTCCCTATCCCCCCACCTCCATACCCCCTTCCTGTCCTCTCCCCATCCCTAATAAGCCTTACAGTTTCTGTGGATGTTAAGCACCATATTTACTTTACTTCAAGACCGCTGATGCCAGTTTGGTTGCAGGACAGTGATCTGCCCTCCTGCCTACCCCACCCCCTGCACCTTTGTTTTAATCCAAATCAGCCAAAATCAAAAACCTGATCAGATAACATGCTGAGGACAGACCATGCTCTTTTCCGCGTCAAGCTTCACTGCTTACCATGCACAATTTCACAGACCTTGGGCTTGTGTGAATTATTCTGAGAACTGACAGTCAACCATATAACTGTATCAGTCCAGCCATGGGATATAGTATCTCTGTTTCATTACAGGAATTAATTAAGAGAAAGGGCAGCATATGAATGTGACACATAATTTTTGTTAAAATTAGGTCGGAGTGTAGAGAAAAAAAACAAGCAAGTAGTTAACTGTTGTGGCATTATATTAAGATCTGGAAGACCTTAAACAGAGTAAATCTGATGGGGGGAAAAATGGAGAGAAAAAGTCATACTCCCTTCATAAAGAGCCTATTTAATTTAATCTAATAATAAAACATAATTATTGATATAGCCTTCTTCAGAGTAAGTGACCAAAATGTTGTGTAGGAAACTGTCCAAAGCGGGGCAATAAACCATCGCCAATGCCAGAAGCTCTACCTTGACTGTAGGCTGCGCTCACATCCTGCTGGTTGGCAGCAATGATGTCGGACTTGCGCTCCAACAGCAAGTCGGCCAGTCTGTTGACAATGGCTGAGCGGTGTTCACCAGTCAGGGCCTGCAGCTTCAGGCCTCCATCCCGGGCTGTGGAGGTCAGGAGTAAGTAAGTAAGTTGGTGTTTTACACCCAGTCAACCAGTGCGGTTATATCTGGGCGAATGGAGGTCGGAAACGAGGACAGTGCCACAGAAACAAATAAAATTACCTATTTAACTCTTTGAAAATGACCCAGTTTCAAGCAAGAAATGCAAACAGCCAAACTACAGTACCTAAATCTCTTTGAGGATGAGCCTTTGAGCCCTGAAAAAAAGCTGGCACCTAAATCTTGTTTTAACCACTCCTGATGCTTACACCAGCACAAACAAAACCCAAATCATTTGAATCGAGACAGAATTATTATTCTTTACTCAGGGCAGATGCTCATCATGTTTAAGTTTGTGCTTCAGTACTACACTGATTCCACAGTCTCAACTGTACTCCTAATTTTTTGCAAATTATGTGGCAGGTGCTGACAGCATCAGACTTGCGGGCAAGTTCAGCACAGATGTGGGCAGATAAGAAGTGGCCCTTGGATAGCAGAAATAATGATAGCAGAGTTTGTAGGAAGGGTGCTGGAAAGCCAAGCTTGGAGCATGCTATGGGACATGGCATCAATAACAAGACACAACGAAACAGAGGTACAAGTGAACAGTGTCTTACCTTCCTACGATTGCACCATGACAGGCGTGACAGAAAGCACAGGTGAAAGGTGTCTTACCTTCCCATGCCTGCACCTCAACAGGTGTGACAGAAAGTACAGGTGAAAGGTGTCTTACCAACCCATGCCTGCACTTCGACAGGTGTGACAGAAAGTACAGGTGCAAGGTGTCTTACCATCCCATGCCTGAACCTCAACAGGTGTGACAGAAAGTACAGGTGAATAGTGTCTTACCTTCCCGTGCCTGCACCTCAACAGGTGTGACAGAAAGTACAGGTGAAAGGTGTCTTACCTTCCCATGCCTGCACCTCAACAGGTGTGACAGAAAGTACAGGTGAATAGTGTCTTACCCTCCCGTGCCTGCACCTCAACAGGTGTGACAGAAAGTACAGGTGAAAGGTGTCTTACCTTCCCATGCCTGCACCTCGACAGGTGTGACAGAAAGCACAGGTGAAAGGTGTCTTACCTTCCCATGCCTGCACCTCAACAGGTGTGACAGAAAGCACAGGTGAAAGGTGTCTTACCTTCCCGTGCCTGCACCTCGACAGGTGTGCCCTCGGAAGGGCTCATGGTGAAGAAGGTCCCCACCTTCTTTCCCTTCACAATGTTGATGATGGCCTTCTCCTCACAGCCATTGCAGATCACCACCGACACACCGTTCTTCAGCGCCCATGTTGCTGCCTTCACCTGCCACACAAACCATCTGGCTTATATCAGTCCACCATTCATCCACCACTTGTCGACACTATTCATGTTAAGTGCCATCAGTTCCATGTCCTCTAATGTTATTATACAAAAACAAAAACCCACATAAAATGGAATGAATTTCTGTAAAACTGGTAATCATGTCAACATAGTTTATATCTGAAAATCATTCCATCAGTGTTCACACACATACACCCCCCCCCCCCCCACAGTATGCGCATGCATGTACACACACACTCACACAGTTTTTTAATCCACCATGACAGCCAAAAAACATGTACTAGACACAGTCTTAACACAAACCTGCTTCGATCACTGATTAAAAAAGAAATAAACCAACAAATGTTTATTCATGAAAATCACTAAACCAGATCAATTCTTTTATGAACTGTCACATTTGTTTTGAGCTGCGTGCCACCATATGACTGGTGGCAAAATAGGTCTGGCGACACAGACACTGGAAAAACATCAACAAAACCAGTCAAAACTGCCTTATGATCAACCCAAGGGATGCAACACAAAGGGAAATAAATGCACTTTCATTTCATGCTTTATTTGCATTCCTTGTGTCTCTTATATCACTCATATACCACTAAAAACAATCATTTTTTTTAAAGCAAAAAAGCTCTTCCTGTCAACTCACTCTGACTTGTGAGTGGTTACAGCAGCTAACTGGAGATTCCATATCAAGTAGCAAACTCCTTCCCATAATCCATCCATCCATGTGCGAGCTATTCCCCTTTCTCCGAGCCAATCAAAACTCCGACCTCACCTTGCTGTCCATGCCACCAACCCCCACACGTGACTTGTCCCCCATGATGATCTTGGTCCCATCAGGATTGAGGGGGCAGAAAGTGTTCAGCAGACGTGAGTCTGGCAAGCCAGGGGGTGCAGTGTACAGGCCGTTCACGTCACTCATGATGATGAGAAGCTCCGCTCCCATCTCCACAGCCAATCGTGCAGCAAGACTGTCATTGTCTTTGACACTAATGACCTGTGGAGTGCCAGGACATGGACATCTGAAAGCACTTGATGGATGCATGCTGATCTTTGTCATTTGTCAGACTAACATGCAACAGGTTTCTTCCCCAGTAACAAAAAATTACCATCACCAGCAGTTTCTACAAGCTCCAGTTCTTACTAACATTCATGGCCAGCAACCTGTATGCACACGCACACACACACACACACACACACACACACACACACACACACACACACACACACACACACACACAGCCTCTTGTAAGAATGTAAAGATTAAGAACTGGAAGTGACAAAGGCATCAGTCTCTTCACTAAGACCAGTAAAGGTGTAGAGCACACATTATTCAAACTAGCTTGGACAAAGTTTTTGGTACTGCAAGTCTCTTCACTAAGACCAGTAAAGGTGTAGAGCACACATTATTTAAACTAGCTTGGACAAAGTTACATTTGAGAATGTAAGTTAGGCATTCTAAATCATTTCATCTCCAGTTGACATCATCTGACATGAATATACAGTAGCATACAAAACTGGGCTTAAATCTGTCAAACCCTTGGAGGGCAGTACAATCATGTTGATTTCTATTCCTAAATCAGGACAGTGTTTGTTTTTCAAAATAACCCACACGACCATTTCTGATCACCCTCCCCCCCCCCCCCCCCCCACACACACAAACAACAGCATTTGGTGTCAACTAAGGCTCTCACCCCAGCCAAGTCCTTGTCAGGTTCTGGTGGTGGTGCCACTGCATCGTTGGCATTGATGATGGGCACGATTTTCAGCTTGCACAGTTCCCCCAATGTGCTGCGCAAGTTCGTCCGACTGAACTCATTCTGGAAATCTGGCTTGGTCACTAATACCTGCCAGCCAACACACACTTGTACAAATCTGTTTAAAATCACTACCATTATCATCACTGACACACCCAAAATCCACCAGCCAGTGCAAGTTGTGCCCATTTTTTAGTATTTTTTTTTTTTTAACACTGTATCATAATTATAATACAGAAAATGAACACAGCACAACATCTTCAAGCATGCATCATACGCATTATTATCTTCCTACCGTCATACAAGGATGATTTTTTCTTTAAATGCAAGTAACTGGTAAAGGACACAATGCGAAAGCTGACATTCTTCCAAGCACTGGACAGGAAAACAGCATAGCTCAGCCAAAAGCAGATAAGTGTCTTACATCAGCATCCCATTTTTCACTGCTTAACTGTTGTTTAAGTGTTGTTTTTTAGCTTGACAAAAGGGATTACCCTGAAAATGTGCACGTTGTGTTTTGTCCTAATAAACAGCCTTCTTTTGAACCTTTCACGTGTTTAGTACCTGAGCAGTTTTGATTCCATACTGCTGGAACATGGCGTCGTACATGGACATCAGACCGCTCTGACCTGCAGCAGCACATGCTCGTGGCTCGAGGGAAGGTGGACGCATTTGCTGTTGAACGCCAAACATTACCACAATGAATGCCCAGTTGCATGACATGATCAACACCCTGAATTGTGCATTTTATGGCTGGTATTAATTATTATACTAAAATATTTATTTCTCAGTGGACCATTATGATCCGAAACACAGTAACATCAAGGTCAGCACAGGTGCTCAAAACAGCACAAAAATTCTAGAGCAGCTTACTCTTGAGAGAGCAAAAAAAACACAACCACCACCAGGACTGAAACAAAGACTCAAAAGATGCAAGGAAACCTACAAAAAACAAAAAGACTTTCAGTCTATTTAATAGCCACCAGACTTTGACAGCTGATTCCCACAGACCTTTACTTCATTAATTAGTTTATTTTAAAGAAAATTAGCTGAGGTCTGGAAGATTACACACTGTCTCCTCTATTGCACTTCATCTTTCATTTATTTAATATGAGAACAAGATTGGTATATTGTTAAACTTAAACTTAATTCACTGATAACATCTATACATAGCTTGTACTGTTGTGTACTGTTTGCTAATGCACTGAATGAATGCAACATTACCAAGACAATTTCCTGTGCACATTTCAATGTCACTGGCAAATAAATATCCTTGTATCTGTCTGTGGATTCAAGGGGCAGAAATCATAGTGTCCAGTTGAAGGGGAAGTGAAGTAAAGAAGCATCAAGGCCCCTCTCAATAAGAATGGAATTTAAAAACACAACAGACACAGCAATTTCCCCTCAGTTTCTAGTCCTGTTTGTCAAAAATGGACATTTAAAAGTCATGGGCACATGACAGCAAATGCTGCCATTTTGATAAGACTATCTCAGTGACATCATGAACAAGCCTAGAATGTGTAGCAAAAGTATCAAATATATCCTGAGCCAACCTTTTTCTGCTCTTCATTAGGTGAGAGGGAACCAACATGGGTTTGCCCCGAAGAGCTCAAATTCAAAGCAGAAAAGTACTTTGTGACAGAACAGCCAAATCAGTATATTTCCACATTTTCCATGCCAGCTGCATCTTTGCTTCGGTTGACCTTTAGTCCATCTGATGGAGCAGTCAAACAAAAGATCACTCTGATCAACAGTGTAAACTTTATTATATCCAAAGGATCGTTAACATCCCACAGCTGACTGTTTTGTGTTTGTGTTCAACTTCAGGTGACCATTGCCCTAAACTGTTCTATTCATAAAGAGACTGTTAGGTGCAGGGTATAATGAACATGTGTGTATTTTTTAATGAAATAAAAGAATTAGGTTTTTTGATATCCACTCATAAAAATGCATGTGTTAGTAATTAAAATGAAATTCACACTGTGATTGTGAATTACATCAAATAACCAGATAGTTCTTGGATTTTAACATCCTGTCAACCACACTGGGTCACCTTGGCATTAAAAATAATCAGAGAGAGAGAGAGAGAGACAGAGAGAGAGAGAGACAGAGTCAGACTGAGATGTTGTACAGAGACAGAGATGTTGTACATAAACTCTGGATCAAGTTTTAAAAAATCAGAGCAAAGAGAGGAGTATTACTGAAGTGCAAAACTGTAAGGAAGACACTGACAGTCTTGTCAACAATAGGAATTGGCTTCAGTTGGCCTACAAATAGTCAATGTCTATTTTTTCTTCTTTAGTTGGCTGACTGGGCTCAAAGCACCAACTAACTAACTAACTGGGTGTAGTGGAGGGGGTTAGTAGAATGGTTGAGTCTCAATGGCTATAATCATCTACAGGATTACACAGGAGCATACATGCGTAAATAGTCAACTGAACCATCTGTTTGTGTGAAGAAAATGACAAAACCGAAAGGGAAAAGACCAAAAACAAATGAAACACAAAGATGGTTTTCAATGCATCTGAGTGGGAAATCTACATATCACACTTGTGTATCAAAGAGTAAGCAGTAACAATGCAAACTCTTCCACAAAGCAGTAACAATGCAAACTCTTCCACAAAGCAGTAACAATGCAAACTCTTCCACAATAACCCACCTAACCAACAAGTAACTCACCCACAACCAACATGTGGCTGCTGATCACAATACCATATAATACGGAAGGCCATCTCCACCAAGTTTGCCAAAGCATAAGGGGAAGGCAACTCTACCTAAACAGTAGAATGTCTATTTTCAAAACATCTTGCTGGACACAGACAAAGGAAGAAGGCTGAGCGCTGCCCAATAAAAATCCAACATGCTACAGACACTCCAGCAACACAGAGGTCCCACACTCCGCCTGCTGGAGCCAAAAGCATCAAGTCGGAACAAGTGATGCAGGTGAAGTAAGTCTCTAAATTTCAACTGCCTGGAAACCAGTCATGCAAGCTTAGAAGTGCACCAAACTTCAAGACTTTACACTACAGAGACAGTGGAGGGATCATGTTTTAAACCAAAAACACACCCAAAATCCACCAACAAAGACAACAGCAACAAAAAATAAAAAACATGCCACCTGTGAACAGAAGGGTTTCGAATCAAATGCATTAAATGGCAGGGGACTCTAACTCTCACTCAGAGTCAGACTCAAACACTGTGGAACTGGGAGGGCATACAACAGTTTAGAAGCAGAGTTCAAAATGCTAAAAAAAAAAATCAAAGTGCTGCTTGGTATTCTTCTCATGACAATATCTATGTCTAGATCTATAGCTGCAACCAGGAAGGGAAAAGAGAATCTTGAATCTTGAAGTAAGTTATACTGGGTCAAAATTTACATCAGTGCATGCAGACTTTTATCCAACTACTACTGGACTTGCCGGCCACATAATCAGCAAGAAGGGGAACAATTCTTAATGACCTGGAATTGAAAGGTTGCAGGTCTGAACCTCTGTGTGGGCCTGCACCTTTTACCCTCACCCCACCACCCACATTCCCCCCCTGGTGGACTCAGTGCCTAGTCCTTGATGAGATGAAAAAGGATACAAGTGTGCAAAAGTTGAACAACCCACAGCAGTGAAAAAGCACTGCCCTGGCAGAATTCGGTCCAAATTTAACCAGCAGGAAAGAATAATTGGGGTGGGTTTGTGCAACTCTGCTGCAGAAATGCTTTCCCTTGAGAAAGAGATCCAACTTTTTTGGTAACAAGAAAAACTCCCATTCTACTCTGAGAAAATAAAGTGCATGTTACTTATGTATATGGTATACAAAAACATACAGCCAAAACCTGTTAGATGTTACTGTGGAACAGTCTGTTTAACCCTACCCTTCAAAATCCCTGCTGATAATGAGAAAATTCAACAAAATAACAGTACTTCAAACAGCCACTGTTCATGGTGGTTAAGACTATGCGTTGAACTTGAAGTGTGACAAACTAAATAAGTATATTGTTTAAAATGCTGACCTAATTTAACACAGTTGTCACCTTAAGAGTTGTTCAGGTGCTAACTAACCATTTTTCTGGGACCTCTACCAGTTCAAGCCAAATGTTGTTTTTCATTTTTCACTCCTCTTTCATTATAAATTCCAAAATCATGCATAATGCCAGGATGAAACAGTCCATACTTTGATTTTGTTTAGTGTGTTACTTGATAAACACAACACATGCACAAACTCAGAACACTCAAAATAGAAAGACTAAGCCAAACCTGACGATCGGACACATCCTAGAGTAGGGTAAAAAAATAAACAGAACCCAAGTATTACACAAAATGATCCATCTGAAATATGAAGGCATTCATCATTTGACTGACTGCATGGACAACAAATCTATCAAAACTGAAAGCACTTCTTTCAGAATTCCACTTTAATATGCAGATGTAATCCAAAATGGAACAAGGCCTTGAGTGCTTGTGTAGAATCATCAAATAAATGGAATTAAATCATGCTCAAAAGATGTCACACGAACGTAACAACAAAACCTGAATCAGCAACGGTTACTCAGTCTCACCTGGCATGTGAGTTAATACAGTTCAATTTAGTTCAGTTCAAGATGGTATCTATGTGCTCAGAAAAGCCCATATGCACTTCACCCAGTCTCTTAGAAGTTTTCCCGTTGCCTTTGAAATGGTTCCAGTGTTTGATTGATGATGGCCCTCTCTCGTCCTTCCAAGGAAGATCATCTAGCGCTTCCTCTTTCCAAGCCTCTCTCTTCCAGGCGATCAGTGATGTGATGTCCTTGGCTTTGTCAGTTTGTGCCTACAGGTAATGTCTGAAACTTCTCAACGCTTCAGATCTTCTGAGAAGCAAGCCACTTGTGAGGGTTGTTTTGCCTGCCAGTCAGCCTATCTGCTTGGTTATTTCCCATTACTCCAGCATGTCCAGGGCAGTACACCCACAGGTATTTTCAAAGGTGGGTATCGGCCATTGGTACATTCCAGCCTGAGCTTCCCATCCCACTTTTTGTAGCAAGCTCATTGAATCTGTGAGGATGTTGGTATGTGTGGTCTATCACCTCTTGAGGCAATCCAGTGGAGGGCATGGGTGACTGCTTCCACCTCCATTGTCATGCTGGAGGTTAAGACCATATAGGCTGCACAGCCTTCATGGATACAAGGTACATTAACTCCACCAAAGGTACATCTTCAAATTGGATTTACCTCCAGTGGATTTTACGTACCCTGCACTTACTTGCGTGCCAGATGAGACTTAACACATTTGATTCAGGTCTTTGTTATTGTGTTCAAGTGCTGTCTTTGAGTGCTAATTAACTCCCTTTATTTGCTGATCCACTGGGCAGGTGGACACATATTTTGATACAACACCCATATATATATATGCATATTATATATATATATGTTTGTTAGCCCTCCTAAGCTAAAACCCTGAGGTTCATTCCAATGTCCATGAGAGAGCAGTGTTTGCAGCCATTTCCCCACACCTGTACATATACTGCTGTATACATACTGTACACTGCTGTATGTCCAAGTGTAGCATTATCTGCCACTCAAGTAACTGCACTCTGACTCTGGGGATTTGTCCGGTCATGATGAGTAGTAATACTGATGTGAAAGTTTTATTGAAACATTTTGCTTCAGTCAAAACATTCTGGCTAGAGATAATCAGATGCCAATACTGACAATATATATTGTAATAAGTGTTAAAAAACACACACCCAAGTAACTAATTGTTAGGTCATTATGTTTAGGTCTGGAAGATGTGTGTGTGTGTGTGTGTGTGTGTGTGTGTGTGTGTGTGTGTGTGTGGGTGGGTGGGTGGGTGTTTATACTATAATTATAGTACTATTCAGATAATACATAATCTGTAACATAAAATGATTTAAAACCAACAACAAAAGTACATCATTCTCACTGTCTCAGCCAAAATGTTTTGCTTTTCACTGATAACAGACTACAAGCAGTAAATCTAACTTCCTGCAGACAGACACATCTGTAGTACCAGTTTCTGCTGTTACTACTTACTCCATTTCTGTCTGGGTTAAGATTGCTCAGATTCTGCCGCAGGCTCATGGACATGACAGCTTCATGTCGCAGTTTCTGCTTGCCGAACGCTACTGCTCCACTGGTCACCATGACCATCTCTCTCCCTTGGGCTTGCAGTTCTGCAACCTGCATGAGCATTGCTTTAGCTGTAACATAAAGGTTGCTTTCCACCATGAACAGTACGGAATACTTTACTCATCCCATTACAGAAAGTTACAGCGTCAACACAAAGATAAAAAGCTCATAAAACAAGCAAACAAACAAAAATAATTCATCACAAGTGTAAAATGATACAGTATCAATTATTATATATGTGTCTGTATCACAGTGTTGACATAACAGTTTTCCACTCGTCCATGCTGCCATATGTTACAGCAACATTTTCAGCACGAAAACAAGCCTATATAAAAATCACATACATACACTCACAGTGATGTACACCTGGATATATTACACACACATGTGCATGCATGTATGTACTCATCCACACATGCACACACATATGCCGCTGACATCCCACATACACTCGAAACTTTCATTAACCATAAGAAGACAAAGTAATCATCAAGTCTGAAAATGGGGAAAAAAATCAAAACAATCTGATGCTGACACAGACATTCTCATTGTGGAGCAAATATATTTCAATTCATACAAAGCGACAACTACATAGCTTGACTTTTTCAAAATAATATTTAAAAATTCTCCTTTCTCTCCTCTGTTTGAAGCAGTCTGGCCTTGTGGTAGGGCATTACGGTGGTAAGCATAAAGGCCTTGGTTCAGTTCTGCTTCACTTCATCTTTCTCTTCAATACGTAATGATCTATGGGCACTGCCTAACTGTGATTTTGCTCCCCAACATTAATAATTACAAAACATTAAAATGGCTCACACCACAGCCCATGTTGATGCAGTATCATTCTGGTGATGACAGTAACACTGACAGTATAGCATTATAATTATATAAGCTTCCCCTTCTCCCCCTACCTAATTATCATGAAACAAAAGAGGATTTTCAGCTGATTTAACCAACCTCTCCTCTCTGGTTAGTGCAGCTCTCACTAGTCTGAGTTCAACTGACTATGCTCAGACAGCACAAGACTCTCCCCCCCCCCCCCCCCCCCCCCCCCCCATCACCTAACTAAGCCTTGCTCTTGATTTTGACTACCATAACCACGGATATTTCTTGGGCATGGTCCATGGGCAGGCTGAGACAGAACTGAGAAAGACTCTAGGAGTAAGAGTAAGCCAGGGTGACATAAACATACCTGTTCCACGATGGAGGCAAGACGGCCAAGGGCAGAAAGAACTGAGAAAGACTCTAAGAGTAAGAGTAAGAGTAAGCCAGGGGTGACATAAATGTACCTGTTCACAATGGAGGCAAGATGGCCAAGGGCAGACAGAACTGAGAAAGACTCTAAGAGTAAGAGTAAGAGTAAACCAGGGTGACACAAATGTACCTGTTCCACAATGTTAATGGAGGCAAGATGGCCAAGGACAGACAGAACTGAGAAAGACTATGAGGGTGACATAAACGTACCTGTTCCACAATGGAGGCAAGACAGCCAAGGGCAGACAGAACTGAGAAAGACTTAAGAGTAAGAGTAAGCCAGGGTGACACAAATGTACCTGTTCCACAATGTCAGTGGAGGCAAGACGGCCAAGGGCAGACAGAACTGAGAAAGACCCTAAGAGTAATAACTAAGAGTAAGCCAGGGTGACATAAACATACCTGTTCCACAATGGAGGCAAGATGGCCAAGGGCAGACAGAACTGAGAAAGACTCTAAGTCTAAGAGTAAGAGTAAGCCAGGGTGACATAAACGTACCTGTTCCACAATGGAGGCAAGACGGCCAAGGGCAAGCCCGCACTCATCTTCCCGCGTGATCACAGCGCTGCCCAGTTTGACCACCACACGCTTCACTTTGGTCAAATCACTGCGCATCTCTGGGAGCGGGGGTTGCTTGGCTTTGTCTGAGAAAAATCGGTGGCTGACCATTCCCCATGCCCAACTCCTGGCAGCATGCGGTTCTGGAGAAGGATGGGGACGAAAGAGCACGATGGAGCAAATGGCAGGGGTGGGAGTTGAGGTGAAGCTGCTGGCCAGCCGGCTTGTCCGCAGCGTGCTCAGTGTCTTTGTGCTCAACATGATGCTTGGTCTGTGGATGGAAACTGTATCATTTTACTATCAACTTCAGGAATCATTTTTGGTGAGTGATATACACACGATATAGTCTGTGTATAAAGTAAGTAAGCAAGCATGGTATTTAATTTAACATCCACAGAAATCATAAGGCTTATAACTATATAAGGGACACGACAGGTATGCATGTAGTGTGTAATTAAAGCATTAAAAAAATCAACACACAAGGTACTTAATTAGCAATTTAGCACTCTGAACATGTCACACAAATGTAGCAACGAAGACATGAGTCACCTATGGTAACTCTCACCTGGCATGTGTGTAAATACAAGGTGCACAAATTCCACCACAGGTATATCCTCAAAAAAAGGATGCTCATCCCCCCCCCCCCCCCCCCCCCCAACCAAGTGTTTAAGAATAAGATTGTATTCAAGCACTGAGACTAAGAGCCTGAAAGAAAGGCTAATTGGAACCTCCCGCAGCCACAGTTATCACTCTGATGACAGAGTGCTATATAATTACTCACTATTACTATTAGTTATCACAATGATGTCAAAATTAGAATAATGTGATAATGGCCAGTACCACAGTTGATCATTCTGTTCTGGAGGTCAGGTTTACTTTTCTTCAATGACAATGCAACCTGGATTCTAATAATAAAGCTAACTGCAGCTGCAACTAGTGTAAGTAAGCAAGTAAGTAACTTGACCAAGTGAACCAGTACAGTTATATCAGGGTGAACCTCCAGCTGTAAATGTATTTATAACAAACAAATGCATCAGTCTCATTCACAATCACACTCATCACAGCCACAGAAATGTCGTTTTAAATCTACATACAATTACAAATGTTATATGTATACATTGTTATTATGTTAACAAAAAAAAAAATACTTCAACTCGTTGTCTATTTTCTTCTTTGCTTCCTTCTTCTTATATTATTATTTATCTATCTTCTTATACCTGACAAAGACTTTCTGTCAAAAGTGCTTGTGCTTAACAGTTCCTTACATTTTGTCACATGTTATAGGTGAGTACATTTCCCCAGATCTGTTCCATAGAAACAATAGTTTTACTTTACACTTTCTGAAAAGCTGCAGTTTTTTTTCTTTCTTTTTTCCATGTGTTTTCAAGAGCAAATGATGCAATGCAACGGAGGCAATTTTTGCAATTATATCTTTGGTGTCTGTGAGCCCCATCCCTCCCCTCCCACACCCAGGCAGCACAGTGCACTAGGAGATTCAGTGGTGCAGAGCAAGAGCACTCAGTCTCCAAAGCCAAAGCTAAGCACAACCAAGTGTGGTTGCCAAATGGGTGGGTGATCATTATGTGCCACGCTTCATGCCTACCTTGAGATTTCTCTGGAGTAAAGTTCTGCACAGACTCTACAAAAAAGTCCTTTGGATGAGACCATAGTTAAAACCAATTAAAACTAAGGTTACTTCATCAGCTCATGTGCATATGCATGCAAAAGATCGCATGCACACGTTAATGATTCTGCAGTCCATGTAAGAGTTTGGTAGATTATGGAAACACTAAAATAACCCAACATGCACGACATGTCAGTCTTCAGTGTTGAAGCTGGGCTGTGCACTGAAGAAGAATGTAAACACTAAACTTCGGCCTTCAGTGTAACTTCATTGCTCCTGCCAATGCCATCCTATCCATCAGCACACGATGAAAACCTCTAAAAGACACAAAAGGCAGCAAGTCATAGTGTACTATAAACAACAAGTCATAGTGTACAATTAATTAATTACCAAACGTTGTGAGCGTGATGTCAGCAACTGCCTCCGTACATGCAGGACAAACTTTGCTCAGCTGATGTTTGTTGCAGACAATGTCAAGGAATGCACCAGAAAGGACATTTGAAACTTTATATACGCAACAATTGCGTCAGCCCGCTTTTTCAAAATCACAGATGAAAGACCCAAAAAACGTGTACGGTAATACACACCGCCAGTTAGGCACTTTAGCCAAGTTCTGACTCCACAAGCACGAAACAAACCACGCGGCCTTGAAGTGGCAGATCAACACGAATCGCGTGCTCCTCTTCGCTCGGTTCAAACCGTGAAAATTTCATGAACACCTTGGTCATTCGCACCAAGTGTTCCAAATCATTGATCGAGACACACCACTGCTCTTGTGCGTGGACCACATGAGCTTTTTTACGTGGAGCAAGACGGGTCACAACAGCTGCTCGCTTTTCTTCCGAGCGCACTCCAGGTCAAGGTCACATGAACATCGGCAGCGGTGCGGTGGCCGACAGGTTTAGACTCTTGCTTATATGGTGGACAATCTGCGCACTTAACTTCGCGAAGAAGACTGACACAGCTAGAAAAGGTCTTTAATGGAACTGTAACCAATGTTGAATTAAACCATTTGAAATGAACCACTTTTACTCTGTGATGCTAAATTATAGTGACCACACACAGGCCGTTGCCGGCCCCGTCGGCCGCGGCGATGACCGGGGGCTGCGGGGCAGCTTAGTCGAGTCAGTGCCACCCGCAGCAGCGGCCAGTCATGCCGCGACTCAAGTCAGCCAGAGTACAGACAACAAGGCGGCACTGTTGTTGGACATGCACATTAGATGCTTACTAGTTACTGATTCCAAAATGGACTGTCACACACACACACACACACACACACACACACACACACACACACACACACACACACACACACACACACACACTGACACACACACACACACACACACACACACACACACACACACACACTCACACACACACACACACTGACACACACACACACACACACACACACACACACACACACACACACACACACACACACACACTGACACACACACACACACACACACACACACACACACACACACACACACACACACACACACACACACACACACACACACACTGTCATGACTGACAGGGCACTGACACTCACACATCCACTCTACTCAAGTAACTCTCGAAACACTCCGAGTTTGTCGAGCTGGGTTGAAGTTACGTTCCATAAGAGTGTCCAGCTGAAATACTAACAAGGCATACCAGGTATGATGCATGTGTGTATAATTATGTAGGCATACATGTGCGTCCATGCCCCCATGTGTACCTAATGCATGGTTCGAACAAACTGATGAAATCATCAAGCCAAGAACGACACAGTGACCAGAGCCAGTTACGTCCAAGGAGGCCCGGCTCTTAAATAACTTGAAAGAAGATGTCCGGCAGTCCAAACTGAACGGCCGACGAGAAAGACGAACACATTGCAGCTGGCGGAAGGGATAAGTGAAAGGTAAAATTCATCACGCAAAGGATGCATTGTCGCCAGGTTCCGGCGGTGAATTCAAACAAAAGTCATGGTCTTTGCTAGACCGAAGAAATCTGCTTGTTTGCTAGCACTTATTCCAGTCCCACGCTGATGCATATTGTATCAGTGAACCGACCCTCTACGTGTCAGTCAGTGACCGAGGGTGCCTTGGGGGTCTTTTGATGCTTCGCGTGTCGAGTAGCTTATACCTCTACCAAAGACTCTTTATCGCTGGAGAAAATCGTTGCTTCTGCTGGAACCCCGCAGTGGTCCCATAAAACCGCCCCGTTTTTTCAGCAATCAATACGTCGGTTCACAGCACTAAGGCTCTCCTTTTTCATACATATATAACTGAGTGACGTATGCTCAGTGTGCGTCTGGCGCCATAAACACGCTATGTTTGTGTGTGGCAGTTCTTATGCTCTATATGTAAAGTAAAAGTTCACTTACTGGTTCATGCTTATGATATAATTATATATATATATGATACCTTGTCATTTTATTTTTTATTCGTCAGTAGCTTAGCAAGGACTAGTTTTAGACTGACAGGTCTACCCGAACCTAAACCGCAATCTGTAAAATAAAATAAAGGTTTCGAGTTCGAGCCGTTCGATTTCAGACGTTGTTGTTTACAGACAGTGTCTGGTGACTAGATTTCCTTTCACAATTAATGCATCATTAAAATAGCTCTCATCGTTACGCGTATAGCTCTCATCGTCAATGCATAATCACTTTTGTGGCCGTACCAGGTACCACCATCCATAGTCCGAGCATCGCTTTCCGGCATCTTCCTCCAATCTCAAAACAGGTTACGCCACTGAAGGGACACTCTTTATCTCCGTGCAGCTGTTCACCGACGCTAAGTAAGTAAACATGGTGCTTAACGTCCACATCACCGACGCTGTCAGCAACTTGGACCTATGTAATGGTCAGCACCCTCCGAAAGGTTTAGGTGCAAATAAGACTGTGGAAGCACGTAAACATGAGGCGCCTTCGCCTAGGGTTACACATTCTTTTCTTTTTTTAAATCCGTCTCGATTGCAACGAGTTTGGTTTTATTTGTCCTTGCGTAAGCAAGTGACGTGGGTGGCTATAAAAGACATACCTAGTATTTTATTTGAGTTCATAGTTCAGGAGCTGTGTGAGAGTCGAGGTGAGCTGTCCGTCCTAACGAGCCTTCTGGTTTCCGTGGACGTAAAGAATTATTGAACCGTGCTTCGGCATTGGTCACAACTTGTCCCTAATATGTCAACTGACATCTGAGGGCATTAAGCAACACTTCACCGCTTTATTTGAGTTGTCTGTTACAAACTTATTGTCATTTGAGCACAACGTAAAACTGTCCGTTAGCAGAAAAAAAAATTCCAGACCTATGGCGTAATTAATTATGGCAGCGGTTGGAGGAAGGGTATCGTAATTAATTATGGCAGCGGTTGGAGGAAGGGTATCGTAATTAATTATGGCAGCGGTTGGAGGAAGGGTATCGTAATTAATTATGGCAGCGGTTGGAGGAAGGGTATCGTAATTAATTATGGCAGCGGTTGGAGGAAGGGTATCGTAATTAATTATGGCAGCGGTTGGAGGAAGGGTATCGTAAACCACCGCCCGGAATTTGCGGCCACTTCGACTTTCACACAGCTCCTGAACTCTGCGGGCCGGAGATCGCGTCAGTGCAGGCCAGATTTCCGACTCGGTGCTTCATGTCGAAGGATGACGTCAGTTCCTTCCCAAACGTACCCAAGACCCCGCTTGCAAAACAGACATTTTTTACCAGGATCAGTTTTTCAGGTAGTCGTGCATTTCGCTTTTGTTGGAGGCTCCGTTTAGGTAGGACCCCTTTCGTTGCATTCGGGTAGGGTAATATTTGGGTATGGGGACTCAGTGGTGGAACAAACTAAAAACCATGGTTACACAGTGGAATGCATTTGACAACGTACAATATTGCAAATGTAGGGAAACATCCAGAGTGTTCAGCTGGGGAATGCTACAACAACAACAACAATATCACACAGCGCTCCGTATCATGGGTAAATACGAGTTCTCCGCAGATCCTGTCTCTGCTGCGACTTGCGTAGAGTTTGTCACCACTACCGATGCGAGCCGAATAACCATTACACGTAAGAGATCGAGCAGGCTTAAAACAACCAAGTAAAATTTAGAAATCGACATAAGGAGACTGCCGTTCATAAATCATATAATAATGTAACAATGCAGGATGTAAAAATAAAAAGCAGAACAAAACAACAACAACAACAAACAAACAAAGAAACAAAAAACAAGGAGGGGAAGAAGAAAAAGAACTGAGAAACAAAACTAGCTACAAAAAGAAGAGAGAGAAGAATATGCTAATAAGCAACCTCGCTTCTGTGGACGTTAAGCAAAATGGAAACGGTAAAGAAGAAGAAGGGGGGAGTGCGGGGGGGGGGGGGGGGGGGGAAGAAGGGAGGGGGTGGAGAAGAAGAAAAAAGCCGGGCTAACACTGTTTCGGGGACAGTATAACCTACCTTGGTATCGTATTATTAGTTTCTGCTCCTTTGCACGGGCTGTTACATCAGAAGGCCTTGACACACCCTGACAAAAGCCGCCAGCGACGATGGCACATGCCTTTCTCGTGCACTGTAATCGAAGGACGGTAAGTCTTGTCCAGTTTACTCAGACAGTGGAGGGAATTACTGTTGTGATTGCACTGACTGCGTAATTATGTGGTCTGTTCTGTTCATCTCTCCTGTCAGGTACGTACAGTGTGCCTTCTCCCAGGTCCCAACTCACTCGTCCTCTTGCCTCCAGTCTCTACCCCCCCCCCCCCCCCCCCCTCCTCCTCCCCCAACTTCCCTGTTACGATAATGCTAATTTTAAATGTGTCAGTTTCAATTTCACAAGGCGGAGACGTAAAATTAACAATACAAACCGTAACCCTGGACGCCATAGGACTGCTGTACGCGTGTCGTACTTTCGATATCAAAACTGAGACGGATCCGGTCAACAACGGGGTCGTCATCAAAGTGAGAAGGGGACGAAGTGATGCGGATAGGATGGATGGGTGTACCGGACGAAAATAATAAGTAAAACAGTAGAGAGAGAGAGAGAGAGAGAGAGAGAGAGAGAGAGAGAGAGAGAGAGAGAGAGAGAGAGAGAGAGAAGATAATACTTTATTACACAGGGATAAAGATTTAAGCACGTGTCGGCTTTTTTTTCAAATCTGTCCCTGATGACAAACACAGCAACACTCAATACATCAAACAAAATTCACTTAAATACGCTAGAGAAAAAACGACTTAAAAACAAAACAAACTAATTTCTGTCTAAAACATCACATCATACGAACAGAGCAATAATAAAGCAAAGACCAATACAAAATATTTTTTTAGGAGAGAGAGAGAGAGAGAATGACAAAAAACATATTAACGAATAAAAGAAAGCAACAGAATAATGACTTCTATCTTCGTATAAGACAAGATCACATCTAACAGGATTGGAAGCTAAGCGATGATGCATTATACACACCTAACCAAAATCAAAGCACATCACATACACCCACAATCATATATGCAAACATTAAATTTGAGGGGGGGGGGGGGGGGGAATGACCAGGAGGAAAACAAAGGTAAATATTTCATGAAAATACACACACACACACACACACACACACACACACACACACACACACACACACACACACACACACACATACACACACACACACACACACACACACACACACACACACACACACACACACACACACACACACACACACACACACACACACACACACACACACACACACACACACACACACACAAATCTAAAACTTTACAAGAGCAAGGGAGGGAAAACAATAACAGCATTCTATACATTTCGTGTCAAGCTGTCTGACGCGCTAGAAGAAAAAGAAGAAAGAAAAAAAGAAGAAAAAAAAGAAGAAAAAAAGAAGAAGAAGAAGTATAACGAAGTATTCAAGGTGGCTTAGCAAGTGCCTGAAATGCTTTCCTTTTGAACGTTTTTAATTCCATGGGGTATCTGAGATGATGAGCTAAACTATTCCACGCTAAGGAGCCTGAAAAGGAGAAACTCGTTTTAAAGATATCAATCCTTGTTCTGGGCAAAAGCTGTTTATTCCCATGAACATGAAGACGTTCAGATGGAATCATGAGATCTTTCAGATACTGCGGGGCTTTGCCGTGAACAACCTTTTGCATTAGAACACATTTGTTGAGCAATAGTTGTTTGTCTAAAGGGAGTAGTTTGAGAGCACAGCACTTTTGTTTGTAGTCTAAATTAGGAATTGGCATCAATAATTTTACGGCACGTTTGTGGAGAGAATACAGCTGCTTCATGTGCACACCGGCACATCCATCCCATGCATTTGAAACATAGTTCATATGTGACATAATGTGTGCGAAGAAGAATGCTAATTTGGATTTTTGGCTGACAATTTGGCTCAGTTTCGAAAGAAGAAAAATATTTATAGAAACGGTTTTGCACATGTTGTTAATATGTGCTTGCCACTTTAGCTGTTCGTCTACAGTCACTCCAAGTAGGCGATGTTTTGAAACTTGCTCTATTGGCGTGGTCTCGAACTTTATATTTAAAGGGAGATGTTTTTTCTGGTGTTTTTGTCTCGTCGCCATCAACATGCATTTTGTTTTCGGCGGATTTAGTGCCATCCGATTTCTACAACACCATCCAGAGATGTTGTAAATCCCCTCGTATATTATCTATGTTGTCATTAGCTGTATTAAGGGTACCATCATCAGCAAATAAATCACATTGGACTGACGCACGTGTAAGACACAGAGGCAAGTCATTAATAAAGATGCAAAACAGAAGTGGGCCTAGGATCGACCCTTGAGGCACTCCACTTGTTATAGACGTTTCTTGGGAGTATGTGCCATTTACAAGCACGCATTGTATACGATCCTGTAAATAAGATCTTAAGAAAGCTATACTTGCGATGCTTAAGTTGTACGTGGATAGTTTTTTCAGTAAAATATCGTGATGAACCAGGTCAAAAGCCTTGCGAAAATCGAGAAATACAGCGCCTGACATTTGACGGTTGTTGAAAGCTGAGAGCCAAATATCAGTTAAACGGGTAACTGCCGTTTGACAAGAATGTCCACATCGGAAGCCAGACTGAAAGGAATGGAAAAGCTGGTATGTTTCTAAAAAGTTTGTCAAATGTTTATGAATGTGTCTTTCTAGTGGCTTTGTGAGAACAGACAGGATCGAGATAGGGCGGTAATCGTTCAGATCGGTGGAGATAGTTTTTGTTTTAGGGAGTGGAATTACTTTAGCTCTCTTGAATGCGGTTGGAAAAACATTCTTTTGTATGCATAAGTTATAAATATATGTAAGTGTCTCAGCTATGTAAGGAAGGGCAATTTTTAGAAGTTTAACACTAATACCATCACAACCTGTAGATTTCTTATTATCCAGCTTTAAGATAGATATTCCTACTTCGAATACAGATATAGGAGGAATTGAAAATGTGGTATTTTGAGAGATTCGATCTCTGCAAAAGTTTAGTAACCTATTAGGACAATTATACTGAGACCCATCGGTTTGATCATCTGGTAAAAACTTCGAGACTACAGATACGAAGTGGGCGTTAAAGACATCTGGTGTGAGTTCCGATGGAAGATTATTGTTTGCAGGGCTGTGGCCTTTAGTGAGTGTGTTGATAGCTCTCCACATGGATGATATATCTGCTTTATTTCCGGCAAGGTCATTAAAATATTTTTTCTTGGCTTCCCTCACAAGGTAATTTACACGGTTCCGTTGTTGCTTATATTCTACAAATTTCTTTTGCTTCCTACACTTGTCCCTCAGTAACATGGCTTGCTTTATATCAGTGTTCAGCCATGGTGGAAGGGTTTGCTGTTTCACCCGCTTTTTTTTGAGGGGGGCATGCTTATTAATAACATCAAGAAATAAGTCAATCCAGTGTGACAGTGCCACATTGGGGTCGCTAAAATTGTACACATTTTTAAAGGGGATTACGTGCAAATCCATCAAAAAAGCTCTTTCATCAAACTGTTTGAAACATCGGTAAACAATTGAAGAGTGGACATTCAGAACAGGCTTCACAGTTTTGACAGACAAGGTACAGCACACTGGAAAATGATCGCTGATTCCTGTGGCAGGCACTAGAATATTTGACACAATGCTAGTATCACTTGTGTAAATATGATCAATTAGTGTTGAAGAATGGGGAGTGATTCTCGTAGGTGACGTAATCATTTGATTTAGGCCAAATAAGGATATTGTGGAATCCCATGCTGGGTTACTTTTTTGCATGTCAATATTAAAATCACCCAACAGGACAACATTCAAATTACAGCCCTGCACCCTGTCCATCATTGTAACAAATTGATCATACCAGTCAAACGTTGAAGCTGGGTTTCTATAAATATAACCAACTAAGATACTGGACTTGCGCGTTTGTATTTCTAACCACACGCTTTCTACTGCTTCAGACTCTAAGTCAGGACGGCGACGGACAATTTTGCTGACTGAAGAATGTATGTAAACAACTAAACCTGTGTGCTGAGATCTGGCAGCATCCTTTCGGATTAGTGAATAGTGAGGAAGAGACAGACCTTCACTTGGAATGTGGCTTTTCAGCCTAGTCTCACTGAGACCAAACAGGTGGAAGAGTTGATGGGATTCAAAGAAGACATTAAGATCATGAATTTTTTTCTGAATGTGGTACACATTAAGGTGACCGACTCGGAGACAGTCGCTGGACATGCTAAACCCTAACTAACAATCCGTTCCTAGAACTGAAAAATGCAGAAATTCAAATCTCTGCGTGATTAAATGTTCCTTTAAATGTTACATATATATATCCCAGAGGACAATGGCGCATACAACTGAAAACAACAAGAACAACAACAAAACGAACTGGTAGTACAAATTTCGGAAAACAAAGCAGAGGGAATCCACACGAAACACGATTAACAATCCAAAGGGAGCCGGCACAGCCGCTCGAGTTCTTGGACAGATGCAGACACAAACTATTCAGCTAATGAAATATCCCAACGTTTCCACCGGTTAACTATTCAAAGGGAGCAGACACAGCCGCTCGGGTTCTTGAACAGTTTCTAACACGAAGTATAAATTAGGTAGTGGAATATACTAACGTGCCCACCAGTTAATGCAAACGGAGCAAGCACTACTGTTCGTGATCCTGAATAGATGCAAAACACAAAGTATTCAGCAAATGAAAAACACCAACGTGTCCACCAGGATCCTGGACGTATACTATAAACTATAATTGTCTCAAGGCCATGAGTATACAAGTCTGTCAGTGTCACAGACCGGGGCAGTGCACACACAATAGCGCCGTGATGATTGACGCAGTAATACGGAGTCAGTCAGTCTCTGGTACTGGTTACAGAGTAAGAGTAACGCACTCATATCAGGAACTATAAGTTGTTCGCGTGCACGATCGAGCGCACGCGCGCACACTCACGCACGCATTCACGCCACAAGCACACACCAGTCAGGTGTGTACAGAAATAAACTACCGTTAAAACACACTGCTGGACACACACTGCAAGCTTGCGTTACACAAGTGTCTCCGCTGCACCCCCCCAGTAACTGGTGCGATGGGGGTGCAGGACGATGCTGGCTTGCTGTGTGTTGAAGGAAGGGTGGGCTGTGGGCCCGTATGTACACTGACGTCCACGTGGCGGGAGAGCTCCATAGCTGGACTGCGGCGGTGGCGCGGCCCACCTGCGGAGAGTGTGTCGATGTGCTCCGTACCAGCCACTGAAGGGTGGCGGAGCGGTGCCGACATCACGGTGTTGGGGTGTTCCTCTGCTGTAGCGGTGAGGCTGATGGTGTAGTGGGGCGTCACCAAGCCGTCGTTGTGGGATGGAGCTTTCCGTGTCCGCAGGCCGTTGTTGTAGCAGTGGAGGTGGTGGGAAAGGACCGCGAGTGGTTGAAACAGCTGGCCCATTTCTGTACTGCTGGCTCCTCCCACCGCCCTCTCTGAGGTACTGGCTTGGCGGGCAGTCAAAACGTGGCTGAAACGAAGGGGTCTCCAGCAACGGCACTCGGCCACTAGCAGAGGGTGACGGATGGGAAGGGCGTTCTTGGGGTCGAAGGGGAGGTCGGGGTTGGCCCACATACATGTACTTGACATTGCACGCAAGTCGCACGGTGCCTTTGGGGCTTGGGTGCAGAGCGTCACGGTAGAGCGCTTTCCGGGGGGCGCCGCTGTTCGTGGTGAAGGTGTCGGTGTGGTCAGCGAGCATAACTTGCTCACTGTGACACGCCTTCACCAAGGCAGCGTTTGAAGCGGCCACCGTCTTCCTCAGGGGGTGCTCTCCTTGTGGCGGGATTAGAGAGGAGAGCTGGACGACGGCATTGGGGAACACTGACTTGAGCAGTTTGAGCAGTGCCCTCCACATGCTCTCCGTGACGGTGTTCACCCAGCACGTGTTCACCCCGACGTGGACGACCAGCAGCTGGACGTCTCTGCATTTTGGAACATTTTGCAGCCAGTGTAGAAGGTCGTCCACGGTGAGGCCGGAGATGCTAATCTTTTGCTGTGCTTTGTGAGGGTACATCAGCTCTGGTCTGATTTGTCCGAACACAGAGTCCCCAATCAGCACGTGTGTTTTGCCAGGAGAGACTCTGCACTCCGCCATCCGTTCCCTTGGCGTCCTGGCGTCACGGTCGGTGTGACGAGGTGACGGCCTGGTACTTGTGGAGCGGATGGGGGGACTGTCCCTAGTTGTCCTGGCGTCACGATCCGTGTGATTTGGTGGTGGCGCGGTGATAGCGGAGGGGACGGGAGGCGTTGAGTCGTGATTGTCGATGGTTGAGTCATGGCTGGGATCTGTGTTGTATGTAGTGGCCGCGTCGAGAGATGAGCTGGGGCAGTTATCTAGTGTTAGCTGGTCGTCTTCTCCCCCACTTAACACTGAGAACATGTTAGAGGTTTCTACGTTCGCTGAAGTGTTGTTGTTGTTGACAGGAAATTCGGGTGCGGATGGTTCTTGTATTTCTGCTGCGGCAGGTGTTTGTTGCTTGGCTAGGCCGGTCTTAATAACACTGATGTACTTCCTAAGATCACCGATTTGAGATTTTATGTCTTTGTTCTGTTTCGTGACCTCCGTCAGCTTTTGGGTCAGTGACGTCACTGTGTCAGTCAGTTGGTCAAACTTCACCTTCACATGCAGCTTGAGCTCGGCCTTTATCTGTTGTTTTGCTGTCTCCAGCTCAGTGACTAGGGAGGCGTGGTGTGGTGAAGGTGTGACTGGGTAGGCTGGCTGGTGGGGTGTGGCGGGCTGGCGGGGTGTGATAGGAGGTGTGGCACGG
This sequence comes from Alviniconcha strummeri, assembly GCA_963584105.1. Lineage (NCBI taxonomy): Eukaryota > Metazoa > Mollusca > Gastropoda > Provannidae > Alviniconcha > Alviniconcha strummeri. The sequence goes on from OY757542.1 coordinate 5,365,032, forward strand.
GTATGATCCAGGTGGCGGGTCGGCTTGATATGCTGGGAAACCGGGACTGGAGCTGCTGAAGGTGAGGCTGACTTGGGACTGAGGGCCTGAAGTCGACGCGAGCTCCTTCTCGTACTCCCGGTTGTCCTTGGCAACTGTGGACGCGGGCTGCACCTAGGTCTAACATCGTGTAGTCCGGGCTCCCCTGTCGGCGATGGTGAAACAGTCGGCAAGCGGAGGTTGCGCAGATTTGTTGTTACTGTTTCATGCAACTCCGGCTCCTTCACCCGGTCGACAAAGGCGTAGATGGCCCTAATGCATTTGATGAGGGAACTAAACTCCTCGTCTCTCCAACGGGGACACCTGTTTCCCTGGACTAGGACTGTACCTGTGCTGTAGAAGATCGTTATTGTCACTAGCTTAACATTATCACAGTTGACTTGGATCTTAGTCCGGAAAAGGTCCTGGCTGGGAAGGTCAGTGGGTACTATACTGATGTCATTACTGTCTTCTACATGGATGGTCCTGGTTGGAGAGAGAGAGAGAGAGAGAGAGAGAGAGAGAGAGAGAGAGAGAGAGAGAGAGAGAGAGAGAGAGAGAGAGAGAGAGAGAGACTGAGTTTTTTGAGTGATTGCCATTGCAATGACTAGTCATTTGAGACCTATTTTATACACCCATAAAACACCACCCAGTCCTTCCGACTGCTAGTGAGAGTGCCCCCCCCCCCCCCCCACCCCGCCTTCTCCCTCTCCCTTACTGTTCTTTATAAGATAAGCATGACTGCAAATGTTTTCTTTTCCGATGCTAGTCATAATTATGAACTGATCAGATGTTCTGCTGCTTTATTTGCTGGTTGTATGCTCATAATAATT